>VZRE01006104.1:482671-598640 GCA_013396775.1 Cephalopterus ornatus
AACAAAAAACAAAAACAAAAAAAAACCAACAAAAACCTTTCCAGTGAGGGACCACATGTAAAACTATGGTTTCTCTGCACAGAGACCAAGGCTGCTTATTACCTACAGTGCACTAGCTATGATGAACAGACCACCATAGTTGTGACAACTGATGTTGCTGCCTCCAGGGTAAAACAAAGGTTTACATATTACACAAGCAATTTAACTGTTTTCTAAACATATTGCCAAGACAGTGGGAGTTGGCAGCCAGCACTATGTTTTAGGTTTTGGATACTTGGATTAGAAGTGACTGCTGATTATAGACCTTTTTATTCATCTTCTACGAATTACAAGCAGCCTAGTAACCCAGCAAAGAATCCTTCACAGCACTTAAACTTGTCTTCATGGCTTCCCAAAGACTACATACACAAATCACTCCACAAAAGTGGTGCAACAGACTTGTGCATAGATAACTACATAAGGCAATTGTCTTGTTCTAACTCTTAAAGACTTCCCCAAAGTGAAATGTTTTATAATCCTTTTTGTGCAGTAGTCAGGAAAGAAATAAAAGAGTTTGGGGAAAGATTATCCACAAGAAAGAAACTTTTTTTTTTTGGGTTCCAGCTGAAACACAATAAAGAACATAATTAACTTCACAATTCTTTGTGTTTTTCATTTGACTGCAGGGAGGAGATGAAAGAGGACTGTTAAGCCTTGCATTCCATCCCAATTACAAGAAAAATGGAAAGCTGTATGTGTCTTATACCACCAACCAAGAACGGTGGGCTATTGGACCTCATGACCACATCCTTAGGGTGGTAGAATACACAGTATCCAGGTATCAGTAGAAGTCTAAAATTCACAAATTCCGTATTTCTTAGCAACCCTTGCATTTCAGTATTTCCCACTTCTAAAATGAACTATCAGGTTTACAATGTATATACTTGGGAACCTGCAGGAAAACTATTGTGGGTTTATTTCAAACAGTAGTTTTGAAATGCCAGTAAGTACACTGTTTTTCCTTTTTCAGACTTTTTTTTTTTTAGTTATTCTGTCATTTTTTAAATTATAATTATTTCCTGCTTATTGTTGATAGGCAGCAAAATAATTTTTTGTGAACATTATGAAATTGAAATTTCTCAGAAATAACTCTTTGGCATTTTTCCACCAAGTTACAACATCCACATTTCGAAGTATAATTTGAATGAGTCAAGCTTATTTTTAGAAAGAAGTACATTGATAGTGAACTGTGAAAACTGTGCTCATATCTTTATCTTGCAGGAAAAATCCACACCAAGTTGATATGAGGACAGCAAGAGTGTTTTTAGAAGTAGCAGAACTACATCGAAAACATCTAGGAGGACAGCTTCTGTTTGGCCCCGATGGTTTCCTATACATTTTTCTCGGAGATGGCATGATCACTCTAGATGACATGGAGGAGATGGATGGTTTAAGGTACAAAAACTACCAATGGATAGACTTCTATTATCGTCTTTGAACAGTATTTGGGGGTTGCACAATATTTGAGGTCAGAATCCAAAGTGATCAGCAGTTGTCAGGACAAATCTTGCTCCCTCTTCCTTTATTAAATAATCCTACTTATTTCAGTGCCTGGGTTTAGCAAAAAGCTGATTTTCAGAACAGTCTGACTACTTAAATACATCTTCTTGTAGCTGTGTGCTGTCAAACCATTTAAATACCGGAGTTGTCATCAGTAAATGCAATTTTGTTTAAGCACAGTTTAGGCTTCTGTTTTCTGAACTATTGTTCTATGAACAGGACAACTGTATTGAGCAAAGATTCCAAAAAGTGTCTGCAAACACATACCAGAGTCAATAACAACAGTTCAAAGGCCTCTTTGGCTCAGCAGAATTGCAGGTGCTCCTGCAATTTTTAAGTATTTTTTAAGTATAAGGATATACTTAAAACCCAGGGCAGAGGGCAATTCTAATACTGGGTTTAAAATTAATGTAAATCAAGAGGAGACTGAAACAAATTAACGATGAAGAAAGATAGAAAGGAATCAATTTATATATCACATCTTTTCATGTTTATAAAGAGAGTTTTGATGATCTACTTCTTCTCCTTTCTTCCATCACAATCATGAACATAAGGTAAAACATTTTACTGTCTCCTGTTTCATATAACCAGAAAGTTATGAATCCTTAACAAAAAAAAAAAAAAAAGTATCAACATTTGCATTCAAGCAATACAATTTATTTCTTGCTTGCTTTCTTGCTATGTCATTAGTCTTTGGATTGTACTGTGACTAGAAATCATTGAATTCAAGAGTAGGATTCAAAGTGTTAGCAAAAAGCATTAGGCGTAGTTACTCTAGAGGAGATATTTGAAGCCATAAAACAGTGCTGGTTTTTGGAAAGTTGTTCTTACGATCAAGTTGCTTCCCAACAGCATGGTCTGAAGTGTTCTAGTATGCACATAAGAAGGCAACATACTGGCCGCAGCTGAACCTTGAGTAGGCTCTGCTATTATTTTGGGGGCTTGCATGTACCATAAAATCAATCTATATGCGATTAATCAGTAAAAGTGGGTGGTTTATTTTTCTGTCTCACTGTAGTGTTAGATGGATTAAATCTACCAGTAAAATACTTTTAAAAACCCAATTATTTTATCCTCCACCTTTCTCAGTGATTTTACAGGCTCTGTATTGCGCCTTGACGTAAATACCGATCTGTGCAACGTCCCTTATTCCATACCACGGAGCAACCCACATTTCAATAGCACAAACCAACCTCCTGAGATTTTTGCACATGGACTCCACAATCCAGGCCGGTAAGTAAGTTTCTGAATTACTGGAATTACTCTGGAGTAGATACTGCTTTCAACCAGAAATCTTTTTATACGGTCGGGTAACAACATTTTAATAATAAAGGCACTCGTGAACTTTTTAAATCTTCCACTCCTCCTTCTCCACACATATGTCACAGTTAGAAACAAATGGACATTGGCAAAGGGGAAAGAGAAGAGCATGCACAACTACTAAAAGTCGAGACCAAAATGACAGAAATGAAGTACAAGATTTTTGTTTCTAATGATTAATAAAATTGCTACCTTTATGAAAGAAAAGGGCTCCAAGCAGAGGGTTGGTAAAGTACAGCTGAGATGGGAATCTTGACTGGGAATAATAGGCACATGGAAAACAAATGAGAACATCTGGTGATATCTAAACAATAGCAAGGAGGAGAACTAAACAACACATAATTCAGCAAATTAGGTGGGTGGTAGTACTGAGGTGACATTTAAAGTCATGGTTTGAAAAAAATCAGAAAGTCAAGTTGTTCAGATAAGGAGTTGATTCTTGGACTTTCTAACAGTCCAAAATTCCTACACCATATAACTCAATTCATTTTGCTTGGTTACTTCACTATTCATTTCAGGTGCTATAGAGCAGAGTACATTTTATTACTAGGAAAGAATAGTTTTACTTCACATTATATAAAAAATGGTGTAGGAATGGGGAAGTTGTAATATCTCTTGGGTATGAATCTAACACATTCTCAGATATTTTGGCTCAGTATAAAATAGGTCCCTCACATGAGTAGGCACCAAAAAGACACAATTATATTTTAAAATGTGATGCTTCATACTATTTAAAATTATACATTATCAACTCATCTATTTCATGGATTTTCTTCTTTTTTTTGTTTATTTTATAGGTGTGCTGTGGACCGCCATCCAACTGATGTAAACATCAATTTAACTATACTTTGCTCAGATTCAAATGGAAAGAACAGATCTTCAGCAAGAATCTTACAAATAATCAAGGGTAAAGACTATGGTAAGTTCCATCCAGGGTAAAGCTGCTGGGAACAGTCAGTTTTTATGCCCTCGGAATAATAAATAGAAAGCAGAGGAGAACAGATAAAGGACTGTATAGCCATGATAGGAAACCTAGAGCAAAGATAGGACAGATAACCTACCAAAGATAGAACTTCTGAAAAGTTCCAACTTCTCAAGGTAGAACTTCAAGGTACAAGAAGATAAAAGATTCAGGGTAAACCAAAATTTAAATGACTCAACTTTGTTCTTGGTGTAGAATATCCTGTAAATAAGATTTAACAAATTTGATGGTTGCTAGTCTGTCAAAGGTCAAACTGTTGCTGCATATATTGGCTCATAAAGAGAAGATTTTGGAATATCAGGAAGTGATGAAAATGTATTCTTAGTCATTTATAAATAACCTTTTAAGACAGAATGGAAACCTCATGTAATGGGCCTCCTATAATGGAAAAAGTGAGATAGACAACAACAGACCTCAACCAAACAGGGAAATGACTGAGCTCTGTTTAAATGTTACTAAAAATAAAAAACTTAGAAAAATGCACTATGCTACTACTTCGTGATAAATGACTAGTTTAGATTAGATGACAAAAAGATAAATATACTCAATTAGGGACTTCAAATTATTAAAGTGCTTCATGTTCTTTCTGAATTAGTATGATTGTCAGTCACAATTTTAATGTTGAACTCTGATACTTACTAAGATCACATGCTAGTTCAGGCAAGTCAGATGACAGCTACTTTAAGCCATCATCCCCTTGACTGACCATTTAGCAGCTTGTAAATCCATGATGGTAAGATGTGATAAATGCCACCGGTGTGTCAAGGTGTTGAGAACTGGTCTATCTCCTGGAATGCAGCCTTTTCCAGTTTTATTCAGATCCCTAGTTCCTCCCACCTGTACTTTACTTACAAGCAAAGCAGCTGTGCTGTCTAGTACAATAGTACACAATAGTATAATGCAATTGTACCAAAAATCAGTTGTTGCGTGTATTTTCTGTGTCCATTTTACAAAAGCCAAACCAAAGAATAATATTTGGTTAACCACTGCTCCAATGGAATTTTGACTGCATCATTATTGCAGAGTAAACTAAACAATATTGTGTCTATCCAGAACAACTTGCCAATATTAATACTAGGCTGTGGGTCATCAACTGCTTCAATAAGAAAAGTTCATCATCCTTTTCTCCCCCATAAAATTTCAGGTCTTACTCTTGTAGAATAATCTGGAAAATGCATTTATCAAAGACTTGCAGACAGCCTTCTGACTGAAAAAGAAAAGTTCCTATAAAACAAAATGGTCTATTGGCTGTGGCTTTTATTTAAAATTATGCAGTTATCATGTCAAATTGAGCCTACTTTTACCCTAAGCAGTATTCGAATAAATGAATAGGAACATGTACACTGAAACTTCCTCAAAGAATTATTTGATAGGACTAAACTCTGCGGTTTTGTGAAAAAAGGAAAAAAAGCTGTATAAGAATTGCCACTACGGCAACAGCAGAAAATTGCCACAAGAAGCTACGGCAAATAATACTGGTTTTTATGGCATGTAACACACTCTCCATGTTTAAAACTGTGATTTCGAAAAAGTTTCTCAAAGCAATAAAAGGCTTTGAAAACAAGTTCCGTTGAAAATCACTGGAATTTCTGCTCTTAGTTACTGGACTTTACAGTAAAGGAGGGTAAATTGTACTCCTGAAGTTCAGGAGATTAATTTTGCAGATTGTATTGATGCTAGAAATTAATAGCAGTAACATCAGTTTCAATGGAAGTCCAACCTAATCCTTGTGTAGTTTTATTGTCCCAGGCTGTGGACCTGGAAGAAAGCAACTATAGCCTCTCCCATTGAAAATCTTTAATGGATTGTTTCACAAACAGACTTTGTTGTAATTTCATAATTTTTTTTTTTAATGTTTCATTTCTGGCAACACACCTTGAATTTTGAGGAATCTCTAAATGGAATTAACCTGTCTTCTTCAAGTAATAGCATTTTCATAAATGTGAATCAATATGAGACTGCATATGATCTAATGCTACGGTAGTTCCTTTTCAGAAAGTGAGCCTTCACTTTTAGAATTCAAACCATTCAGCAGCGGATCCCTGGTTGGGGGATTTGTCTATCGAGGCTGCCAGTCTGAAAGACTCTATGGAAGTTATGTGTTTGGAGATCGCAACGGGTAGGTTTCTTATGTCTCACTCTTAAACACAAATGCCCATAGGGTATATTTAGCCACTCGGCTTCCTCTATGAAGGAACACCCAAAGCCTTGTATATTGTGTCACTTTGCCAGGTTAGCACATCGGTAAGTGCAGATTAAATTCTAGATTTGGAAATAAAATAGCACAGCGTTCTAATGGTGACACACGTAACATAGTTAAGCCTTGCAAAAAAAGTATGAAGAGACTCCCATCATGGTTCTCCTAAGATTTTAGTTCTAGATATGCTTACATGCATCTTTTACACTATGATGGGAAAAAATGTTAATCATGGAACTGTTTCCCAAACAAACTGGTAAGACATTGAAAACTTTTGGGGTTTTATGGAAACATCACTGATGGAGCAACATGAATGTTTCTGTAATGAATGGGCATAGTTTCCCCATACCAGATAGGTGAATATTCTCGAATGGTTGTGTAGTATAGCTTGAACACAATTTTGCAATGTTTGAATGACTGGATGGCTTTTAAGCATCTTAAAAATAAATCATAAGACAATGAACTGCACTGATGTATCTATGGAGCTTCTTGCAGGAAGCATTTACTTATTTATCTGGACAATGAAAACTCTCTATTCAAACTGTAATGTAACGCTTTGTTTTATGTGTTCTTGAATATAGAAATTTTTTAACACTGCAACAGAGTCCTGCAACCAAACAGTGGCAAGAGAAACCCCTCTGTCTTGGCAACACTGGCTCGTGTAGAGGTTTCTTTTCAGGCCCTGTCTTGGGATTTGGTGAAGATGAATTAGGTAAATAATAAAAAAAGAAGTTCTTAAATCATAAGGCTTATCGGTCATGCCTGCTGAAGTATTCACAATTCTAGTAAATGTTTAAAAAGAAGGCTATCTTTCCTTTGCCAAAGCTGTCTACACTGCTCTCAGCTACACCTCAGCAGCCCTGTAAGAAGAACGGGGAAGAGAATGTGTGGTTGGAAGGGTCAAAGGTCTTTATTGTCTCTCACATCCTGTGAACTGTGTCACTCACTATGACATAATGTATCATATACTTGCTTTTATCCCCAAAATTACAGACTTCAGTGGCAAAGAGATTGCATGAGCAGACTGATCCCTCTCTTATCCCTTCCTCACAAATTTTACCTTTTTTAACCGCTTTATACTATATGAAAGACAAAACACTCATGATAGAATATTTTTTTTCGTATTTTAACATCAATTTGGGGAGAGTGCTTCTATAAATTTTCAAATAGCAATGATTCTGCGGTATATTTCAGTGCTGAGTGTTTCTCCTGAGGTTTTTTTTTAATCTCATTTGACAAATACAGCCAGATCACAAAAGTCATGTCTTTTCCTTAGAAAAGGAGAACTAATTTATTGCATTGGCTTTCCTAACAGGTGAGATTTACATATTATCAAGCAGTAAGAGTATGACACAGCCTCACAGTGGAAAACTCTTCAAGATTGTTGACCCAAAGAGGTGAGCATTGCATTTCTCTTTAAAATCAGCCTTTCCTTCAACTGGTTAAAAACCAAAAGGTAGCTGTAGTTCTTTCCATGTGGCTGAATCATGCAATAGTGACATTCAATAAAAAGGGATGCTCCTGGTAGTTCTGAAGCCAAATGGCTTTTAGGTACCAGATGGAAGGCAGATGCTGGAATTCTCCCCAGTGCTGCTGCTTCCTTACCTGCCCCTGTGGTGGGACAGTGCACAACTGGAGCTGGCTCAAAGGATTAGTACTGGCGGGCAATACCTATTCTAAGCAACTACAGTACTAGCTAGCGTCAGTTTTGCCATAAGTAAGTTCTAAGGGACTAGTTCAGCCTTTCCCAAGCACCTCTTTGGTTGTATAGGAGATACCACCAATGGGGAATAACACAGAGGCCTCACTCGGTCCTCAGTGGGTGTGAAGTGTCACTGCTTACCGGTTTTCAACATCCTTCCATACCCCTGCATTTGCCTGTCTCTCCCTGGGCAGATTTGGAGCCCCAAGGAAGGAAATTCTTTGTCCTTGGGCTGTGTGCCAGAAATACACGAAGCTCTTTAACAGGTCTTATAACTCTGCTTCTAAAAGGCTTATAAATCCTACTCAAGTGATTTATAAGACACAGATTTAATAGGATTGGTCTAATTATTTAGACTAATTTACCAGTTGTAAAATGAGGATAAATTAAAATTATCAAGCCAAAGTTTCTTGAGATGTGATCTTTGCAGAGCAGCCGGAGCTGTGAAAATATTAGGGAATATGGGAAAAAAAGCCAGTCCCCAACATGACTCAGGGGCCCCAGCAGCAGGAAGATCTGATGACTAGCAGATACTCACTTTGGCTGGGGGAATACCGTTTTCTTCATGATGGATCTTGCTGCTCTATCAGACCAAGTTTGCCAAGTAAAAGTAACACATCCATCCTGCAAAAGCATCAGAAATCAACACAAAATGAAAGAGCCAACAGAAATGAAGTTTGTTGTATAATTACTTTGACCCCATCATACACTGCAAAAGCAACTGCCTATTTTTTCAGCATCTACTTCAGCATTTTTCATCATTAGTATCAGATACTGTCAGACTTGCATTTTTGGTTTTGCTGTTGAGAAAAGAATTTGTTTTGTTGTTGAACTAAGATTCTAAAAATTGTTATTGGGACAAGAAGTGAATATACAACAATAAAATTATGAAATTGGATGCACGCTGTACTGTAAGTTACGGTAGAGTTTCAGTGTTTTATAACTGTACTGTCCCAAAACTATAGCAAATAGCCTGGAAGCAGATGTTACCACAGGTTAGTGCAGTCTGTCAGTCAAGGTTATTATGTATGTTTTATTTATGCTTTCTGGTATTGAAAACATTTTTTTAGAACAAAACTTGCCATTCTTGCTGGGATTGTTTAGTCTGTTGGTGTATGGTTTTAAGTGAATTTTACACCCTAAATCCACTATTAGTATCTAATTACATGGGGCTGCCTTGTTTGACCTCGGCTTTTTGTTCTTGTTACCTCTTCCAGTAGGGTGGTCTTCAGCTGACATACCTGAAAGGCCAGACCTCCCATTGCTGCACTCAGGTTGGCTGTTTTCGTGTATGGAAAAGGGTCAAGACTGTGTTTGGTTACTGGTGAAAGTAACCAGAAAACTATAGAATACTTTTGTAAATTGGCACACAGCTGAAATTAAACAGACTGTGGCAAAGGGGTATAGTTTTTGGTAATCTCTTTTTTTAGAAACATGGGATAATTTTCATTCAGGCAAAGTTCTGAGTTTTGTTGTTTTTCAGTCTCACACCACTGCAGGCTTTTAAGGGGAAGATAATGAGTTACTTCCACAAAAGAGAGCTGTACTCTATTTACCATTTCATGCTAAGTTTCTATTACCCCTGTAAACAATTTAAAAAAAATCCATGGCTTTGGAAAATGTTCATGTAAAGTTTTATTAACGAAATATTACTATTCACATACTAATATTCTTTTGCATGTTAGTATTTTATTGCTTCTTCCTCATGGTCTGCATCATACCAATACTATATATATATATATAAAAACATATATATATATATATAAAAATATATCTGTGTAAACCCTGGCACACTAAAAATGATACAGGTGGACTATGAGCATCAGGTATAAATAAAATCATCAAACTATTGATCTTTCATGTCTTAGAAATTCATTACTTAATAACAAAACCCTGTGAGAGGTGGCCCCTGGCAGACTTGTTAATTTGCAAAGAGAACTTTCCATGCCTGGGGCAGCAGAAAAGAACAAAATTATCATTCCTTGTGGTAGCTCCTTGCTGAAAATCAATACCTTCATGCAAAACCCAGCCTTCTTCTGCTAGTGGTCATTTGTAAGCTGCTGCAAGCTTGCAAAATTATTCTTTTATTTTAGATAATAATTGTAATATGAAGGTGCAGAATTTGTATTATTTTGATCTTTGTAGAATCAGAGAATCATTAAGCTTGAAAATGACTCCCAAGATCATCAAGCCCAACCTTTTGACAGAACACCACCTTTTTAACTAGAACATGGCACTAAGTGCCACGTCCAGTCATTTCCTGAATGCTTCCAGGGATGGTGACTCCGCCACCTCCCTAGGCAGCCCATTCCAGTGCTTGACAAGTCTTCCAGAGAAGAAGTTTCTCCCGATGTTCAACCTGAACATCCCCTGGCACAGCTTGAGGCTGTGTCCTCTTGTTCTATAGAAAACCATCACATAATCAAAAGCTGTTCTCAATCATAACCACAACTCTGACTTTCTTGTCTCAAATGTGGCTTAGGACAGAAATCTACTACTTGGATATTGCTAACAATAGGAAAAAAAATCAAAATAAGTGGGCAGGGTAAAACCTTAGAAGGTCAGAAGATGAGGGTAATACAAAGAACCCTTTGGATTAGTCTTCAATACTCATCAATGGGAAAGTCCTATGCCAAAAGAATCCTTCAGATGTAATAAAAATGTAATAAATCCTTCAGATGTAATAAATAGTGTTAAACTGAGGTGATATATGAGAAATTGATAAACATGATCAACACAGAGGTTCTGAATCCCACAATCGTCGAGGCAGTTTGAAACATAGAATTCAAGGTACCACAGGGAAATTTTTGTTCAGTTCCTCCAAATACTTCATGTCAATAACTAAATAGACTCCCATCAAAAACACAGAGTGAAATAATATTTCTTTTTGTAACAAGGTTGTTAAAATGATACATTAGTACTTGAGAGTTTGTAGACAATGAAGTGATAAAGAAAAGCCCTAAGTATGTGAGTTGCTGCAAAATACGTATGTACTACCCATTACCAAACATAGAGTGAAGGGTATAGCCAAAAGTAAATTTAGCTTTGAGATTGGAGGAGATGTTGGAAACACTAAGAATTACAAACACGTAAAACCAGCATGAGGCACATTAGTTAAACTGACAGTCAAGAGGAGAACTCAAGTTAAAATTGTGTCTCTGAAAAATATATCCATTTTTTGACAATTATCAAAAACCCCAACACTTTCCAGGGATAGGAACTAGTGGGAAAATACAGGGAGAAAGACTTATTTTCTTCTCAACTAAAAGGGTTATTCAGATATCCTGAAGACTGATGCAAATACTAATATTTTATAAATTGTCTTTCTGACCAAAAACCCAAACCTTTTTATTTTGTGGTTTCCTACTTTCTGTTTCATAATTTTTCTGTTGTGCTTTCTGTTTCTACAAATACAGACTTGTATCAATCACAAAAGCATTGATGTGTTCAAAAGCAAAATAACTAGGTAAACACTGATGTAGAAAATATATAGAGGTTCAAATATTCCAGCTGGTTGATACCAGAGAAAATATGAGACAACCCCATTAGAAAAGAAAATGTAATCATTTTTCTAGCATGATGAGAGGAGAAAATCAACTGTGAAAATGAATATTTAAATAAGTAAGATCTGTTGATAGGTCCATGTAGTCTGTAACTTAAACATTATTACCAGACCAAGAAGTAAGAAAATAAACTTTGGATGGTGGTAAAACAGCCATGAAGTGGCTTTGTAAGTCTCTCTTAGAATAATTGCAATATGATCACTTTTATTTCTAAGAAAATTATAGATAAAATGAAAGACATTCAGAGAAGAATTCTCAAACTGACAGACAATGCAGAAGTTTTCCATTTAAAAGATGTGCTGTATCCCCTGTGAAGTTTTAAGTGTTTGCCACCATCCATACGGTGATTCCAAAGGGGATGAACAATTCCTTTGACCAGGATGGCTCACTGAAGCCAGCAGGTGATTTTTACAAAAGAGGGCAGAGCTTAAGTAAGTGTCCCTGCACACGTAGGAAGATTTCCTCTTCCTCTCCTTATAACACCTTGTAGATCTGGATTTCAATGTGTTTCCTATCAACAGCCAGAATAGCTGCTTTCCATTGGGTTGAAACTTGAACTTGATTCAAACCACCTCACTCCTCTTTCATGCCCCTCCAGGGTATATAATTCCACTTATCATCCTTTCCATCATCACCTTCTGGGATTTCCGCTGTCAGAGACTATTTCCAAACAACTGATTTCAAACATGAAGGGACAATATCTAGCTCATACCTCATTCTGACATTGTTCAGGCTCTTTAGAAAACCATTAGTGATTTTATTTTTTAGTGTGAGTCAAGAGTGTTTGATGGTATGATAGAAGAAAAGCATTTCTGAAAGTGGAGCCCTGTTAAGGACCAATTACTATGGAAGTGGAAACTCAGAAACACACAGTTTTAGACTGACCTGCATCAAGATGCTCAGTTCTGATGGGTTATAGATATAGTCTGAAGCTACTACTGGAAACTCTCTCTAGAACAAGCCAATTCTGTTGGTGATTGCGCTCACCAAGCCAGGTGGGCCATATGATTTCTTTCTGTTCAGAAAGTTACTATCCCTTAAGTCATTTGGGGGAATGGAAAGCCAGAATTAATGTCTAATTATGTTTAGTTTAGCCAGAGCATGCAAAATTCTTATCTCATTTACCTACCCACATGCAGTTACTATTCCCATAAGAGACACTAAAGAGAAATTAGAGCTTTTTGCGAATACCAGCCTAGAGAGTTTCAATTTACAGAAGTACTTCACAAAAACTCCTTTGTAACCACGATGGAAAAACCTAAGGATTTTTTTCAATCACATCACAGCTCACTGACTGTAAAAGTTTTTGTTTTGGTTTGGGATTATTTTTTTTTTTTTGCCCTTTTTTTTAAAGTCTTTCTAGCACTGGCTATTAAGGAGTTCTCACTTTTTATCGCTTTATAAGGAAAAAAAAACAGCTCAGTTTATCTTTTGCTTATTTTCTGGAGCCTGCAGGAAGCCTCTGCCATCCTAAAGAAAGTCACACATAATAGAGCAGCTTTAGCGCAGTAAGCCAGTCTTTCCCAATTCATCAGTCAAAGTGTTATGCAAGTGGCCCCCTAAATTGATAAATTCCCACAGTGCCTGTTGACCCAGCTGCCAAGTGCTCATGCAGCAGGTGTTGTTTTCATGACCACCCTGACAGTAATACAAACTGTTTAGCAGTTGCATTGACCTCTTAGCTATTAACATTGATACAGGCTTCACTAGGGACTAGTTTTCAAACATGACAGAATTTCTTAAGACTAGAGGTCATGAACAAGTATACCATATAAGAATAAATTTGATATGCTGCTGAGTTTAAATCTTAAAAGCCATGAGTTTTTTCCACATTATTCCCATGTAGTAAATCTGGAGACAAGTAACGAGCTTTTGGCATCTCTCCCAGGACTAAAGGTATACTTTTTAATTTTAGAAGCTGTACCTGAAGAGATGCTATATTTATTCCATGACAAGTAGTAAATTTAGTCTATGACAAGGAGTGAAACAAAACTATTATTTCTTGACATTTTCCCTTATAAAGGAAAAAATCCCAGCAAATAATGCACAAATTTTGGTCATATACTTAAGAATCATTCTAATACCTCATATCTCCTGTGCAGGTAATCAAAGCATAACATTCCATATATTTTGTACCACAGTCAGGATTTCTATGACAGTGTGTCTTGTTCGAATCCGAACATCCGGAATTTTATCTGGTTGTTTTTTTCCTCACTTTAGTGGAGAAGGAGAGATTTTGATATTGTGTCATGAGCATGTTCAGTACCATTGTTTTTCTGCTGAATTTGGCCCTCCATTTGCATCTGAGTTACAAATAGCACGTACAGCAACTAAATCACTCTGTGCATTTTTGTGGAACTGTGAAGAGAAGCACTAAACAAAGCATGAAATCCTGAGCAACACCAGGATGAGTTTTAATCTATTAAAGCATGTTAGACTTTTATATGCCTCTAAACTAACAGTAGAGGCTACTTTCTTACATTAGCTACGGTAAGGCAGCAAAAATTTCTTTACTCATTGTACAGTCCAGAATTCCCCGCTCGCTGCACGCGTCAGCGAAGGGATGCAGCGAGGGCCCCAGCCCCCAGTACAACTTTTCCTCCGTGTTCCATACATTTAGAGTTGTTATACAGTTTCATGAAAGCCTGTTTTAACAAGCAAGATATACTGTACTGTACTGTATATATGAACAGCTCTTTAAGATAACTGGAATTGTACAGACCATATAAATAGTCATTATCAGCTACATTTTTGGCTGACTTTCTGTGGACCAAATAGTGCTTACTGTAAGAGTAATCAAGCCGTACCCTTTAGAGTTTTATAGATTGAGGAATACAAGGAAAAGAATTCTCTCCAGCCCAGAGTGTGGCTCCATCTATTCCCTTCCATTTTCCATGTCAAGAGACACAGCGAAGCACTAGTTATATAAACAAAATCATAGGCTTGTCTAAGTGCAGGAAAGATCAAGTCCCAACAGTCAGTTTCGAGACTTATGTTATCTTTGTGAAATTCAGTTCAACTTGTGCTGAGACTGAAAATTTCCACCCCTTTCAAGCCTTAAGAATGCAAAGTGTAAGTTCTGCGGGGCAGAGACTTTCTCTCCACACGTGCTGGTCCCATAACGGCACTCGAATCCTGAGAAAGAAGTGTGGCTTTTCCCATGGTACAACTAAGGAAAACCAGCAATTCTCACACACAAGAAGGATTCTGCTGCAGCTGCATTTGTATTCCTCTTCTCCTAAGGCACTCTGCCAACCAGAATTTTTTCCATCTTTGTTTCTACTCCACCCCACCATTAATAAATATTATCCAGGGCTGATGAGTACAAGTTATTGACTGATGGTAGAATAAAAGGCAAGGTTATATTCACAAGTACCAAGAGCAGGAGAAAATTTTAAATCATAAAAGTGACCAGCCATAATTGGCTGGATAAAATAAAAAAGGCATGATTTCTGCGTTCCTATTACATACAAAAAGAACTTTATATTCCAGCATTATCATAGATAAATACTTTACATCTCTTTATAAAATAAATCATTATGTTTACAAATAAAATATATTTGTGACTTATGAGGTCATTCTTTGCTAAAGATTTGCCACTGGAGCTCGTTCAAGAGATGCTCCAGGAGCCTGAGGTTATACTTCCTGCTAAACCCAGCGCTTTGCTTGTGTTTGAGCAATAAAAAGAGAACACTTCCATTTAAAGTAACTTGAAATAAATGGGCTTTAATAGTGACAGATGAAGAAAGAATCTTGTCTCCTATGCAGTTGGCTATAAAGAAATCATCTCAAATGTAGACCTTTTTTCCCCCAGACACAGGAATGAGAAGACAGATCTTTTTCCTTTAAATCTGAACAAGTCTCCACTGAAAATCATATAATTTTGTAGAACAGTTTCCAAAATAGCATTGCCTGTGAATATTGCATATAATTTTTATGTGTAGGAACTTTCTTAACCAGATCATATGTAACACACTCATTACTACAGAACTGGAATTCCTTACAGGTCAAAAAAATAATGCATTATATTTAAAAGACAGCTGTGGAAATATGTAAACAGTAAAACTGAAAGGGTTTCAAATATGCTGTACCAAAGGTGTCAAAACATGTTTCAAAGCCCTTAAATAATACAGGACCTTCAGTGATTCTCAGAAATGGTTTGGAAATCAGAACTTAGTGCCACGCTAAAGATTCATCTACACATTCTTTCTGTCCTTAACATCTTTGAGGAACCAGTTCCTCTGTATGGATGTTTAAATAATCATGGTAGTAATTAAGACTGAGCAGAGAAAGTGCTATGGTGAAACAAACCATGAGCCTGTACTCTACTACTCTTTCTCAAAGAAAAATGCAAGAGACCCTGTAATGTACAGTTAGCAAGCTGCATGCCAAAATGGGAGGGGGAAATGTAAGCCCAGTCAGCTAGTGAGGGACTTCGATGGCATTAGGTATGAATGCTTATTTTTCTTAAAAATTATTTTTACCCTATCTAATATTACTTTGAATGGCCCCATTGTGCATAGAAATATCTTTTAAAAATCCTACTAGAACATGGGCTTCATTGATATTTTAGAAGCCATGAGTTCAGCTAGTTAATTTTATTTTCTTTAGCTTAATTTTTTCCCCTTGATATTTCTTCTGATGTTGAAATGGGCAATAAACAAGAATGCCCAATTTTCGTCCTCTTTTTTTTCTGTCACAGTTTTCTGCACCTCCATCATACTCGTTCTTTCTCAGACTCCAAAAATTATCCTTCTCTCCACACCAGAGTATCAGTCTAGGATTTGAATATTTCACAGGGTAATCAGGGCACAAGTTGCTATTCCATCTATTTGCATATCACTGGGGGTGTAATACTGATGTTAGTATTATGAACAATGTTATTTTCTATTCCATCTAATTCAATTTTGGTTTGGTTTGTTTGGATTCTAGCTGGACACTTGGCCAAGGTTTCTCAAAGCTCTCTAGAAAACTGTTAGAATCTTTGTCTGCAAATTTCAAGCTTAGGAATGTATGCCAGTAGTTCAGATTATTTCCTTGAGAATGAGTAATTTTGTATTTGTCACTAATTAATTTAATTTGCCATGAAGCTCCAATTCAATTACTTGATTAGAACACTTGGGAGATCCTGACATTCTTTTCTAAACTTATTCCTGTGCAATGAAACCTACAGCAGAGACAAAACACGGTACCTCCACTGGGAACATGGTACCCCTACTGGGAATCTGTAGCCTTGTGATGATCCTATCTGCTGAATTCAGACAGCAAATGAAATAAGTGGCCAGTATGATGACATACAGCTACATTTCAAAACAAAAAAACAGTAAACGTCTAAGAAAATCATAGGAAGTTGTATGAACAGTTAGGGCACACTTAAGACAAAACACTTAAATCTTTTACACGCTGGACACTGCAGAAGGAACACTACAATTCCTCCTTTGTTAAGGAAGATAATGCTATTCTTCTGTCAACAAAAAAGGCTGCTGCATATCCAAAATATTTTGTAGAGACTGACAGAAAAAAATTGCATTACATGAGACTTGACAAAGAGAAGCCCAACAAAAAAACCCCAGCATGTGAAATATTTTAAGTCAACTGAACTAGAATTTCCTTTATGTATACATTTTACAGAATCACCTACAGAAAGGCTGAGGTTGGAAGGGACCTCTGGAGGGCACCTGATCCAAGCCAGGGCTCAAGCAGGGGCACCTACATCCAGTTTCCCAGGGCCATGTCCAGACAGCTTCTGAGAATGTCCAATGATGGAAACTGCACAACCTCTCTGGGCAACCTGTGCAAGTGCTTGGCCACTTTTATAATGAAAAAGTCTTTCCTGATGTTCAGATGCTTAAATAAGCATTCAAAATGCATAATCCAAACATGATTCCATGAAAATATGGAAATAAAAAGCCAACAGAGTAAAACTGAATTTGTAGGCAGAGGTAATACTTTAACAGAAGTATTATACATGTCATAATGTGTGACATAAAACTCATTCAGGTTACCCTTCCCAGCATCCAATGGGGAAGTCTAAATCAGCTAGAAACACAAAAAGACACCATCAGATGCTGCCTGTGATAAGCTCTTCAGCAAGCTGATTTTGCAAGGTTCATGCTTCAGGAATTCTCAAGGACTATGATTCAATCTTGTAGAAGATCTCTGAAGGCAGTTATATGAAATAATAGCAAATAGCACTGCATTTTTCTGTAACGTAACAAATCATCTCTATGCTTATTGGTTTTTCTGAGGAAAAACACAATCCTCACAATTTCTCCCACTGAGAGTACCATAACAGAGAATCAGGCCTTTAAAAAAAAAAAAAACAAACCAATTTTTTCTCCTTGACTATGACTTTTAACTGTTTGCTTGGTTTGTATGTTTTTATTCAGGCCTTTAGTCCCCGAAGAATGCAAAAGAACAGCTCAGCCTGCACAGATACTGACATCTGAATGCTCAAGGCATTGTCGGAATGGGCACTGCACTCCCACAGGGAAATGCTGCTGTAATCAAGGCTGGGAAGGAGACTTCTGCAGAACTGGTTTGTATATAGATTCATAGTAACAAGGGAAAAAAGCAGTGACATGTCATAATTTGCTTTCAGTTATTTTTTCAGAGAAATTTTCAATATACGTTGACCAATATATTGACCATCAGTTCTAAGACAACATCAAAGAAATACCGATCTCGAGAGTTGTAGAAGAACAACAGTCTTTAGATGAATGCAACCACTAAAACATCTAATGCAATATGAACAAGGACAGAATGCAATTAATAGCAAAAATATGACATACAACAGTATTCTTATTTGTTCCACCAAGATTGTAAAATGAAAGGAAGTCAATACACATTCAACTTCCACTTGCAATATTATCACTGTCAGTGTCAAATTAGGGGTACCTTGTCAGGAAAGATGGCAAATAAGAACTTGAAATTTTTTTAGTTTTGGTACTTTCTTGATTTTGATCCTACAAAATGAAATGGCTCAGGTTTTTTAAAGAGAATTCTATGTACAACTTACCACAAAGCAGAACACTACTGTGATCCCTTATTAGAGTGATTTCATTACTCTTGTTGCTTTAGCTTTTAAAAGTCACTTGTAGAAACTGTGATCAAAGTAAATGTTGGGTGCACCAGCAAAGGGGTGAGGTGAATGACCACAGCTGTGCTATCACTGTCCCACAGGGGCTGTGGTTATAATAATATAATGGCAGCAGAACTCGAAGGAGAGGCAGGGATTAAGACAAAGCAAGGATCCCACAATGGACCAGGGATAATTCAGGTTGGAAGGGCACTCAGGAGGGCCCTGGTGAAGCAGGGTCAGCTGTGAAGTCCTTAAAGCCTCGAGTGTAAAATTCAGCAACGTCCAGGATTTTAGTGATGAGCAGGAGTGACTTTGGAACAAAGTGAAATTAATGAAATCACAAATCATGTACCTCAGGGCAGGATTCATGAGCAGACCATCATTACAACCCTGCAACAAAAGCAGGTCGGAGAAATTGTCCAACCTTCAGTTTTCCTCACTTGTCAGTCAGAGCTTTTGTGCATTTAAAGAATGAGGCCCATTCTATACAGCCTTTCTCCAAGTGGAACTTAAATCAAAAGATTCATCCAATGTGAGCATAAATGGGTCTTGAATAATCTGTATTGTCTAAAAAAATACAGATTTATGGTAGGTAATTTGATGGACACAATGAACAAGAAAGGTACAGAAAATATGTAGACTGAGGATCTTTCTTTCCTGTATCATATACAACATTTAACTGAGATATTCCAAGTTGGACCTCAAGCCATCGATATAATTTAAATAAGAAAATTTACCTTACGAGGTATCAGTTTCCTTCTAGCGTCATTAAGAAACTTGTGGATAAAATCAAGAAACCTGTATTTATATAGTGTATTATAAGTATCTGTAAATCGATATTAGAGTTTATTGTAATAGATAACATTAAACAGCATAGTGCCTGCAAATAAAAAGCAAGATACATTGGATATATCACAGTGCTGTGACTCTACTCCAGAAAAAAATACCTCCACAACTGAAGTTATTATTAGTTTTGCTAACACTGGCTACAGTTTAAAATAGCAGTTATATTTGAAAAGCTGAAGCAAATTGATTAACCTAGAACTCGATAGGTAAATCATCTGTTGAAGAGAGAGGGGAAAACTTTGAAACCTATATAACTGATAAAAACTGTTGAAAAAAAACTGGATCTTTTTTCACTAGATGGAATTTAATCCTGGTCCCAGGGTTAAGTGGTGCAAGAGCCAAGGGAGTGCATCTCTGGTCAGTTTTAGTCTGCTCTGCTAAGGAAAGAGTGTAGTGCAGAACTCTGTGTGTACAAATACCTGAGATTCAGCATTTGCTGGCTTGGAGATGGCCAGGTGCTAAAATGTCTCACCAACTTCAGTTCTTCGGGATGCCAGCATAAGAAATGGAATGAGGTAGACCGCCACTGCTCTGGATCTAAGTTCAAATTATAAGATTTGTGGAGCCTGAAGTCTTTTGAAATGGGTTCTCTATTCACTCCAATATCAAATCTGAATATGGGAATTGGACATTTAAAAAAATCTGTTATTTATCAGCCTTTCATGGGTTATGTCCACTCAGACATACAAAATTAATTCCTCCCCCTAATATTTTAGAGCTTTGAAAAAATATGCTTTCACAACTTCTAATATTTCTTTTTTTCCATTTTTTTGTTAATTTCTATGCCTGCTTTATCACTATAAGGCTAGAAAAGATCTTAATGAATGTGTAACTGCATCTTTTCAGTTTGTCATGTTCTAAACAAATCAGAAAATCACTGTTTTTTTACCCACAGCAAAATGTGACCCAGCCTGTCGACATGGAGGTGTCTGTGTAAGGCCTAACAAATGCTTATGTAAAAAAGGCTATCTTGGCCCCCAGTGCGAGCAAGTGGATAGAAGCATCCGAAGAGTGACAAGGGCAGGTATTCTTGATCAGATCCTAGACATGACATCCTATTTGCTGGACCTAACCAGCTACATTGTATAGTTCCTGGGACTGTTTGGAAACTACACTTTCAACGGGCATTTGTTTCGAATCCTGTCATTTTTAAAAGACTCTTATCCTGCAACAAATACCGGTGATTTGAGTTACTTTATTAATTTAAGTATAATATCCACAAATGTGCAGAAAAATTCTTTGTATGTGTGTGAATATTCCTGTACGTCCCCACGGACGTCCCGATACCCAATATGTGCACACATACACATGCACACGCGCTACCACAAATACGGTTTTACAGAGAGTGGAATTTTTTTTTAATATTTATTTCTTCCTGAGAAATAGTTTACAAAGTAATTCCACTGTAAAACACATTTTCGTCACAGGACTTTTCACGATGTCTTAATGGATTCTTTGACATCCCAGAAATCTTGTGTCTGTCTGTACCTATCTGATTATAGCAGTGAGGAAGCAGTTTTCAAACATCGCTGTATAAACTGCTGGACTTAATAAAATCCAGTTGTAACAGTTTCTAAGGTGAACTGAACTACATCATGAGACAGTATTTCAGAACTGCTTAAATGCATTCCTATCTAGGCAATTCATTGTAAGACTGTAACCTTCACTTTCGTCAATGTAACTCTATTACAGAATGTTATGCATTTCTTTATCTAGCATAGATGCAAAAATCTGGTTATCGCAGCTTAATATCAAGATTGTTTCAAGTGTTTAATAATTAAATTATATTCGCATATTTCAAAACCAGTCATCCTAGAAGGTCTGCTTTTTATCATATATTTTATTTAACGGTGGGCACTGGGTTCATGTTACAATATTTATATTATTTTATTTTATTTTTATAATATAGACATCACCTAGATGAGACAGCTTTACCATGTCCTGTAAAATACTAAAGTTACATTTTTCACCAGCTTGAATTGGAAAGATGGGGATAGAGAGAGCAAAACACACACACTTTAAGGTGTTGTGGATCTAATCTAGAAATGTATCCTTGTGGCAACTTGTGTTCATTTACGACAGATGAGGAAAAAAAAAACAACTGCCAACCAACCATAATAAAATGTCAGCATGTGTTAAAAGTGTCCATAAAGCGGTTTTCACTGTAACAGGACAATGTAAGAGGTTGTACAGGCAGGCTGCTGCCAGTGTCACCCTGAACGGAACGTCCCTGGACGGGAGCTCCCACGAGCACATGTTGCCTGTGCATGGTGTCACTTGTACAAATCGTATAGTGATTGTTGCCAAGTGTGGTTCTAAATGTAAATGTTCCTTCGAGAGCTAACACAAAACAGAGTCTTTGTAAATGTATCAATAAATATGGTGTACATGCTATAGTCAGGTTTTCTAAGGTATTAATAGTCTAATTACATGTATATGCAGAACTGGTGCCCTCTTATCTCCAGCTCTAGGGTATTATTGGTGGTTTCTTTGCTCACTGCTTACCAACTATCAGGTTTCCTTTGCACTATCTGGCTTTTATAAAATCTTGCCTAAGAAAAAAAAACAAAATAGCCACAGTGTGCACATCCTGTGGTCCTTACAAGCAGCTGCTCATGCATCAACAATCGACAACACTTTAGTCAATGAGATCTAAAAGACTGTAGCCATATTACTCTCCAGTAGCAAAATTACCTCTCCAGGACATGCAACAAATTTTCCTTCATAGAAATTTGTCAGTCTTCATTTAGTAGGTATTAAATCTGAAATTACAGAGGGACTGATACTTGCATTTCTGTGTCTTACACATTCCAGCTCAGAGGAACAGAAAATTACATTTGCCTTCCATATATGTTTGCCTGGGTTTCGAGTGACCTCATGCCAAATGGAAATTGGTTGAGAAATCTTGGTTAAGTGCTCAGAGAACAATGGTCTGCATTAAAAAGTGCATGCATAATTTTGCACAATGTAGATTCAACGGACAGTCCATTGAAAGACATCTTGGGATTAAATGAGCATGAAGACCAAATTGCCCTCTCACCCCAGAAAAGGGTGGTCCCTTATAGTCACACGAACACTTCATTGGCTAAGCAGTGTGACCAATCTCAAAATGAACCCTGTGGTAGCATCTGTAGGTTAATAGCAGCTCTTTGTCTCCGCTGCTTTCTGCCTTTAGTCTTTTCCCTGAATTCCATCACAAAAAGTTTTACAATTAAAAAATGTCCTGACAACCATTTTTGTAAATTGACCTTAGCATCTAATCTTTCCTTATTCAACGTGGGTGACAAAAATGTGAACTTCTCCTGAATGAGCCAGCTGTCTAAATCTGTCACATAGCGCGGTTTTATTACACTCTTCATAATCAGCAAAGCAAGAAAGTCACTGAAGTATTTTAGCAACGTTTGAATATCTGACAGAGATAACATCTTTAACACTTTCTTCAATGAAATATATTTAAAAATAAACCCAACTTTAATTCCACTGTGAAACATTATTTTCAACAACCAGCTGGGGAGATGTGATAGTTCTTTTCTCACTGCTTAGTTCCTTAAAAAATATCACAGATGGCACCTAAATTGAAGACTCGCAATAATGTATATGCCATAGTCATGCAGAGAAGGGATAACAATGGTCTTAGAGTTTCGATCTTAATAATAAAGACAATTTAGTTTACTAGTGAAATCAGAAAATAGAACTCCAGTAAGAGCTAAGAATTAAATCCAGGCCTTATTCAAATCAGTGGCAAAAACTTATATCAGCTGTACCCAGAAATCACTTTCAAAATTTAAGCAAAATACTTCAGTTTATTTTATTAAAAAAACATTTTCTGTTTGAGGCATTCCACTAAAACTTCAAAACTAAGAAGTAATCTAAATGCAGAGGGAAAGGGGAGATAGTTTGTGAAAGTGTTTTGATTCATTTTTAAATCATCTTTTACATCATGGGAAAGCAAACATCTGCATTAAGCCCACATGTACATAGGAAGTCCCATGGCAAAAGAAGTATTCTAAAAAAAAAAAAAAAAAAACACAAAAAATCCTAGCTCCTTATTTATCAAAAGAAATTATACTATTAAAAAGAGTGAGCAAACCCCAGGCCTAGCCACCCAAGATGCTGATATAAAAAGGGCAACTGCAGTAATTGCCCTGAGAATTGGCATACAAAAAAAAAAAAAAAAAAAAAAGGGGTCTGTAGAAAGCCTGTTGCCAGTTAGGTCATTCTGCAGCCATTCTCACACAACCTCCGAGAGTGTCCCAGAATAAAACTGAGCTTATAAATGAAACTAGATAAATGAGGCAATTAGATAAGGGCCTCCAGAAGGGATTTTATGTATGTGCTCAAGTTGTCTCTGTCTCCGGGTCTCTCTCTCTCCTAATCTTTTATTCCATTCATTTCTTCCTTTATTCGGAGATACTGCCTCTCTGTTCCCAACACATTGTACATTTCAAGCATTCTTTGAGGCTTTCCACTGTTAAAAGAGAACAAACATACCTGTTGCAAGAAACATAACTCTGTTTTTGGTGTCTGCTAGTTTTAAAACTCCGTTTTATTATTTTGGAACAGAAAACTTTCATTTTTCTCTTTTTAAATGCCACAGATCAGAAATAAGGCATGTTATTGGAATATAAGGAGAAACATCTTTACTCCATAGATAAGTAGGGAGACAAAAAGATGTTATGTAAAATCAGCTCCAAATTGTTTCACTCCATTTCAGAAAAACAGTAAACTCATTTTTCTAATGCGTCCAATAAGAAATATTAACTCAAACCCTCCCCCTCTGGGAATAAATTCCTCCTGTTAACAGTCAGCGACACAGATGCAAACCCTTTGTACCTTTAAATCCTCACAGGTTATTATATTTCATGCAAACAAAGTGTATGTTAGTTAGAAATAAGGGGACAAATTCTCTATCACCAACATGACACCTCTGTTTATCTCCTTCTTTCATTCACTTCTCCACATTTGGCTTTGCAGCTCCTTCCTTTCTAGAACCACAGCAAACATCAATAATCCCTGGTTGCTGCAGGTGATGCTTATTATTTTTGAAACTGCCAGACCGACACGTGCATCAAAAAATCTTCCCAGCAGGCTTAGGCTTTTATCTCTTGATCATTCCACAGAACTTTGTTATTTTATAGTGACTTCTAATACTGTGTCTTAGCTGGATATTTACAGTTCAGGAGGACCAGTCTCACACAGCTCAGGCTCAGGCTGAGAAGTTCAGGCACAGATAGACTGAAGCTGGAGTAAGGGAGAAATCACTTTGCCATTTTACAGTCACTGTGCTTATTAGAAAGTTACCAGTTTCAATCCAGTGATCAGATGCTTTAACTGAAAAGCATAATGATATTTCTGGGATTCTGAAATGTTGCTTTTCAGTATACACTTCCTATAATTTGGGATCAGAAATGAGGACCTTTTCATGTAAAATTATGCAAAATTAAGGTTCTGAAAATAAGAACAAGTCATTTCTTGTAAAGCCCCACTGTGATAAAAATGTAATGTAATTCTACTTGTATTCATGAAATAAGCATTTATAAGATTAAGTCTACATGGAAAAGACAAGTTTGAGGACAGCCTGTTCTGCTTATTTTTCCTTAATTAAGTAGATTCTTTAAAAGACATTAATGTGTTTTAATTTACTATCCTTTAATTTATCTGTGTATGAGTTTATTTAGGAACTATACCATTTTGATCCTCTGTCCAACTTAAAACATGATCCTTGTCTCAGAAAAAAAACTAGAATGAAGCCAGGAAGTAAATAAAACCTAATTTTCCCCATTTTGCAATATTAAAAATTCACTAATATTTTGCAATTAAAAAAAAAAAAGTAACATTCTCACCAAAAAGGCAACCAACTCTTTAAATTTATTCCAATTCAAATTTGAAGAAAATTTGTACCAATTAATCTAGGTTCTGGCTAAAAAAAACCTGATAAATATTTCTGTAAGTAGGTTCAGGACAAAATGTTTTAGAGACATTGAAAAAAGATTGTTTTGTTGAAAAATTTCTTGTTTTCAACAACAGAGTAATTCAGTGAAATAAGACACGTACTTTCTGGGATATAGGTGTGAAACAGCAGAAGCCACCTGAAAGCTTAGTACAGGATTACTTTAATCTTTGAGGGCCTGACTCCAAGTCCATTGATGTCAACTGAAAATCTCCTGTTGACTTCATTAGTTATAGGATTAAGTCTTTAAAAGATATCCACTTAGCTGGCAGATGATCTTAACTTCAGACATCAGTGCACACATGACCTCTCTGTGTCTGCATCTCCAGTCATTAGAGCAATGTTTTCCAGAGTAAGACTGCAGATTCAGCCCTGCACAAAGCCATATGAAGCATATCCAACCCTCCGGGGTTTCCTTATAGGTATTCCCAACATTTACACAAAATCTGCTAGACTTCTTGATACTTCTTGAAAAATGTTGAGCAATTAGCTCACGTTTCCTCTTTCACACATGTATATGCTTATTTCCAACAGCATGCGCCAGTAAGCAGGAAAGCAATTGAAATATCAAGTCACTGTCCCCATTTCATGAAATGGCCATAGTAAGATGGGGCCCAAAGTAGCCCCCACAGATGCTCATGAACATCCATGGAACAGTTCCTTCAGCTGTTTGGAGTCTAGTATTAAAAGGGATGATTTTGGCAGTATTAGGCGCATTTTCAAACCTTTTTTTTCCTGTATATTTAGCAGGGATGGTGTAACATTTCAATCAAGACTATATCCTAACCCAAAAATGTTTTTGCCACCCTTACTAGTGAGACTAGCAAGACTGAGAGTCCCCAGTACGGACATGACCAGCCTAAGCGATAACGGGGTGGGACACGGGCAGACACTCCCTAGACGTGTTTGCTGCTTGCCTTTGTTCTCACTGATTCCAGTTACAACTCTGCACACAGGATTTATTGTGCTTTAAAATGTTTTCAGCATCCAAAAAATCTTAGCACAGCGATTAATTCTGCGTGGATTTACACCGGGTAGACTGACTAATCAGACAGTATTTCTAATGCCATTGCTGGGAAAAGAGAAATGTTACTGTTTAATAGCAAAAGTGGGTCAACTGACACATCCACCTTTTTCCTTCAGTTCACTCACGAGTTATTAGCAATTGCTATTTGGTTTATATATTAGCAAAGGATTATCATGTTCCATAACCCACAGAAAACTCCCGTAGGCTTCTGTAGGAAATTTTTCTTCACATTTCACTGTATGGATTGATTTGAAAGCCAGGTGACACACCTGCTTCCAGAGCTCTCAGTACTGAGAGGATATCACCTAGCAATCATTTCATGCCACAGCAATTCACAAACATTTAATATTCTGTGTTATATACGTATAATGTGTGTCTTTGCCTATTGTCTATGCAGACAGGCTTCTGTAAACAAAAATGTCAGAAATTATTGCACAGACAGCAAGCTGCATTTATTGGAGAAGAGTTCTATTTCTACCGATAAAAAACAACTTTACATCTGCTACAAGTTATCAATAGGGTCAGATGTATCATACAGGAATATGGTCTATGAGATTTTACTATTTATTTTCATTTTGCAGTGAAAAGAGAAGTAAAAAAGTAAAAAATATTTTACATGACAGATTGCTTTAATTTCCAGGAAATTTCAGACAGGAGGCGCCAGCTAAAGATTGTGAATATACATAGTGGCTGTGTTCACAATATTCTTGGAAAGATGGAGATTCTGGAGATTTTTTTTTTTTTCTGTAGGATACATTTTACTGTAGGACAAAAGGGTGTTTTGCATCATGAGGCAGTAACAATCTATCCCGTTTTCTGAATGTTCCTAGGAGGAGCTGCTAAAAAAGAAAATGTTCTAGGCAGTAAAAAGGTGTACAGAATGAACTTAATTCATATCAAGATATAGTGAGACCAGAAACCTTCTGGTATTAAGCCACCAGATGTATCTTGTAGTGATCTCCATTAGTACCAGAAGCAGTAACCCTACCCTGTGAATTACCCAGAAATGCTATTAGCTGTCCCCCACCAAATATACTGCAGAATTAAAACTTCAAGTCCCAATTGAGAACAATTAGATTGTAATGGGAGCCAAGCAGAAGAGGAAATAACAAACTTCAGTCACTTGAGAACATTACTGTTGTGACATTCCCCTGTTCAATTAGTTTTATTTTATAGTAGCTGTCAGGTACTGTATGTACATTTGAAATGTGGGGAAATAGCTTAGAAAATATCATTCAAACTAGGTTTAAGTATCTTCTATAAACTGTATTATACTACTAAGCATATACAGGCACCAATCTAGCAGAGCACTGGGAGCACACAAGTAATTTTAAGCATATGAGTCTCATTGAAGTCATGTGCTTAACATTATTAATATAATTAATTAAGTGCTTTCTTGGTTTGAGACCTTACAAGTCTTTGCAAGTCTACCTACATAGACTACATAAGCTATATGTGCATTTCTTTTTAGGGAGACAGCATGACTGAAGTTCACAACAACAGAATTCAGTTACTGTCTGTCACAAATTCTATATATCCTGAAATAATTGCATCTTTGTGCCTCCACTTTCCATCTGAAAATTAGTCAAATCAATTCTTGTAAAGCGCTTTGAGCTCTTCAAATGAAAAGTGCTATGAAAACTACAAATTATTATTATATTATTGAACACCATGTATGTATACACACTATTATGTAATATATAATATATGTATAATGCATATAAATTCTAACAAATGTATTTGTGTAATATCTGAGAAATGGAACAGTTGTATCTGGAAGTGATAAATACATAGAGTTGGATTTATTGTTAATCTGTGGATTTAATGATTTTTTTAGACAAAAGGATGTTTAAGTGTATAATTGCTTTTCTTAATTTAATATATTTATGTAAATGCATGCCTGAAGTTCTGGATAGATAGTTATTCTGTGTCCCTTAAGCTAATAAAATATATTAAACTTTATCTTACTATATAAGGTACACCTGCTGCTTTAAATTTTTTTTGTTTTAATATTTTTTTATGACTAAATGCATAATTTAAAGTTCATGAAATTTTAATTTTAATTGGCTCTTTGATCTCTGCAGTAAAAGCAAAACGCCAGCATTTTATATATTCTTTGAAATGTATGCTAGCCTTATTTATATGAATTCTAAGATGATTTCATAAAATGTGACTGAACACTGCTATTATTTTTGGAATGGGAAGTTTGGAATGGGGTTTCCTGGATAGCAAATTAAGCCATCCATATTGAAAAGATACCTGTTTCATTGCAAGCAATACATGAGTGGACATGCAGCTGGAACAAGGGGATTTCACGTGCAGGTACCTTGGAGAATCATTTCGGTAACGATGGGAGAAACATCGGGGTTCTTTATTTGTTTTGTCTAGCATCTTCAGAGAAGCATGTCATCAAATCAACGCACATTAAATTCAGAGGGACCATTTCCAGGGATTTAAACAAGGGCCATAAAAAACGGATGCAGTGTGGAATTCTCCCCTTTTCTCCCCACCTTAAGTAACAGGTTCTGTACCATTGGACTCAACACCTAAGCGTACATGTGGGAGCAGGGCCAACTCAATATAGCAACCCAATGTATTTTTTTGAT
The DNA here is from genome assembly GCA_013396775.1 of Cephalopterus ornatus. NCBI lineage: Eukaryota > Metazoa > Chordata > Aves > Passeriformes > Cotingidae > Cephalopterus > Cephalopterus ornatus. The sequence continues at coordinate 511,485 of VZRE01006104.1, forward strand.
GCAAAAGAACAATTAATCACAACACTTAAATGCCAACTGCACTTGCAGCTTATAACTGGGAAAGCAAAAACCAGTTTGGACAGGGAGCACTAAAGAGCCAAGGGCTTCTTCACACACTAAGTTTACTTTAGTGGTTTTGAAATGCTGTTGAATTAATCTTACACATTTAACTTGCCTAAAGTCTTTAGCCTGTCCTGTGTTTATTTTTTAGGCTAAAGAGTGAAGCATTACCAACTACGATATTGATGCTATCTTTACATTTCAGATCTAAGCCAAAATAATATTGAAATTTTCATGAAATTGTTTTTCCATTTTTCAGCTAGTTATACCATTAGTGATATGGGCTGGTGGCCAGCCAGAAAACTAGGATCCAAGGAAAATTTGAACTTCACCCAAATTTGAGGATATTTGGAAAATGTATATTACTTCAGCTTTTCAATGAATAAATATAGCAGTTGCAGTGATGTTCTTTTAAATACATTTTCTCTAAAATTTTCTTCATTTCAAGAAGTGCTCAGAACAAGAAAACAGCTGGAACACGGCAAATAAAAAAACAATTAAGAAATCCATGAGGATTGTTTTGATTTTTTTAGTGGGATCTATATATTCATGTAGAAAGTTAAAGAATTCTGTGACATATAGTACATAATTACAATAAATACAGTGCAGCATGTAGTTCTGGTGACATCATGAGTCACTGAGTTTGTTCTTGTAATTTATTAAGACATTATGAAAACCCACTGACATATTTATAAGCTTTGGAATTAACAGCTACCTTTCATTCCTTTTACAACACATCAGACGTGAATTTTACTTAAAGAATTATATACACTCAGCTGTGTACAGCAAGACTGTAATTCTACCTAGAGCTTCTGATAGTATCCTAAAGCTGAAGGGCCAAATTCTGCTCTGCATTTGGATGAGCCAAAAGAGGTATCCTTGGCCTCTTGAAAGAGGCTTGTGTGGTTTGTCAAAAGTCATCAAAACTTTCAAAAGAAATTCAAAATGCACAATTCAGGAGCATTTCATTTTAGTAATACAGTTACTACTGATATATTTATTTGATTCAGTATTTAGTCACTATTCCCAAAATATACACTTTGAGTAAGCTTCTGCCCTTTTATTGCCTTTTCTTTATTTCCACATACAGCTGTTTCTTCAAGTCCTTCGCTCCTTATTTGTTTTCTATAGACGTGCTGCTTCTCCATTCCACTGCACAAAATTCACTACATATTTACAAGTTTCTAACAAGACTGATTATGGCACAAGTGCTTTTTCTCTATTTTATTTTAACGAAAACACTAAGTAAGGGATCAGCCCCTGGTTTAACTCTAAATTAAAAATGCACCACAAGTAAGTAGGGTAGAATCTTTAAAATGCCAAAGAATCATTTCGGTCTATGTGGTTGCATTTATTTATTTTGGGGGAAGGGTTGGTTTGAATCATATTTGATGACATGTCTACGGATGACATACATCTCTGGGCAAAGTGGGACATAGCTTTGGTTTTGGAAAACCTCACTGAACACTGGCTTTCTTGTTTGCTTGGTCTGGGGTGGTTTCTGGGGGTTTTTAAGTTCTTTTTTTGTTTATTTTTTTGTCTTTCAAAGCTAGGACTACTCCTGGATTTTGTCCGATATCCAAAATTTTGGGCTAAAACAGTTGAATGAAGGGCTCTTATACTGGTTCAGTGTTCAATATTGAAAATTTCAGGTATTGTCAGTATTTCAGTCATCTTCAGCTGCTGCTTACCTTACATTAGTACAAATTCACTGATGTCAGTGTTGTCAGAAGGTGAATCAGGGGTTAAGCAGCTGCTTTTCCTTCTCACTCATTTTTTATCACTTGAAATACATCTCTCTCAGAAGTGTCTGTCACACTGCTCCACAATGAAACCAGTGTCATCATACCAGCAGAGTTTGCTCCAGTTCGACACACTGGAGCAGCTTCCACATGTTTCATCTTTCACTATGCACATTCCATTGCTCGGAGAAGGACTGACTGAGGGGAGGGAATGTGGGAGTTGTATGTCCATCCTCCATTAGACCAAGGGGCACGTTCTCCTTTCAATATTAGAAAATTGAAATTCTGCAATATATATATGGCAAGCTATTCCCACTTCAGGGAAGGAGGACATACACGTGAATCAAACGGCTGCATTTGGTTCAGGAGGTTTATAAAGAAGAGATCCAAACTCTACAAGCTCCCAAGCAGTGGAATTTGTGCTTTCCTGGTCGGATGAATAGAACAGGTGCAGATACAGCTTTCAGGTCTTTAAACAACACCAGCCCAAACAAATTACAGCTACGGAGCACGTTTAGCAATTTCAAGCAAACATTAGAAATGCAATGCCCATGGTGCAGATAAAGTGCTTATGAGAAAGGTGGACGTAACATCTGTACTGGCACAGAACGCCTGTTCTACAGTAATAGCTGCAAAATGCCTCCTATAAAGCATAAGACTGTTAGTACAGCTGCAGCTTTTAATAGCTATTGAATTTCTTGATCAGGGAGGCAGATCCAGAGCAAGGGAAATGGACAAGTGAAACTATAAACTGCTATTTTGCACCTATGAATGTAATATCAAATAAATGTGGTCGAACCCACTTCTATTTTTTTAAGAAATTCATCCCTAGAGAGCCTCGTGCTACATCTTACCTAGTAAGCCATCAGAAGGCACTTATGTCAGCCTAACCCTGAGGTTTCCAAGATGTATAACTGTGCAGTCTATGTATACCTCTTGCTTATTATATCTGTAACAGAAACCTGCAGCCACACACACATGCACAATACCTCATGCATCATTTCTGCACTTGCTCAAAGCCATTTGGTTCTAGACCGATGCAAACAAGCAGTGAAAAGGCAAGCAAGAGCTTAGGTAGTTTTAAAGGTGGTTCTGCAAGAAAAAAAGATAGTGAGGCTACTGAGTTGCATAGACTTCAACACAGGGAACAGGATGCAACTATTAAAGGATGCAACAGGATGCAACATGGTAAATTACCATGGCAGCTTATTAAAATTATTCCAAAGAATACAGTAGTCTGGCATTTTCTGGGTTTTCTTATTTAAATATTTCAGTAGTAAGATGAATTTGGGTCTAAGAGGCTCCTCTAAATTACTAGAATCATATTTACTTTGCATTTATAATTACAGCTTTTTGTTTCTGATGGAACGCCTAAGGAACTATCAGATTTTCAGTATGCAGATAAGCTGCACTTTAATATTTTTTAAGCTTACTGTCTTGAAAATTCTTCACATCTGCTATTAGCCTGGAAAGGAAATCCATCACATAATACTCAGGCAGCAGTGACTGCTGAGACTGCACATTCACCTGAAATTACCCCAGGTGGAACACTCTTAATATCTTGAAGTCTGTCATATGCAGATTAGACAGGATTGTTTTCTTTTGTTGTGTTTGTGTTTAGGACCCCTTTTCCCCCCAGGAAGACAGCAGGTTTTAAGCTACATGCTACATGTTGATATCTACTCAAAGTGTTTCCCAGGCCTGTAAATCCTTCCAAGCCCCAAACAACAATTCCATCGAGCCAGTTTCCAGTACTGCTTAAATTTCCTGGCACCTGAACTCACTGTGTTTCTTTTAATATGGCTAAAAGTTCTTCTGGCTGGCATACATCCTCAGACGTACCTGAACAATATGGAGATAGATAATTATCTCCTTCTAAAAGCAATGCAGGCTAAGACATACAACTGCCAAAGCTTGCTTGAGACCTTAGAGAATCCTGAAAAGTTAGTCATAGTCAGCACCTCAATTAACTTCATGGGTGGTGGTGCCAGTTTAGTGATAAGAACACCACTACAATTCAGAAAGAGGTGGATCTAACTTCTCGTTACTTCCCAAGAAATTGCTTTGACTGCCATCTTTCTGGTTGAATCCAAGCTACAGGGAAGCCAGAAATGATAAAAAACAGTAGATCAAAAGAAGGGAGAGAAGAACGGAGTCAGAATCTTCTGGCCTAGAAAGCTTATTTGAAAGTGTAAATCAACCCACTAAATTAGTCCTGCTTAACAATTTATATCTACATACTTGAGAAAGCAGGACCGAATGCCCTCATTCTTCCTCCTTCCAGGTGAGTCCAACTCCCTTTTCTGCCTCTAAGTGGTCTGTTTGTAACAGGCAGCACTGGGAAGGCTGCCTCTTCCACATTTCTTCACTTACAATTCACTGTGGCAGAGCCACATATATATCTCTGAAATATCAAGACGTTTTGTAAGAATTTAAGGACAAAACCCAAAGTGTTTGTTCATAGGGAATAGTCAGGGATTTTTTTAATTATTACTATTTAACAACTAGTAATACTGCATCCAGCTCTGGAGTCCCCAGCAGAGGAAAGACATGGACCTGTTAGAGCTCTCCTATGAGGAAAGGCTGAGAGAGTTGGAGTTGCTGGAGAAAAGAAGGCTCCAGGGAGACCTTACTGCAGCCTTTGAGTACTTGAAGGGGAACTATAAGAGAGATGGGAACAAACTGTTTAGCAGGGCCTGTTGCTGTAGGACAAGGGGTAATGGTTTTTAATTGAAGGAGGATTGATTTAGAAGAGATATAAAAAAGTAGTTTTTTTACAAAGAGGGTGGTGAAACACTGGCGCAGGTTGCCTGGAGAAGTTGTGGATGTCCAACCCTGGAAATATTCAAGGTCAGACTGGACAGGGCTCTGAGCAACCTGATCTAGTTGAAAATGTCTCTGCTCATTGCATGGGTGTTGGACTAGATGATCTTTACACGTCTCTTCCAACCAAAGCTCTTCTGTGATTTACAAAGAAGAGAAACTGAACAGAAAAAGCAAAAGCTACCACATGAACCGCTAATAAAACAGCCCCAACATAAAAATTACCACCTGAGAGCTAGAAGTTTTTTGCTTTCAAAATCCACCTGCCCAAAAAAAAAAAAAAAAAAAAATCACAGGGTAGATCCAGATTTGTTGATGTCCATAGGAGCTATGCCTGTGCTTTCAGTGGTGCCAGAATACTAACCCACAGAGCCATTAAAATCTGATGAAGTTTAAGTGTCTCTAGGAAGGCAAGTTCAGACGCCAATGGGCTTCAGTGCAGCATGTGTGTATTATTGTGAGTTTGGAGCTTCAGATCCCTGACAAATGAATACCCCTACAAAAAGCTCAAAACAAAAGGTTTGTCAGAATATGGCACTGAGACACTAAAAACCCACAAGACTAAATGAATCCTTTTATGCTTCTTTTTAACAGGTAAAATAAAGTGCTGAAGTGTTCTTTATCTTATAAAACGAAACAAAAATGAAGACGTCTTTGTGGAAGTTTTTAGCGACTACTGAGTTGTCGAGAGATCTGGGAGACAGCTTTGAGTCAGCTTGAGTATGAGCAGTAGTCTAGTGGTGGCATCAGGAAGCAGAGAAACATCTCAGGTAAGCCTGTGAAGCTCTGCATGACTATTTGAACTGCAACCAGTACTCTAAAGTGCTTACTGAGACCTCGTTCAGAAATTTGTGCTGTGTGCTGCAGTCACTGTCAACTGCAGCACAGCCACAGCAGGAGATTCATCTTCAGTAAGTTAGAACCTCCCACAGGTCAGAAAATGACAACTCAAATTAACAGGGAGTAATTAACAATTAATCCCTAACCCTTTTATAAAGAATAAAACCAAGAAAATCAGATTCCTTCCTCTGACTATTTTGAAAGCTCAGAAAGAGTTTTCTATCAACTATCCGTAATGGAATTATTAGCGCATTTTCCTCAGTAAGTTTCTCCTCAGATATAGACAATGCTGGCAAACTTTCCACAATAGCTGTCAGAGACAAAAGATTTTAAACAAACTAATATTCTCTGCGTTGCAAATATTGAGATTAACATAATCAGGGTAGTGATTGGCACTCCTATAAAATGACAGTGCAATGGAGGATAATGTTTGAAGTAAATAAACTGGATTTTGCCTATGCAAAATATTTTCACCGATTTTTAATTTAATTAAACTTAAAATTCTCCTACATTTTCTGCCTTACCAATTATCCTATATTTCCTACTATTAAAAAACAACTGCTGCCTTGCATTTCAACCACACTGATAGGTTAGCTAATATTACTTACCTTCTGCTTTTTATGTGGCTGTAAAAGCATGAGGTTCATGAGGTTTGGCCTTCTTTCTGCTGCTTCTCAGTGACCAAATATTTCAAGTATTGTTTTGGCTACAGCACAGTTTTGCACACACAGCGTGTAAACTGCATAGCACAAAAGAGAGAAGGGGTCTGAAGGCCCATTTCCTGACACCAGGTGAAAACAAAGTTTAATCCAAGAAATCAAAGAATTGACTGAGCTGTGTCAGATGGGCACACTTATGTGCACAAGTGTAATTAACTCTTAAATTTTGCATGCATAAAAATTGCACTTATTCGAAAACTAGAAAATCCTTAAGCATCGGCTACATATGTACAAAATACACATTTACTAAAATATACTAAAATGATGCCTCACTAGATATAGATGGATCAACACAGTAAGTCTAAGAATACATCTGCAGGGGATAGTCACATCTATCAAAAATTCTTTAAATCAATAGGGATGAAAACATCTGAGAGTTGCTATTGAAACTAAGAAATGACATCACACGTTGGAGAAGATGCTATCTACAATGTCCCATTCTTAAGATCAACTGGCCATCTGATCACGACAGATTGAAATGAAAGAAAACGTATCTGGGTGAGTTTGCATCCTAAAAAAATTAAGGCTCAAACTAATTATTTCTGTTTGCTCCTATCAAGGAATGGACATAGGAATTTCCAAGCAATATGCAGGGGAATATTTTAATAACAGGATGGAATAAAACTCTTAGAAAATGAATTAGAACCTGATTTTTAAAATCCTTCGCGCAGAAAATTGATGTCTGAACAACCTTGAAAGTCTGGCTTTTGTTTCCCAATCCTGCAAATTGCTCTACTTGCCAGCTTTAGAAGCATAAGCCGTTGGAATGAACACAGAGCATCTGCTTATGGATTTTAAAGATTCACATGTATAATATTTTCAGAATCATATCTTGAGAATAAAAAGCTTCTTTTCACTCATGATTTCCTGTGATATGATATGATAATCTCTCCAGTGTTAAAAATACAAGATACTTCCAAAAAAATACTTTTAAAGATACTTTAAAAGTTATATAGCACAAATGTGTTTACATTTTTTTTAGACATATCAGTCAATTGCAGTAATTTTTTCTTTCTCTCTCTTGATTAGTACATATCCGAATGCCTCAGCAGCCCAAACATGAATGTGAATAGATAAGCTAAAACCCGAGAATTTCAAGAGCACTGAAGTGCATGCTTTCACCTCTCCCCCTTTTTTAAGTGTCAAATGCTTCCTGACACGCTTGGGTCCATGGAAATGGAACATATTTTCTCATTACGTTAATTAATGGGTCTGCTTGGGTGGCATAATTCAGTATAAATTTCCTTTAGTATTCTGTCATACCTAAAAAGGATCTTATTTTTGTGATGTCTTTAAATTTTTATGACTTCTACTCTGTTTAGTCTGTGTGTAATCCTTCTTTTGAAACCTAATGTCCTAGAAAATCCGCAGGTTTTTCTCAAAACTGGCACACTCTGTAGTTTACAGTCATTTCTTTTTCTTGCCTTCTCAGAACTCCATGCGAGTCCTTAAGGTATAGTTCACAGCCCAGGGAATTTATGATTACATCGTCCACGTAAACTAAAGCACTGCGATATATTAAACCTGACAAGATGCTGTTCATTAATCTCTGAAATATGGCCAGGTGTGATGTAATGAAGAGAGGCTCCCAGCTCAGAGAAGCCCAACACGGCTCCCAGCTCAGCTTGATGGTGGCTTCCTTTACCTCATCTGGGAGCAGGACTGCTTGGGTGGGGACTCTCACTGGAAGCGTAATTCCAGAAAAATGTGGTTTGGGGAAAACGGGACAGGGTAATCCCTTGCCGTGCCAATGTTTCTCAAATGGCTCAGCTTCTGCTTTCCTTTCATTTCCAGGTTAGAACACTAACTTGGTCATGCCGTCATGAACCACAACTTCCCAAGGAAATGGTTTGATGGGCTGGAGGTACATTTTTATGTATGGAAAAAAAAAAAAAGGAGCATTTTAAATGCTGGAATCTCAACTAGTGAAGAAAGCCACGTCAGGCTCGGAACACAGAACAGCAAGTGCCGCGATTTACACACACACTATATCTTGATCAAAACAAGGTTTTACTTCGGTTGTGACTATTTTTTTTAATGAATAATTGTATCATTTCAGCACAAAAAAGGACGAACTCACAAGAGGGTAAATATAAGGAAAAGCTCAACATTTGCACATCATTAATGCAAATCTCAAAGTAAATTGATAAATGTTATTTACCCAATTTTACTTCATTAACAGTGCATGCGCAATATGTGCTGAGTAAAATTAAGACTTTGAAACTCATCCCTGCCACAGTAACAGAAGAGACTTTGAGAAAGAAATTCATATTCCCGAGTCGAAAACCAAACAGACATTTTTCAAATATGGAAATAAAATGTGAAAATAAGTTCTAATAAGCTCCAGGATTTAGCATTTTTTGTCCCCAAAACACTGACGTTCGCATCCTAAAACAAGTTGTGGCCATTAAGCAGCTTTGCTCTCTGCAAATCATAACCAAGCTGGTTATGATTTTCACAGATTATTTGATTTATCAATTTTATCCAGCTACAAAGATAAATTTTGAGTACAAAGATAGCTGCTACTACACATATCATTGGAAAACAAGACAGATTTTCTCAGAAAAATAAGAATTTAGGCAACGTTTATACTATCTTTTGAAATTTCTAGGAAAGAATGCAGAGCAAGACTAGCCCTTGCATTTTCTTCTGACCATGGAAAAGTTATAAGTAGAATGCTCTTCTTTTTAACTTCTCATTCTATTTTTTGTAATTGTTGTTATTATTATTATTATATTAAATTCTCTCCTGTTTATTTCAGAAGAGATTCCTGTTAGCTATTCCTGAGTTCCTCATCCATGGACAAAGTGAAAAAAAACCAGGATAAAATAGTAAAAAGATTGTGGTAAAAGTAAATTAAAATAGTAAAAAGAAAAGATTGAGGGTCTGAAAAATGGCAAAGAAAAGTGAAATGGAAGGAAAGATTATAAAGAAAGAAGAGCTGATAGGATAATGAACCCAGAGGAAAAAGTTGCAGATATGAACAATAACAATTTCCCTTATATTTCATTGCTGTGAATTCTTTGGGAATATGGCAAGTGTAATCACTTTTTAGTACCTATCTCTACCCAGACATTTTTGCTGATGTCACTACTGGATATACCACTGGATAGCACCAGGAGCAGAACAGCAGTTAGGATCACTGGCTGTGGCATTTCCACCTCTGAGTCAAACTCTCAGCTCTTTCTGTCCTACCATGCATGGCCCCAGTCACTGAATGCTACCTTTAGAAGAGAAATTACATCAGTAAATAGATACGAATACACTGGAATTAATCTGCAGAAGAATGTTATACCTAACAACTTAAATGTATATTGGATTTACCGTATTCATGCTCAGGACTTTCAATTATTTTTGCAGCTATACTGGCATTTTACTTGCAGAAAGGATAAAGCAGATACTGATGAACATTCCCAGAAAGGGAATCGTGTATTTAACAAGAAACCAGAATTTTAGAGTTGTATTCGTCCGTTAGATTAAAAATTTCTCTTTTCGCTATGTTATCTATCAACCTAAATTTGAATATGATATCAAATAAGTACTGGAGTGATTTGTTGGTTGATTATCACAGAATCATAGAATGATTATGGTTTGGGCTGGAAGAAAACAACCCCAAGCCAAACAAAACCCAGCTAAACCCACAGACCCCACACACTGTGGATTATGTTTCAGACACGGAATCATAGAATGTTAAGTTGTTGGAATGGACCTTAGAGATCACCTAGTCCCAGCACCCCTGCCATGGGCAGGGACACCTCCCACTAGACCAGGTTGCTCAGATCTCCATCCAACCTGTCCTTGAACACTTCCAAGGATGGAGCACCCAGAAATTCCCTGGGCAGCCTGTTCCAGTGCCTCAGCACCCTCTCAGTAAAGGATTTCTTCCTATTATCTAATCTAAAGCTGCCCCTCTTTCAGTCTGAAGCCATTTCCCCCCTGTCCTGTCACTACATCCTCTGAAAAGTCTTTCTCCAGCTCTTTTGTAGCCCCTTTAGGACACCACCCTTTAGAGAAGGTGCTCCAAGGCCTCCCTGGAGTCTTCTCTTCTCCAGACTGACTAGCCCCAACTCTTATATTTAATTTAACTACATATCTCTTATTTAACTACATTAGTTGAATTAAACATATAAAAAAATTAAATTACTCACTCCAACCACCACGTCTGAGAATATCTTAAATCTTCAGAATTACTTTGAACTCATTCACAAAGAGACAAAAAGGTGATGTACATCAAATTAAATATCCCACAAGAAGAATTAATTTAGCAATGGTCAAGCTATGTTGCAATTTCCTCAGTTAACATTGCATTCTTGCCCTAAATTAACATTACATCAATTCTGGATCAATTCCTGCCTTGTAACAAAATTTGACACAAGAGTTCTTGCTGTTGCTAGAGGTGTACCACTCAGATGCCAACACTTTATACAGAGCTATCTCAGCCTTTCACCAGAGTGTTTTCTATTACAGAAAAGGCATTTGGCCAAGAAAGAAATATTTCTTGTTAGATAAATATTTAAGAAAGCAATAATTGCGAAACAAAAGTACTCCAGAACTGACACAATATTCACCATACCTTGACATTTTCTCTTTTTTTTTTTTAGCAATAGGCAGATTTATCACATTTTAAGACTAAGAATGAAATTTAAATTCTCTTGATGCCTAGCCAACAATCTTCATTAAACTACTGGACCCTGTAGGCCTTTCTGTACTAATGCTACATTCATTAAAGACCAAAGCATGATGTGATCAACCATTTCAAGGTAAAGGTGGACCCAAAACTATTCGAAAGCTAGTTACTTAATCCCAGGCTCTGTAGAAACTTGCTTCCAGCATGAAAATAATGAACAAATCTTTAGATTCAAGGATACATACTTATATTTTCTATCAGAAAAGTATTAAACTGAATTTTTTTTCCACAAGAATGAAAATTACAGAAACTTGCTGTAGCCTTAGTTGCAATGATCAGGAACCAGTTATGATTTCAGACTGAAAGAAAGTAGGCTTAGGTTAGATATTAGGAAAAAATTCTTAACTGTGAGGGTGATGAGGAAATAGAACAGGTTGCCCAGAGAAGTTGTGGATGCCTCATCCCTGGAAGAGTTGTGGGCCAGGTTGAGTGGAGTTCTGAGCAACTTGGTCTAGTGAAAGGTGATGATACTTTAAGTTTCCTTCCAACCCAAGACACTTTGTGATTGAGTCTATGATTCCATTCCATTCCACTTCTATTCTTTTTGATAGACTGTGGATTTTCTAAGCTAATGTAAGTCTGTTATCCTTCAAATATTAACTTGATTTCCAATAAAATGATAACAGAAGCCCATGAAGTTCATGTTCATTGCACACAAGGTTTTTTTAGTTGATCATAGATTTTCTTATCTATTAGAAGGGATTTAGTATAATTTCATTTACCAATAACCACTATCAAATGATACTGCAGGAATCTGAAAGCTTAGAGTCTTTTAAATGTTTTTAAAGCTGTAAGATTTATATGTTTTTTTCAGACACTTATCAAATTACCCACATAAAAGTAATGCAAGAGCTATTCTGAGCCAGGTTTTACTCTCAAAAGTTCACTGACATATGAAGAATGAAATCTACCACCTGTATTATGTATTTCCCTATCCTTATGCCTCCCCTGCAGTAAAATGATGTCCTAATGATTGTGTATTTAACATCAATTACCTAAAAATAAATAATTAGGCAATAACTCAGAATACAACAGATTATTGTAACAATTTAGGCCTGTAGTCGGGAAAGGAATTCACTCTTGATGGTCTTGGAGACTGTCAGAAATACCCTTCATCACTTAAAAAAGTGACTGCTGCCCCAGATTCCAGAAGCAAAAAGACAAAATCCCTATGAATTCCATGTCTCTGGCAAGAGCAAGTGACGAGAGCTCCGTCAAAATATTTTGAATGCTAGAATATTTTCAGTATCATTGACCAAGAAACCTAAAGCTCAGCTACAGATAGAAATTAAGATTTAACTAATTACCTCTCAATAGCTACTAGAACCATTGTACAGATGTTTTATTCAGATAAACTAATAGCAAGTAAATATTGCCTCCTGCACATATAATCTACTGCAAATACCAGAAATGTTCCCTAAAAACATTGCCTTTAAAACTAGCCTGTCTCTCTACTCTTTCTTCTTGGCTCTTGGCTAAAAGTTCTCGGACAAATTTTGTGTTCCAAAATTAAATACTGACACTCAAAATTTGTACCTTTATATCGCCTTCCACCCAAAGTTTCAGAAAACTCTGAAAGAGCCAATTAATTCTCTAAATATATATTAAATATTAGTTACATCTTACAGAAAAGGAACCAAAAAGAAAGCTGCCACAACAAATCTGAGCCTAGTTTTCAATGCTGACTAGTCTAAGCTCTGAAATCATGCCATTTCTGTTACTGGAAGACTATGAATATAGATACTGAAAAACAACCTCTAAGTTTGAAAAACATACACTGAAATGGTTGCCCAATAGATCTGGGAAAAAACATGATTGGCATTATCCAATAACTACTTCATTCTCTGCATTATCTTAGTCATACTCATTGTATGAACATCCACCACCGACAGGCGTATTATGTGGCACAACTCCTTTTTACCCGAAAATAAACCTTCTTCTTTGCAGAAGCCTCTCTGCAGGTTCCCTAGAGCACAGCTGCACGACTTACAGAAAAGAGTCTGAGATATTTATTCAGTTGTGCTGGCACACCTCACTACACTTCTCAGTAAATTTAATACAAAACCTCAGGTGAACCAGAAGGCTTTTCTAAACATCTGTGGAAGTCTGTCATACCTATCTATGCCCACAGACCATTTGCCTGTTGAGATATCCAAAGGCTGTCACGGTCTTTAAAAAGTCAGCGTCTAGTGAAACAGAATCCTTCTCTAAACAGAGTGGGAGGTTAACTGATTTCATTCTATCTGCTCCTATCCTTTGATTTTATCTTTTAATATTAATATTCTTAAGACCACCCATCAGCTAACCTGCTTAACAAAACTCACTGCCCAGTTATCTGATCAACAATTGCAGTGAGGTATAACTTCCTAAAAAGACGCAGAAGGTAATTATTTAATTACATTCTTGTATCATGGATCATTCTGTTTGATTTTTTTTTCAATATAAATACTTAAAACAATGTAGTGGATATAAGTTCATGTTTAAGGTGGTGGGACACTGAGATTTGATTCAATAAGATACTTAATACCAAGTAGTTCTACTCCAATTAGATTGCAAATATTAATCCTCAATTTTTTTACCTTTAGAACTTATTGGAAAAAATCACCCTCTCTAAAGTTTGAAAATTTAACTTGATGTGATTTAAAAAATAATTTCTATGCAATACACAAGATTTACTGAATTACCTAAAGCTAAATGAGTGTGTCAGGACTATTTGTGGTGGACTTGGGAGTATTAGTTTAATGCTTGAACTTGATGATCTTAAGGGTCTTTTCCAATCTAAATGGTTCTATGATTCTATTTGTAAAAATTCTAAGGGGAAAAAAACCCCAAGAACAAGTGTTGTATCTCTTTATCCTACACCGCATATGCTATTTGCCTCAAACAAATTCTAAGTGAAGGAAAGCTAAAATGGAGCATTGCTGAAGTTCTATGAAGCCTCAGAAGATTGTTTAGGAAAAGGAGGTTTGCAGGAAAGATCAGATAATAAAGTAGCTGACATTTCAATTTGGGTAACATTCTACAGTCTAAAGCATACGAACACATTCTGAATGCATGACTGCCCTGAAAATGCAGCCTCCATTGCAGGTAAGGAAATATGGGATTAATAACATTCGCTCCCAGAGCAAAATTTACAGCCTGTAAAAGCATACAACACATGCTACATATTGATCAAAGAAAAAAATTTCCATCCAGTTTTATTGATGTTTTGTCAACACCATGTCACCAAGTCTCCTAAAACGTGCCACCTAGTGGAGCCTGTGCCCAAGTTCTATGATCCAGAAGCAGCCAGCTCTGTTCTGTAGCCCTTGGCCACCTTCCAGCTCTTGCCCGGGACAACTGCTTGGCATTTACCATTTCTCACACTGCACATCGCCCATGCCCCTTAGCCCACCCCGAAAACTTCGCTCTGCCAAGAACTGAACAAAAAGATTTCTAGAATATCTGGTACTCATGACCAAAGACACGTAAACCCTAAACCAATACCAAAATTAGTTGGCACAGAAAAACGTGCCAACAGGCAAAATCAAACACAGCAATTTCTTGGCTGTCTGCCTAAGAATGGAATTTGCATGAGACACTATTGCAATAGAAGATATTTACAATTATTTTCCCCTAACCAGCAGAAGTATATGATTGAGACAACAAGAAAAGAGCTGCCCACTGCTAAACAGCAAAACAGACACACGCATAACCCACATGCCTTCGGAAAAGCTTGGAAAATTAATCTGGACAGCCAAGAAGAGAGATGAGACCAAATAACATCCACTTTCAGATATCTAGAAGATAGTAACTTCTGAGTCTAAAGACTACCTTAATATGCAATTTTCCACAGGATAACTTTATTTTCCAAAGAACCTCAGCATTTCTGATAGTAATACTAGCTAATTGCTCCAATAAATTTATACCACAAACCCAATCACCTTCACCTTTCACCAAAAACTAATTGATTTTTTCCTGAATTTGAATATACCAAAATACATAGATTATTTCACTCTTACATTATAGTTACACAGAGTGGAATTAATTTTTTTAAACAAATCTAACTGTATTAGATATAGGAATATACTTCCAGCACAGAAGGCACTATAGGAACAAACAAAAATTACATGAGTTCAAAAGAATTCAAATTACGAGTTGTATACAATATTCAGCTAAAATTATGAAGTTCTCATTGGTGAATCTCTCTTAGAAGAATACATATAAAACATGTTCATAGATCCTAAAATATTCTGAAAGCTGTTATGTGCCCTTTCCTATTTTCTAACTGATGGTGAGGTGTAATTTCACCGTACACCTTCCTTTAGCGTAAAATTTTCTGAGTTGGGTATCCTTTTTTCATGTACAGTATGCAATAAACATAATAAAACACAGATCCAAGAGAGGCTCCATCAGTGCTCTGTAAAGCTCTTGTTTGTGCTTCAAGGAGTAGTCAGAAAACAGACTTGGTTTGCTGATAACAGGGAAATACAGGCATTTGAGAAAGCATCCATGTGTTAGGATCAGAGAGATGGATGTGAAACATCTGCTGAGGACAATGAACATAAGCTAGATTTTTATCATGTTGCCCTCTATACCGTGGTAGAGCCCAAACAATCCATTTGCAGAGACTTTATTAGAACAAACAAAAAAAAAAAGATAAAACCTTGCCATGCTGTCAGCCTAAAAAACTCATCTGGCTGAAAAACTGGGGAATGCTTTCACGCTGTGAAGGGAAAAAAAAAAAACAAACTCCAAAAGAAGGTTGGTTTTGTTAGGTGAGACACACAGACACACCTCCCTACACCAAAACACAGCATGTTCTGGGGAACAAAAACAGGCTATATTTGTCATTTCTGGTAAAACTAAATTCAGATGGTCAATTTTTTTTTTTTTCTCATGTCTCCAAAAGCCTATGCACTTCTACTGCTGGGACCCTAACTCGTAGACTGAAAAGCTAAAATGTTTTCACCTTAGGCAGGTGCAAAGATGAATAAGGTATTCTAGAATATCATGACAGCTGCAAAATTACCTAACTAGTCTCATAAAGATTGATTTCCTTTGCTTCCAGATTGTCAAATGGTGATTTCCTCTTCTTGTAAGACTATTCAGTACTTTGATAAGTGTAAGCAAATCCACAGTATTTCAGAACTTTGTGCTCTACAGTAAGTGTGGACCAGAGCATCCACTAGTAATTAACGAGGGATGAGAAAAGCAACTGGTAACAGTTAAAGCAAGTGCTCACGGGCTGCTTTGAATGGGTTGCTCTGCATTCTTTTGCAATGAACAGGGAAAACTGTGATTGGCTCCATATGAGTGGCAAAGGTGATGATAACATGACTTATGAGCAACCTGCCATGAAAAGTATTTATCTTGCGATATATGAGGTGTACACAAGCAAAGATGCTCCTCTAGAGGCACATCACACGGTAGTTAAACAGACCATTTAGGAAGGTGATTATAAAATCACCTCAGTACTCACGGATGGAAAGAACTTTTGCAGCCACAAGGCAGTCACAGATAGCAGAACTGTGAAGAAAGTAGAGTAGTTTATTCTCTTCCCACTTTTGAAAACAAATCTGTTAATCTCATACCTTGAAACCAGCACAACATGCCAAACTAATTAGGCAGGTATCAGAGAAAGTGATAGAACTTTCCAAGTCAAAAGGAACAATTGTGTTTGTGTCCTGCTGCGTGACACGTTACCACAAAGCTCTCCTCTTGGCTATTTCTGTTCTTTTCCAATCTATTGTAGTCTGGATTCTCTCTTACTAGTTGCAATTTGGGTTGTTTCCCCTTTCAAGTTCGTTTCCAGATGTTGCTTACCCATTTTTTCCCTGCCACACTGAATCCTTTGCCTGAACTTCTACACCATTCCATTCTGTGTTTCCCCCCACTATTCAACTCACAATCTAAGTTAAGATTTTGAAACCTGTTGTAAATTACATTAATTGGCAGTTCTTTCCTGCAGCTGTGTGCATTTCTTAAGACCACATACTTACAGGGCTTGGGGGGCGTGTGTCTTTTTTACCTTCTTTGGACAAATTTTATACTAAACCAAATTGCATCTGGTTCCAACACCAGCTGAATAGTCATGCTGGTACCTTTCAGGGGTCCTGGCAGGGACATGTTTATAATTATTTTGTACAGTATTCAAATGGAAGAGTGTTCTACTGGCAACTTATATGGGAAACTGGTTTATGCATAACATGCTTGAATGCTTCATGCTATCATGGGTAGCTCATCAATTATTTCCTGCATGCTAAATACAAAAATACATTAATGAAAAAAGAGCTTTTAAAAAAATGTGAGTCATGAGGTTGTCTGGTAAAATGTAAGGCTGCATGAACATGGGCAAAAAGTTTTTTTAGCCCCACTAATAAGGAAAGTTTCTATTTTTATTTAGAATCAATTCAACCTACATAGTTTAGAAAATAGCTATTTAGAAACTAATTTAGGTTACCTTCAAAATTACAGTATTGATTTCCATAGTTCACTTTATACTACGGTCTCCTAATTAAAAAAAAAAATCCTGAGATTATTCAAAGAAAATATGAGTAAGGCCTAGAACTAGTATGTAGTATGTCAAAAATAAAACCCTGAGTCTGTTCAGTATCTTTGAGTCCTAACAAAATCATTCAAGAAAAGATACTCTGTTTCTTTGTATTTGCCCTACAAAATCAGTAAGAAAGTAACAGAGAAGAGAAAATTAGAAGGTAACACTTTTTAGTTTGGATATTATAATGACTTTTCCACTTAAAACTAGGAAAAAAACCCTAGCTTTCTTGAAAAATGACAAAATGCCATCAAAATATCTTCATTTATACATACAGCTGAACCAGAAAGCTCAAAAACACGTCTGTAAGTAGTAAGGCTGTCTGTAGAAGGCACATTTACTCTGACCCTAATTTCTTCTCCCCAGTGAAGCTGACCAGCCTAAAATTTTGATTGCAAATCCAAGAGACATCTGTGGTCCTGCAGGGAAACTAAAATTGCCTCCATCAAACATTTCTGAGGTCCCAGTCACTGTGTAGCCACTCTATTCGGCAATCAGTGAAGCAGAGGAAGCCTCGCTCATTGCGAGGTCTGTGTCCTCAGTCCCTGCTGCCCTTTCCCTCTGCTCCGTAGTACTCTGGGTCTCCCACGGAGTCAGAGAATCAATTGGGTTGGAAAAGACCTCTGAGATCATCAAGTCCAACTTTTGACCAAACACCACCTTGTTAACTAGACCATGGCACTGAGTGCCACGTCCAGTCTTTCCTTGAATAGCTCTGGGGACAGCGACTCCACCAGCTCCATGGGTAGCCCATTCCAATGTCCAATCAACCCCTCCTGTGAAGCACTAACGCGGGTCTCCATCCAGCTACCAATTATCCACAAAGATTGTAGCAACAAGGTATCCCTCAAATCTCTATCTTTCTGCCAAAGAGAATTTAAATTAGTGTTTTTTTAAAAAAAGTCACGTACGTTAAATTGTGAAAATAGTGAAAAATGTGGTACATACAAATGACTCTCCATGCCTAGAAAAATTAATTTCCTATACATTCTGGCTGCCTTTCACATTCTGATGGCTTTACTAGACATGGGAGGATAACAGGCTGACAAGCAGCTTTCTTTACATGCCTAGTAGAAGAGTGATTCCACTTACTCCAAATCTTACACTCTTTGAGCTGTGAGACTCTATTGGCAGCCCTTTCACAACTTTTAAATGACAGCATACTAACCAATTCATAATTGAATACTAAAACTCATGCAAAATAAAAATAAGCTAATCTCACTTGTTTACGTCTGTTTTAACAACAGATTTTATTTACATTTCCTCCAAGAATATATGTTATGAAACTAGGCCAACAAATGCATTATCAAAACAAGTACACATGTCATTGATTTAAATTTTCCTACACACTTTTTCTTTCTCTTGCTGTGTTGCCAGGTTTCTAATACAAAGTTCCTGAAAACAAGAAACTTGGATAGGGTTTAAATTAATGAATGTTTGAAGGTAGTGAAGGTCCACTACATTACATCAACAGATCTTGTGAGGCTGTGAACAAAATATTGTGCTTTAAAAAGTAAAGCTGTTACAATCAAATTAACATGTAGTAAAACAGAAATTATATGCATTTTTCAGGATTACATACAAAACCATGACAAGCACCACTTATCTGAGGTTTGTCAGAGCCCCAATATGGCTTTACAGTGATTCACCAGCCTGCTGGCCAATCTATAATGAATTAGAGACCTTCGGTTGCATCCGAAAACACTTGGGTTCAAAAACACTTGGGTTCAATTATCCTCAAATCAACTAATAAAAATATAATTTTTTATTTAAAAAAAAAAAAGAACTTGTACTATTGATTAGACTGTGTGGTTTAAATCAGCTATGGAATTTGGACAAACAAATAAGAACCATTTTGCATAGCCAGCTGCACATCAAAAGTAATTTTGCAACACAAAAATTTTCTGGCCAGACCTGCCTTTTAGACAGTTATAGATCCCAGTGGAGGCATGGGAAGACCAGAGTTCAAATTCAGTTTACTATGGCAGTTCTCCCAGCTCTGAATCTTAGCCATGTGACTGGCAATGCTTACTGTCACCACAGGGGAGTCTTAAAAGGGAAAAGTGGTAGCTCTGACATTCAAAGAAAAAGCAAATACTACCATACATAACTCATATAAGAGTAGAATGTTTCTCAGCAGAATTTCAAGCTGTTTCTTAGCATTGTGCTGGTATCTCATTGTTGCTTGAGAATGATAGCAGACACAGAACAAATACTATTACCCAGCAAAGTGCATTTGTCAGCATATCTCCCTCACTGAGCATACCACGACGAAAAGGTAAGAGATACAACTACATCTATGTTAGCAAGCAGTGTAGTACAACAGAAGGGGTCTACTAAAGTAACTATCATTGAAGTATCCATTGACAGAGCAGTTACTACACTGACAGCATCGAGAACCTGACATTCCTGCATATATACACGCCTTTTGAGACTTTCTGTTTCAGAATTGCTCCGGTTTGGGGTTGTGGATAGAACACCAGTAGAGTCTGGAGTGTGCACTCCTGGAGTACCAGTTTCTCTTGAAAGGAATCCAGTTTTTGTCTTCTGGGACTTTACTGTGATACAAACCAAAAATGCAGCAAGTGGAGACTACTGTGAGGTTTGTTTCAAAAGCATACACATGATCTGAACTGTAATATACATGTACCTGAGGTTTAAAAGCATGAAAAAGTGTTCCAGGGCAAACAAACAAGCACCTCTTATGATCATCCTCAAGTCACAAATATATATCTTCACAGCAGGTGATAAACTGGACACAGTATTCTAGATGTGGCCTCATTAGGGCCAAACAGAAGGACAGTATCACCTCCCTCGACCTGCTGGCCATCTCTTCCCAGTGCACCCCAGGATACCTCCTGGCTGCAAGGGCACACTGCCAGCTCATAGTCAACTTGTCATCCACCAAAACTCCCAAGTCCTTCTCTGCAGAACTGCCGCCTTCTCTTCTTTTTCTATTACCTTCTTTCAGTGAATTACTTATACTGCATTCAGCATCATGCACTTAAACATACAGACTGCATGTTTATATCAATATAACTTGGATATTGTTAATCAATCTGAAGTCAAATAAGAAAAGGGAGCCCTGGCATTGCAATATACTATTGGTCAGATTTATCCCTACAAAACATTTCTTACATACCTATATACCAACAAACTGTAACACAGAGGTTAGCTATAGAGAATTTCAAAGGACCAGGCAAAGACAGAGCACCTCTTCATAAGTGGGAAGTATCACAGACAAGGAGTGACACTAAATCTAAATTCAGGATACTGACACTATACATACTGTGCTGGCTGTTTGTGACCTCAGTCAGTCTACACTAAATAAAGCAAGAGCGTCTAAATCTGGCCAACGCACAAGAATAGCCAAGATGAGTGTAAATGCAATTATCATAGAAGCTTGTTGAGAAATCAAAATACAGCATATTAATGCAAACAGGTAATGTGATTTGTGAGGAAAACCAGTGCAATTCCCTAGTTGATTTCTATTTAATTTTTTGAGGGAGCTAAGTATACATCTTTCTATGCCAAAAACACATCAAATATGAGCAGATTGGCAAGACACTTGTTTTGGGGAGCATTCACCAGTACTGACCCAGTACTGACACAAACAACCTCATTTTAGATTCCTCAGTTTTACTAGTTCGTACAACTGGAAGTAATGATCTCTTCTCAGCTTCAGCATAATGGTGATTAAGCATTTAATCCAAGCCTCTGGCAAACTAGTAAGCATAGCTAATCACAGATTGGAGGAACTGATGTATTCAGAGGCTCACCCTGCAATAAGAAACATTGTACACTACTTCTTCTGTCACTTTTGAAAATCTATAAATTCATAAATGCAAAGTCATAAACTATAATAGAAGATTACTGTTAATGAACAAGACAGATCCTTTCCATCCCAGAAATTATTGAGATTTTGTACAAGTGTTTTCATAGTTGAATTTATCCAGATACTTTAAAAACAAATGGAATTAATGTTGTCAAATGGCAGCCAATTTGTAAAGCACACACATAGATTTGGAAAACTCTCCCTGCAACAGTCTTTAGCTCTGCAGTTTTTTAATAATTTAACATCATTCTCAACAATGATACAAATGCCATTGAGATGTCTTCTTGTAAAAAAGTGACTCCAACTCTGTATTAGAGTCAGTGACAGCTATGACAATATGGCTTTGGCATTTAAAAGTGTTTTCACTATCAAAAGAGTTCAGCTGAACAAAATGTTTCAGGAGTTTCAGACAACACAGGAATTTTTCATCTTTAGGTCACTCTTCACCTCCAGTCAGGCCACCCCTAGTTGGTGTGACACTGACTCTCATAGAGCACATTGGTGTTCTAACAGTAACTGTCAGATAATCAACCACATCAATAAAATTATTGCTGTAGTTACCAGCATTTGTGAAAAAGCCAGTCAAGAGTTCAAAAATTATATGACCATACAAAACCCCACCAGACATTGTATTTCTTCAGATGACTATTATAATGTATTTTAAATCTTCACTGATGACGGCACACCAGCTTAAGTGTAAGAACATGTAAACTTGTTTCAACAAGCTAACTCCAGGATGAGAAACAATTCTGTTGAGCTATCTGCAAGCATGGTATTTGGTTAATTATCCTGCCAAAAAGCAGAGTGATTAAATTAGCTAAGTGCCAAATGTAGGGAACATTGTACAATCACTGCTATGTGTATTGAACCTGTTGTGTATAATCACCAGATTACAGGGCTCTCAGTCTGCTACATGCAGAGCTGTGTCGGGTTTGTGTGGCAAGGTTTTGGTAACAGTGGGGCTACACGGGTGGCTTCTGTGAGAAGCTGCCAGAAGCTTCCCCCATGTCTGATGAAGCCAGTGCCAGCCAGCTCCAGGACGGACCAGATGCTGGCCAAACCCAAATCCAAGCCCATCAGTGACGGTGGTAACGCCTGTGGGATAAAGTATCTAAGGGGAGGGAGTTACTGCGCAGAAGCAAATCGTGGCCAGAGAAGAGAGAAGTGAGATTATGTGAGAGAAAGAGCTCTGCAGACACTCAAGCCAGTGAAGGAGGAGAAGGAGGTGCTCCAGGCACCAGAGTTGAGATTGCCCTACAGCCTATGATGAAGACCGAGGTGAAGCAGCTGTGCCCCTGCAGCCCATGGAGGTCCATGGCAGAGCAGACATCCACCTGCAGTATAGGACCCCACACCGGAGCAGGTGGATGACCAAAAGAGGCTGTGACCCCATGGGAAGCCTGCACTGGAGCAGGCTTCTGGCAGGACCTGTGGGCCCATGGAGAGAGGAGCCTACACTGAAGCAGGTTTGCTGCAAGGACTTGTGACCCTCTGGGGTGGACCCATGCTGGTGTAGCCTGTGCCTGAAGGACTATACCCCGTGGAAAGGGACCCATGCTGGTGCAGTTTGTGAGGAACTGCAGCCTGTGAGGAGGACACACATTGGAGAAATTTGTAGAGAACTGTCCCCTGTGGGAGGAACCCCATGCTGGAGCAGAAGAAGAGTGTGAGGAGTCCTCCCCCTGAACAGGAAGGAGCGGCAGATGCAACGTGTGATGAACTGAATACAACTCCCCATTCCCTGTCCCCCTGCGCTGCTGGGTGGGGAGGAAGTAGGGAATTGGGAATAATGTTAAACCTGGGAAGGAGGGAGGGTTGGGTGGAAGGCTTTTCTAAGATTTGATTTTACTTATTCTACTCTGATTTTATTGGCAATAAATTGAATTCATTACTCCAAGTCTAGTTTGCCCATGACGGTAACGGGTGAATTATCTCTCCCTGTCCTGATCTCAACCCATGAGCCTTTTGTTATACTTTCTATCCCCTCTCCTGCTGAGGAAGGGTGTGATGGAGTGGCTTGGGTGGGCTCCTGGCATCCAGTCAGGGTCAACCCACCACAGGAGTCTAAATTCATACGCAAAATGATGGAAAATCTTGTACACAAGATATGCGCACAGAACAAAATTATGAATTTTGGCAGGACAGAATTGTAATTGCTGAGTCAAACCTGTAGTCACACTTCTTAAAACCATTTAAGAGACATATTTCTGACACACAGTTTATATAAAAAATCATAATTAAGATGTTGCTTTCTCTGCCTTACTGTCACTTATTTTCAAAACAGCTGCAAAATTTCTTTTCAAAGTGAAAAGCAGCATGTCATTCTTACCCCTCAGACTGAGAAAGTTCTGAAAACTATTACAAACATTTCAAATGGTTTCTTTGGATGGTTTTCATCGAAATGAAATTTTCAGCATTCCCAAACTGGAAAAGTTAGAAGGCAGTAAGTTCACTTGAAGGCTTCTTCAAGTGCTTCATAGCTCTAGTTCCATGCAATGCAAATTTTTATCTGTGATGAGATTATATGTCCATGATACAGCTTGGCAACTACACTAGAAAAAATCTATAAAGATAAGAAGGTATGCCACAAGATTGCAGTCCTCAGAAAGAATAGGACTATTACTCTACCACAAGTAGTCACCTACCAATCTGATGGCAAAATAAATAATTGCCATTATTTTGAACAAATTAAAAATACCCTGTTAAGGAAAATGCAGCTGATTTTTTTTTTATTTTATTTTCTTGTTAAGGTATTTTCTATAAAAAAACCGTTACAGATAGAGAAAACATATTTTTCATTCAGAAGGTACAAAAATAGTATGTCATTCTCCAAATTATTTTAAATTCTGTTTTTAGTGGGGCAAAATATAGCTTACATAGAGTGTACTTGAAACTGTTTTAGATTAGGAAAATCCCTACTTGGAATCAGGTCTTCCCAGTTCAATGGCAACAGTCAAACTGAGACTCCATGTGAAGTAAACAGAATCACCAAGTTATTCATAAAGGCAGGAAAGACAAACTTTTTAAAAAGTTAGCAAAATTAAAAGGAAGAGAGCATATTTTGATTCATTCTTCTGGTTGCACCACAGCCAAAGGGACTGCTGTCCTCATGGGAAGAGTGAAAAGACACCAGTCTTTTAAAAGCCCAGAAGGCTAAAAGTGGATAACAACCAAAAGGAATGGCTTGAAGCCATCAGTACATTTCCTTCATTTAGAAAAAGAACTTCAATATGTGCTTGAAATGCTTTGTTTTAATTTGTTAGCTGTTCTGCAAAGATCTCCTGATAATACAGAATGTTTCCACAATAAATGTTGGCCAGAACAAGTTTACTCCAGAGTTTTACTCTATCATTGAGCATTTACAAAATAAAATAAATTTAAATAAGTCAGGTTGGCCAAATTCAAAACCACAAATCAAAAAACCACCAAGTAGGACCATCCTCCCTGCCAAAGCTTAATGTGACCTAATGGGAGAGCTGTAAGAGGTTAGAGTTGGTTTTTTATGTAGCTTCACGTAATACTTGGCAAACCGAAGGGGCTGGGTCAGGGCTCCTGATCCTTAAACAAACATTTGATGTAATTTTTTTCACTTTTTCACTATAATAATACTCTGCATTCTGCCCTCCTATGACCTCAGCCCCTTTTCCCCAGGGTGGGTCAGATTTAGAACCTTCTTCTTCACTTACGAGTGCCATTTGAATCAGCCCCTTCCAGATGTGTTTCACCTCCACCCACAACAGGCCCTGCAGGTCCAGCAAAGTGCAGAGAGGGAAAGGACCACAGGGAGAAGAGCCGTGCCCTGGCAGCACATCAGTTGGCTTGCAACTTCTCCCTGAGTTTATTATTCATAGCACTGGTGGGAGGGCAGGGGGCAGGGTGACTCACACAACATCTTGTCTAAATTGAAAACCAACACCAATCCACACCCCTGCAACTGAGAAGCAGAGCTGTGGTGGGTCACTGTGGTCAGTTTTGCTTCCAGTGGATATCTGGGCCCCAAGGAATTGCTGCTCTGGGCTGAGCAGGTCATTCGCTATCACTGCAACGAGACAGAATGGCAAGTTTATCTTTCCCTCCAACTTCTTCAAAGAACTGATCTCCACTGCCGGTTCTCTCTGAGAGAAGTTACATTAATGCTTGTGACTAAAGTGAGAGTCAATGTGAAGTCTCTCAAAATATTTTCTAATTTGTAGCAAATATATGGAGAACTGTATAAAAACCCCCAGCACTCCAATTTAGCGCTACTCTAATAATACAGAAAATTAAATAACCACCCTATCAGCATCCACCCAGGTAGAAAAAGGAATGTTATTTAGCATGAACTCCACATTGTTCCAAATGCACGTGAACAAGAAAACTGTGGTCCTAACCACAGACTGAAAAAGTAATGTAGTAAGGCAGAAATCAAGTGGAATTTCCTTTCAGGTACTGCTATAGAAAAAAACCAATAGTTTAATGGATTTAATAGCAAAGCATTTGCCTAACAAATTAAGAGTTAACACACTGTTCAACCATGTTTTAAACTAAAAATTCCAGTGGTTTTGCCACCATGAGAGAACTTACTACCTCAGGATACAGAGAACTTACTACCTCAGGATATGTGTGTATCTTCAACAGTGATGATGTGACTTTTTTCACTTGTGCCACTGTCCCAGCTTTCACTGCTTAACAATTCTGTAGAATCTTGCCTTCTGCTTGCCCCCTAATGTTATTTTTGACGACCAAATACCTAATGCTGTTGTCAATACACCCTACCCTGAAGAGAGTAAGAGCAAAGTAAAGAACTCCAAAACCCTGGCACCTGCAGCAAGTGCTCTGAGATGAACAAGGAACTGGGATGGGGATCCATCAATGCTAGTCCAGGGCTGCCGGAGAACCTCCACAGCTGAGTGATAGGAAGCTCCCAGGATGCTCGAGGTTGTTTCAGTCACCTGGAGTCAAGCAAAGGCCATGAGGACAATAGGAAATTGTCCTGCCTCTATGCTGCTGCAACTTCTACCTCCTAAGAGCTCCTTCCTACCTGGGATCCAACAGGGAGGAGATGTTCCACGTTTCCTGCTCAAGAGTGCCACAGTGGCCCCAAGTGGTAAATAAGGAAAACTTCAAGCAGAAACCTGCTAGTCGTCCCGCGGCAGAGCCAAATGCAAAATTAAAGGAATGTGTGACAAAGCTGCCAAAAGTGTGACACTTGGCAGCTCTCCCAGCTGCCTTCTACTACTTCCCTTCTAGCCCCCAAAGTATCTGTGATGTGAGTAAGGGGCCCTCTTAAGTAGCTGTTGGCCCTTTCCCACTGCAACTGCTTGGAAGGACTCTTGGCTTCTTCAGGCGTCACTGGGTTAAGGTAGAGAATGTGGCTCCTGGGCCCTCTGCCTGATTCCTATTCAGATGGTGGAAAGCAGCATAGGAGATGGCTGGCTCCTTCTGAATTGAAGAAAGCTTCTAGCAAAATTAGGCTCCTTTCTTCACAAAGCTACACAGAAGAAAATAAAGCAACAGCCAAAAATCTCTGCCCTTGCTTTCTCCGAACCCTGATGTCAACTGGAGTTAACTCCCACCGAACTATATAGCAGCTAAGGGCAGGAATACCTCGCTCCCTTCACATCTGTTCCACAAACCAGCGTCCTCCCTGAGGTACTGACTGTGCCTTCACAACCTTCTTTCAGTACCTTCAACCCTGACACCTTGGGAGTGAGGTATATTGGCTTCAGCTCTATTCCTTGTAGGTAGCACGTGCACTCTTCACCCGAGTCACAAAAGCCATAATTAGAGAAAAATCTCTCCCACCTCACCCTCGCTGATAAACTCTTTCCATCTGGCTAAAATTAAGTTAAAATTCTTTCTTCTCAGCTTAGATGGATATTTCTAATATTTCATCTCCAGAGGGGAGGAAAAAACAGCAAAATACTGAAGTGTTTCGTATTATGTCACGCTCTCCATTGAACTGAACATCTCACTGACTCCTATCCATGTAAGGATAATTGTGTTTTATCTGCTAGCATTAAGGAAGTGTAATGATATGTCATCTTTTAGCCCCAAAAATAGAACATTGAACAAATATGCAGGAATTCAACCAACAGAGCTAGCTACAAACCAGTGGAAAACTACTATCTGCACACACACAAAAACACCTCACAGAGAAGCAGAACAAAAGTGAAAATATATTATACCTAAGTTATCACAAGGATAATTTAATTATTCAAATTATTATAATTTCAGTTGGCACAGATATACACACAAAATATTCATAAAATGTTTGGAATGTATGAGCAACTCCTTCACATCTTACTGATACCATGAGGGGCATGGGCATGAGGTTATTGATCCAGAGGAAAAAGCAGCACTGCATTATTTCAAGTAAACTCTTGCAGTTCTTTGGAACATTCCATCCTGCTACTGCTCTGACATTACTCTGTTGAATTTGAGATACCTGACATAGAAAGTAGCACACTATAACAAGTGATAGCTCACTATTTTGTAATTTTTTACAGCCCAGAAGATACAGCTTGGTCTAGGGATTTAGGTTCTTAGTCCTATTGAGTCATTGGCTAATTGTGTGAAATCAGCAAAGTCTATTAATCCCTGTAGTAATCCCTGCAAGTAAAAAACTGCCTTTTATGATCTCTGAATGAAATGTAAGATACTGTCATTGCTGAGGTGACCTAAGGATTTAAAAATACATTTAAAATGGACAGAGCTGTGTCAGGAAAACAACTTTTATATTTCCAAACAACAGCCAGATATCTATAGAGAAGATACAGATTAGACATATTGAGGCCCAAATCCCTCCTCTGAGTATCATTACAAAGACCCTTCAGAAAGCTGTAGGAAAAAGTAAGACCATTTGTTTTTCATGACAAATGTCTTCAATAATTGAACAATTCACAGATAAAATTTAAATGTGTTTCAATATGGAATTTTAATGGCAACTTGTCAGTATATTTTTAATAGAAATTGTCTTAACAAGGAACAAAATCTACTTCAGTATGAAAGACAGTCATTTCTGCTGCAAAGTCCATTGAAGAGTAACTATGAAAAACCACAGGTCTTTCCTTTTCTACAATTTTGGGGTTCCATTTGAGCTTGAATACCAGAAACCAAAGGTTTCTATTCCTACTGTCATCCCTAAAGAAGAAATCATACCAAAAAAAAAAAAAATTGTACAGATTTTTTACATTCCTCTTCCTAAACTGAGAGACTTCACCCAAAAGTTAAGGTTGCTCTGATCAACAGCCTATCTCCCTCTCAGCCACACAGGTTTCTAAGGAGCATAACTCTGCTCAAACACCCAAGCTCTATTTGTTCGTTTGCCTCTGCATCTCGGGAGCCATTCCTTTTTGAGAGGGATTTCAAAATGGAAAACTGGCTTTCTCAATCAAGATCTGATGACTGGGCCCTCCATACAGTGTTCAGAGCCTGGCAGGAAGTTGCCTCATTTGAACTAGAAATGGGGAAACTTTCCTTATGCATATCTTTCTTCCCTTAGTACTATTTGAATTACTTAGTTTAAAATTGCCATCTGTTTATACGTCAAGAATATTTTTAAGCATGGGGTTGAGTTTTTTCTTTCAGAAATTTAATTTCCTCCCTTTAAAAACAAAAATACATTCTTTTTTGAAGGAGTGGGCTACCAAGGAGCAGTGCTCTAATCTAAAGTGAAGACTCCACTGGCCTGTGCTCAGGGTCTGTCATGAATTAGTGTTTAATGTTCAGTGGCCTCCAATGTAAAATTTATTGTATAGATGAAAAGTAGCCTATCAGCATACAGTAGAGATGCTTCCCATGAATACAGTTTGTTTCAGAACCTTGAAAATCACCATAGCTGAGGTTGCTACTTACACCACAAATCACCCAGGCCCGGCAACCCCAAAAGAGTGCAAAGGCACTGGTTATCGTTACTCAGCCTGCTGTTGTATCACAGCATGTGACAGATAGGGACAGAGAACAGTAATATTTTACAAGTGTACAGAACATTCAAATCTGCTCAAACACAGGGATTTTGTAGAACAGGATTAGAGAACTAAATCTGCTGTTCTACACATCCCAAACAAAAGTAGTCCAGCGACACAGTGGTACCATAATTGCGTCCGGGGGCCTGTCAGAAAATTATTGAATAGCTAAAGCATTAGGTATTTTAAAATTTATTATATTTTGTGACCAAACTGGCAACTGCAGAGGGGTTGGGACTATATTACAGTGTAATAAAAACCTCATAAAACATTTAAACAAACTCACACATCTGCAGAGAGATGGGAGGTATTATGTAATGCAAGTCATTGCTAAAGTCACCTCTCACCCTACAAGCTGCTGCAGGAGCAATGTGCAGTATAAAGTACCTCTGTGGTTTCTCACTCTCTATCTCATTCACTCCCACCCCCAATACACACACACTCTCTCATGCGTGGATGTTTTTTACAAATGGGACACCCTGGGGTTGAGTGTAGGTTGGTGGGGTTTTTTTCAAAAATAAAACCAAAAAGAAGTTGAAAATATAAAATTAACAAATCTGGAATTATTTTGGTTTCAAACAAACAAGTGTAGAGGCAAAGGAGATCTAAATCTCATTTCATCTTACTCCCCATAGTAAGGAAGTCTTGGATACAGGTCTTTCCTTTAACTCATATCTAACAACCTCCAGAGGATTTCACTGGATTTAACAAAGAATATTCTGCGGACAAATTCTTGACCTACATCCTAGGCTGGCATTCCTATTGTGTTTGTTCTTAGAAAATGTAACAACAGCTCTACAGAATTCCTTTTGCAGATTGCCAGAAAGCTTATGTCTCAATTATATGCAAATGCAGATGATAATGTGTGAGGTAGGATCCACAATTTCACTCAAGGGACTACCTCAAAACCAGTCCAACAATCAACAATATTCCGTCCAAACCACAAAAGACAATGAGAGATGAGTGCTTGGAATGTTTTAAAAAATTATGTCCGCCAAATTGTTTGAAGGCAGTCGGGAATGTATACTGAGGACTCATTAGAGTTCCTCCCTGGCTGCTCTCTTCACTGCAACATATTCAGATCAGCTCCCAGAAGGCCCTTGATGAAATATTAAGTTACTGAGCTGGAAAAAACAAATATCTTCAAAGTTTCATTTCTTTCATTCTTGATTTTGTACTGACCTACTCTGAGACATGACACAACATGGGATATGGAACACTCTGCAATGCAAAACAGCTTAACCACCACCTTTCCTACTGTTGAAAATATTGTTATTTTTGCCAGCTGGAAGCTGAGCAGAAGCTTTGTAAAACTCTGAAATCCTTTGTAGGATGGTGGTTTATATGAACAGATATTATCTTGAAATACTGAAAACTTCCATGTATTTAGTTTTTAATTCATTTCTTTTCCCTTCAGCTCTTATTTTTCTAACTTAAAACCACATTTTCACTTATAAAGGTGCAGACCAACAGCACGCATAGCCCAAACTCTACCAGCAGGAAAGCCACTTGAAGTAGTATTATGTGTTTAATCTTCCCCTCCTAGCAACATGCTGTGAGAGTAATCTAGCACAGCATAAAGAGAAAGGGATGGATGCCTGAAAAAAATCTACCTGTAATGGTGATTTCTAGGCTACTAACTTGTTCCTGAAGAACAATTCAAACACAGTGATCCCTTCCCCACTTGGAAAACATTTTTCAAAGCCATCATGAGACAAAACAAGCCACATATTAAAAGAGCTGCTGAAGACATCTAAACTCTAAATAACTCACCTGTGTCTCTCCCAGCTACCAGATCAATAATATATGATTTGAGTAATATACGAGAGGATGGAATTACACAGTATCTCTTGTTTACCAATCTACCATAAAATAATTTTGTGATCATGGGTTGAAGGAGTTCTGCCCTTTTTAAATGATATTTTGAAAGAGACCTTGGAAGAAGTTCCAGCTTTATCAGCTTATCTAATGAAACCAGCTTAGCTCTTTGAGACTCTTACTCTTACATCCCCTATAGTGCCATCCCATATAGTGTAATGTAGAGCTGTTCAGCGAAGCACAGAGCCCACCTGGCTTTGGGAAGAACAATCTATTTGGGATACTGGGAATATAATGTCTCCATGACACCACATAGTGGTAGGTGCAACAGTTTGTAAGTATGAGGGGCATTTCCCAAATCTATTTTCGGAGTTTGTACCTAACGCTTTCCAATGTCTGTGATTGGTAAAGCTCAATTTCTCCTTCAGCGGTTTTGAAAGATCAACGTGCACTTGAAAATTATGGTGTAAGGCCTCATAAAACAAGCTTCTGGTCTTACAGTTTTGGGAGCTAGCCTAGCTGGGCTCTGTAGGGAATGTGCTATCTCTGCTTAATCCTTTAGGCAATCACTGCCAGCATGGTTCCGACAGGAATTTAAAAGTTCAGGACTAGTCATAGCTTCACTTGCTTATAAGGGCATTCAAGGAACCCATATGCTGCTTTGGGAGTACAAACGCTTAGCAGCAGCATTGCCATCTTTCCTAATCACCTCTTGATATGGCTGCTACATGAGTGCTTTATGTTAGTATTTTATGACCACCTCTCAGCAGTCCAGCAGTTCTAAGTTAAGCTTCTGTTCAAAATGAAGGCTATATATATAAAAAAATAGCTTTAAATTACCTTTGTTGACATTAAAAGATCTGAAATGATAGTGATGAATTAGATTTCTAGGGCCCACATAATTTTTTCTGCACTGAATATTTTAAATATATCATTTTTAGTCCCCTAATGTACAAAATAAACCAAGTCACATACACATATATACATGCACATATACGTAGCTCAGTATTCTATCTGAAAGCAGCCATGGTGAATGTTTATGGGAAAAAATTAAAGAAACAGGCAAGCATAAGTGATTCTTCTCAGACACATCCTCCCACATCTTCAGTCACATCATATGTGACTTAAGAGAGCTTCTGGGCTATTCATGTTGCCCTCCACCCTCTGAACTCAGTGGAGATCAAGAATGTATGATGGTCCCATAAAGGAAAGAGGTTTGAATTAAGTAAAAAAATAAATGAGAAGTATAGTTCAAAACTTTTAACTCATAGAACTTCATTTAAATCCTGATGTCAGCTGAGAAGTGTTGTGTTGGCTTCAGTATAAGACAGATCACAGAATCACAGAATATGCTGAGTTGGAATGGACAAAGGATCACTGAGTCCAACTCCTGGCCCCGCACAGGACTATCCCTAAGAGTCACACCATGTGCCTGAGAGCCTGGTACAAATGCTTCTTGAACTCTGTCAGGCTTGGTGCTGTGACCACTTCCCTGGGGAGCCTGTTCCAGTGCCCAACCACTCTCTGGATGAAGAACCTTTTGCTGATACCCAAGCTGAACCTCTCCTGACACAACTTCAGGCCATTCCCTCAGGTTCTTCACTGGTCACCCCAGAGAAGAGATCAGTGCCTGCCCCTTCTCTCTCCCTCACGAGGAAGTTGTAACTGCAGGGAGGTCTTCCCTCAGTCTCCTCTTCTCCAGGCTGAACAGACCAAGCAGCCTCAGCTGCTCCTCATAAGGCTTCACCATCCTTGTGGCCCTTTCATTTAATCTCCCTTAAGTGAGAGATTTTGCACCTTATTAAGACTGCAGAACTCCTAATGTCAGAGCACAGACTATCCATACATTCCTTTCAAACTAAATAACATAAACTACATAGAAATTGGTCAGTCGTGGTTTTTATTGTGCATTCAAGAGCAATTTTATTGTGCATTCAAGTTATTATGCATAATTACTGGTGTCTTACTATTAAAGTAAATGCAGTTTACAACACCGTATTTTACTTATTTTAGAAATCACAGAATGTAGTATAAACGATGTTTTACAGCATTCTTGGAGGAAATAAATCACTGTTCTCAGTAACCAGTCTTATTCCACTGATGTGCAACAGCACATCAATGCATGGCCACTGTACCTGATCTCCTCGGCTGCTGCAAATGGCAGTAATTCTGCTGCAGTCAGTGAAGCCTCTTCAATTGATACATTACACCAGTGTAAATCTAATATCAACTATGACAAGTTTAGTCTAGCTTAATATTCCTTCAAGTGCATACGAATCGATATTATCTAAATTAATATAGATAATATTAATAAACCTCTATAGGCTTATATAAGATAGAAGTAAGGACTTAAGGTTATGACTTAAAAGGTGTCTCCAATCCTGTATATCTATCACTACCCCTCAAAAAGAGTTTCCATGACTATGATTGTGAAATGAAACTAATATTTATAAATTATGTAAAGTTTTTCTTAATGATGTTCATTTGTTTGTGTGTCGGAAATGTCAAAAAATAGGAACAAAATTAATTATTAACTTATGGTCTGTCTGCATGTCTGAGAACCAGACAATTAGAATAATTCTACAAAAATAGCTTTGAAATTATATTTAAAATTGATAGAGCTATTCCTCCACAGAGTATGGAAGGAAAGTATCCCATAGAATAATACGCTAGTCTATTAAATTTTACAGCTTGAAAAAAGGCTGTAAGATATTACATATTTCTATTGAAGTTGTTTGTTGGTTTGGTTTTTTTAACCTCTTTCTACCTTCTTATTTCTAAGCAGTAGAAACGTTAGAAATGCTAGACTTAATGACAGTATGACAGTTTATATTTGTTGAGGACATGCCCTCCTGGGAGAAGATGAGCTCTGGAAGCATCACCAGCTAAATCTTACAGTTTCAACTTACAGTTCATTACTCCCGTTAGTCCAGATCCTGAATTCTGAACTGCTAGGGAACAGCACTTCACACAACTGAAGGAAAGAAGAAAATTCAGTTTTAAATAAAAAGTATTCAATCTCACTCCAGCTACCAGCAGTAACTGGAGCTGTTTCGGCAGCTGGCGACTGCTGTGCCTGTGTGCCACACCAGCTCAGATTTCACAAATCTTACCGGAATTCGAGCAGAGGTGAGGCAGGGGCCACTCTGGTACACACACAGGAGGATATCTATCTAGCTTTTTATGCCCGCATAAAGTATGCCACAGTAGTATCTGGCAGCTTAGCAGCAGGCCTAATGTCTGCTGAGTACGTAAGGAAATGAACATTTGAAAATTCTCCAGCTATTAGTAATATTACTCCTCTATAAGATGAGGCCTGACTAGAGGTGCAGAACAATTGTTTTGAAAGTGGGATTGCAAAAAGTCTACAACTACAAAAGCATGTCCAAATACCAATTATGCTTCAAACTTCATTGCTATTAGATAAACTTGCGAATGAAGAAGATTTAAGTCCATGTTCTGACTTCTTCATTCAAACCAATTAGATTAAGTAGTATTGGTGCACCAAATCCTGTATGTATGCAGCTAAATCCCCACTCAAGCCTATAATCTCAGTCAGCTCCGTCTTCTGCAGCAAAAAAGTGAGTTTTTTTTAATTATTGAGAGACTCATTCTATCTGTACTTAAAAGATCCAGGATCAATGATAAGGTGGTAAGTACAGGCCTATTTAGCCCCTATGGTCCAAGAAAAACCTATCTGCATAAAAAAACTCATCTAGCAACAGACTTAGTCGGTGACTAAATGATTAACTGTATTCCCCCTGCCCTTTAGAAACATGAGAAATCCAGGAAAAGAGGGTGGAGTAAGCTGAAAAGAAGTTGTTAGTTGCTTAAGAACAGTTTATGCCAATTCAAAAGAAAAATTAGAATTATTTCCAAAACCAGGGAGTTTAAGTGAAAGTCACAATCTGTGTTTAGTCCATTTGTGTGGGATTTCATGTTGAGGAATGTATTTGTTTACCTTTCAGGAGAAGGAGCCATACTTACCGTAATCTCAGAAATATATGAACTCTATTAAAACACATTTCAGCAGCAAAGCCCATAAACTACTATTCCACAGCACAATTTTATACAAAGCTACATTATGGTGGGGCTTTCCTTCTTCCCTTTTAACATATCTTTCTCCTACAAATTAGGCTGTAGGGACTATCCCCAAGATCCATCCTTGAGAATGGTCTTCTACGCTTAGCCTTCTGCTCATTTATAGTTGAGGTCTCACCTGTCACTGTAGTAACATGACCTTTCCTTAGGGCTCTAAACCAAAAAAGGGTCAAAAAATTCAAATTGCCCTCTCTTTCCCAGCTGATCAGAACTTGCAAGGCAACAATATTGAGCCTGAGTCACAATAAACGTAAATACACTGTCACAGAGAAATATCACAGAAGGTACTCACTGAAACAGCTCCAAAACTTTGCTGTTTTGCCAGCCAGTGGAAACTGCAGTCCCAAGCTGGCTATCTCAGTTCCCTTGACAATGTTCAGGGAGAAGAGACAGGCTCTCCTCAAAGAGAGAAAGGTCAGCTTGGAGCTGTGGAAGATTTGCCTACAGCAAACGCCTCGGAGACGGATTTGCTTTTCTCCTGAAACTAGAGTATGTTTACACAACACTCATAGAATTCCACACAGTAAATCTACAGTGCTAGCATGTGTGCTGTGGTTTCCAGTACTGATAGCTCCAGGACTGGTGTGCAGACATGGCCAGCCCAGAGTCCCAGACTGTGGTGCAGATGTGCCCTTAAACACCTGACTCTGGGCTACAGGAAGGAACACTCCTCAAGAAGGATCCTGCCCTGGGGTTTAGCTGGACAGTGAATTCCCTCTTCCTCACCCACCACCAATGTGCAGGGCTAGAGTTCACCAACCTTTCTGATCCAGAGCTATTTCAATTCACATCTATCACTTGTGTGGCAGGTCAGAAAGGTTGCAAGAATGAGGAAAGCAAAAGGGAGGAAAATAGTTTATTGATTTTTAATGTTGAACTGACCCACTTGAAGGAAACATTCATCAGGCCAGCAGAGGAAAGAGAAGACAATTTTTCCCAATTCCTACAGATGTGTCCAAGCAACCAGACTAGAGCATTTTCCTCTGCTCTTTCATAAACACACACACCAGTGACTCATCATTGCTAATTAAAATCAGATGTGGGTGATTCCAGAGATATCCAGAGGAAATGAACCAGTGAAAATACAGGTCCTATGGTTTTCTGACATAGTCAGATAACAGAATGGGCATTCCGGTTATTAAAAGAGTGTATTAGGAAACAAAGGATGGCTCTTATATGGCATTTAAGCCTTTAAACTGACTTTGTGATGTAGGCCAGAGCTTTAACATAGACATGGGAACAAATGAAGTTCCTGGGGCTTCTCAGGGCTCAGATGAGCCCAGCGAAAAACTACTGCGGGTTTTCTGGTACAGGCATCTCTTGCAATTTTGCTCACCAAAACTACATTCCAAAAGATGGAGAAATTATCCACTGCTGTAACACCTACTCTATATAGCATTTCTGCCAAGTTCTAAACTGCCATAGAGGAAGCTTTAACTAAAGTACCTGAAGGGCCATCAAAAATCTAGCAAAACAGAACATTTTTCTGGCATTCTTAGTTCACCTGCTTTGCATAAGTACACCTAGAAAAGATCCTCCAATTGACTGAACAAAATTGATATGACATTAATAGAAACTGTTTTTCCTATCTTCTGAAGACGAAAGAACATTGTCTCCTCTCCTCAAGAAAGACTGTCGTAAACTAGACTGGTAACAGCCTGATCTTATCAGAGTATCTTACATTAAACACGTTAGTACTGCTTTTTGTGTTACTGTAATAATTATTATTTATATTTTTGTATGGCAGAAATTTTATTTTTCTCTTGGCTTCTTACTTCCCATAAGTACCTTTCTGTAAGTGATATATGGCTTCCTATTGCCATGAGCACTCAACTCATGGACCAACAGGTGACTAACTTTTTCTGTCATTAGATTAAAACCAATTCTGTGTTTCATGTCAGGGAAGGAGTTGATATGGTGCAATTTACCAACACCAATCTCTTGCCTTGCTTGGAGTTTGCCATCATCATCCCTTCCTTGCCTTGTATCAGGATCAGGGAGATAGCAGGTATAAGACAAGGCATTGTAAGCTTTCTGCCATGCAGGGAGTATTTTTCCCATGAAAACTCCTGTTCCTAAGTGTTCTTGGTACTGAAAGCCTCCTCAGCAGGATGGAAAATATAGTCTTTGGTTTTGGAACAGATTTGTTTCTGCAAGTTTTGACAAGATTGTCCATAAATGTCAAAGCTGAGCACCTGTAACATTCTGCACATTTTATATTCTCTGAATGTTTCGACTTCAGAAAATCTGACACCATTCTGTGCGATGTAATACTTATTTCCTGGGCAATAAAAATAATTTTCTAATCAATAGCCATCTCTGACACATAGAGTAAGTCTTGAGCAAAGGCTAGAAATTAGGCCTCTGATATGTCAATGCAATATATTAAATACAGATTAATGAGCTTGATCTTAGCCTTCAAGTTAAATAATCGATGCACTTGCAACAGTCCTTTAAGACAGTTCTGACAAATACTGCGTGCATTATTTAATGTAGATTTTAGTTGCCCTACTGACTTTTGTGAGATTGACTCTGCTAAACATGCATGAGTAATAAAAAATGCAAACTGTCATTATTTAGATTAGTATGCCAAGACTTAGCAGTTTTAAGCATAAGCTGAAGACCTCAGTAACACAATGCTTTCTGCATGGTCCTGCAAAGTTCTTTGGAAGAATTAGACACAAAATAATCACACAAATCCTGAGGTTGTAATTTGTAAGTAGAAGTGAAATTCTACAAAAAAAGGAGCCTGTTTGATTTTGCCTCCCTATAACAAAAGGAAATGGCAAGTGTATGTTTAGAGAAGATTAAAAAACAAAAGTCTGCTGAGTTTCTCAAACAGTCACAAAGATATTTCAACAACTATTTTACTTTCTATTATTTTGTATTACATTACAAATTACCAAAAAAATGTCATGTTTAGAGGCTTAATGAATAAACCACTGCAGAACGCACATTTCAGCATTAAACATAATTTTTGCTGCAAACATCTCTTGTATCTTCTTGTATCAGCCAGCACATCCCTTTACTATTACTTACACAGAATCCTTTCAGAAGGATACACCACCATGATATCTAGTTGTCTCATCCACTCATAGAGTTAACAAAAAACATCTATATGACAGCACTTTTAAAAAACATGAAGTTTTGTTCCTAAGCCTTGGAGTGGAAGTGTCCTCAAGCACACTGTCATTGACAAAACCCCCTGATTTTGAAAGCCATTTTTTTCTCATTAGCGTGGTGTAGCCTAACAGTGCCTTCACTGTAGTCCTGCATGAAAGTCATAATTTTTCTGTACTTTTCCTATGACAAATTTATTTTTCCTATATGCTTTTACTGGCTGGTGCAGTTGGCATGGCTTGACTGACAATGAGCCAGAAAGATGCTGAGAGCAGGGAAAACTCCCAGCTCTCTCAGCTGCTGGCACAGCGGAGGGTAAGAGCACAGCAGAAGTGATGCATTCAAGCACAGCCCTGTGAGTTAGTATTACCTGCCTGCCAGCTTGTGAACACTACTGGCAGTGCATGTAAATGCAGATTATTCACACCCTCATAAACTAAGAGAAGGTGTTGGTAACTAACTGCATAGAAAAACGTAACAAAATATTGTAAGTATTCAGCAGTTGTCTGAGCAAGTGGGTGTCGTTATTTGATCCCAGGATTTTCAGAGGTGAAGTCGATCTGCAAACTAAAATGCACCTTGTATCATGCTTAAAACAAAAAACTGTCAAGGATGTTAACAGCACATGTAATTTTTTACTGTGTATTTTTACCAGAACAGAATTAAAGTCCTATCAGAACACCAACCTGACATATTCTTATCGTTTGGGAGACCATCTCTGAATCACAGTGTTGTAGTTGAGTCCTAGGGAGAGCATCTTAAAAATTCTATCTGGTGATATAATTGTGTCAGGTGATACAATGCCAAAGGAAATACTAATGTCAGAGGAATAATGAATTTGTATAACAACAACTCACCCTAAATCTCCAGACTTCCAGTTCACTACTAGCTGAGCACTAGTGATTTGAAATTATCACTACCTACAATTTGATTTTTAAGATGACATTAAAAGAAATTTTGTGCATTTTCATTTGAACATATGAAGCAGAAATAGTAAAATATCTATTTGGTAAACTGGATCCTCTGCTTTCTAAACAAATACTAGTAACACACTTGCCTTCAGAAAAGTAACTTAGAAAAACTTCAGGAGTAGTGAAAATACATATTAAAGAATTATCCTCATAGTTTGTGAAAAACACGGGAAAATCCCATTGTCAGATGAAACAAAAATTAGTTTTGAATCAAGGAAGTTGAATAAGAATAAACACACAGTTTTTATTATTTAAGAAAGCCCAGCAGACCTGATAATGACACAGGATAACATTATAGGCAGTAGCACAAACATACAAGCAAGATAAGCTAATTATCCACTCCAACAAATCCCCATAAAGTTAAAGTCTTTTTATTTCAGTGGAGCTCAGCAAGCTATAAAATCCAAGAGAAAAGAAAAAGCATCCTGTAACCAGAAGCAGATACAATGCAAGAATTTATCTCAATGAATGCTAAAGTAGACATGGACAGAAGAATACATATATTAGGATATAATGCACTTTCTATTTGGAATCTGTGATGACAGAAACCAAGATGAATATGACACTACCTGCCTAGCCTAGTGTTGGAAAAGGAATTGCAGCAAGGAATATAAAGGGATGTGCTGCAAATACAGTCAAGTAGATACCAAAGCTAGAAGTGGAAAAGCTTTAGAAACTACACTATTTGTGATATTTTTGAGAAGCGGGAAATGACAAGTAAGTTCTGTGGCAAGGAGTTTATTTTAATGGAACAGCCATAAAAGGAATGACACAGTGGAAGCATTTTGTGTGGTCCTGTTCATATTTTCACTGGATGGACAGAGTGCTGATTCCACCATAAGCTTTTATTAACAGCCAAATCCGACAGAATGTGATTTTAAAGCTAAAATATATACATATATAAATTGTTTATTATTTAAATTTCAAAACAAGCATAGCATTCAGACTAAGAACTAAGCTCTTGCCAATTTTATAGAACGTAACACTACGAAGGTTATATATCAGTCTAAATATTTTCTCAGTGTACTGTGATGAGAAAACAGACAGTGTCTTTTCCCTTCCTTCTTTCTTTAACATAATCCTCCCTGCTTTTTGGGGTTAGAGAAATGCAATGCTTAATTATCAAATCAGAATGTTGGCTTCACATTCTATACAAATTTTGCCAACAGCTAATTGTTTAAGAACTTAACCACTGAAGAATGAACAAATGGCAGCAACAAGCATAACCACAAGGTCCATTTAGTTCAACAACCTGTCCCTGACAGGAGCCCAGGGAAGTATCCACCAGGTCCTTCGATATTTTCAAACACTTTCTAGCGCTTTGGAGGGTGCTCTGAACAGCAGAGGAAAAACCTTTTTTTTTCCATCTTTGACACTTCGAATTTAACACACCATCCTTTTACCACATTTGTTGTCCTCTGTAGTCACTTTGTTTCTCCAGACTTTTGTTTCCCTTATCCCTGTCCAAGAAAAGTTGTTTGGTCTTGTTAGGGTTTGACACCATCCAGTTCTTAAAAAGGAAATGGTATAGACCAATGCCAGGAAGCAACTCCCTAGGGAAGAGTGTAATGGTATTTCACCCAGTACTACAGAAATCTCCAACAATTTATGGCCTGGCTTTTGGATTTCATAACCTTCATGTGATTTTTCTTCCATGAATTTGTTCAGTCCTGTTTACGAACTATGCAAAAGTTTTAAATGCCTACAACCTGTTTCAGTCAGCAGCTACACAGCTTAAATACAGCTTTGAGAACAATATTCTTTTAGTTATTTTGAACTTCTCATCTGCTGACATAACTTGATATCCCCTCTTTCTTGTTATGAAAAGACACTGGGAAATAAAATTAATCCCTACTCACTCCATGGTATTCTTGATTTTAATCAGTTAATTTGACAGTGCTCACTTTTTAGCAGACTGCTTCTTAACAGGTGTGTGAAACAAGAAATTACATTCAATGAAGAGATTTCTCTTGAGGTAGCACCCCTCTCTATCCCAACTCACCCATCCACGTGGTCATTGGAGCTAATGTGAATTAGGTGGTGGGGGAAAACTTTCTAAGCCTTAATTATCTTCCAGGATGAACAGACTGTTGGGCATTTTTTTTCCTTTTTTTATTTTTTTTGGCTGCTTTCATTTTGGTTTGAGTGCTTCAAGACCACCAGAGCACAGAAAGGCTCCATATGATCAGAACTATCTTTGTCAAGCACTTTTTTGCGTTCAGCAGAGCTTTTGGATTTAGGAGGTTGAGTTTAGGAACTCCTGATAGCCCTGATATGCAGTATCAAGTCTTGCATTTGAAGGCCAGAAAGATATTTGTACTTTGAGACAGTAAAGATGGTCAGAACATCTATCTAGCACAGAGAACCTTGCATGACAGAAGAAACTGGCTTTTTAACAGTTTTGAATAGATTGAGCAGGTCACAGCCATACACCAGGAATCAAGAACCATCAATTAGCCCAAAAAAAGGCCTCCAGTAATGAAGGTAAGCCTGGGTTGAAACTCAGTGCAAAGCTGGGGGAGGGGGTAAAAAAAAAGAAGAAAGAAAAGTTTAATAATGACAGAGCTTGAAAAACAAGAGCGTGAATAAAGTCTGGCTCACACAAGCAGTTAAGGAGAACTGGGCAGGAGGAGTGTACTTTGCTTTTTTTATTATCACACAGACTGCACACTAGGGAAGCAGATTCACAGCATGGTGCTACAGTGGTAGGTTAAAATCCTCTAAGAGAGCTGACTCTGGGACAGTGCTACTCTAGCACAAATCCCTGGTGGAAGTTATAAACAAGTATAAAAGAACAGAGATACTTTCAGTACAAATGCTCCTGGCAGGGTGTACCTATACAGAAAGTTACTTCAACTAGTCTGGGGATGCAAATAAATTATTTTAAAAACTCTTTGACTCTATAAACTCCAAATAAAAATAGCTCTTCTAAAGTGCTGAAGCTTAGCTAGTTTCTATAGAGTCAATTTTGAAGCAAATGGGAAGGTCCACACGAAGTGACAAAGCATATTGACCAGAGGATGCTATTTGGTGAAATTTGAAACATTACCCAGGGTTAATTCCCTCACAAATCTCTTCCGAGTTTCCCAAAACTTAGTCAAATTGCAACTCTGTTAGCTGAAATTTCCCATACCAGCTGTCTGCCTCAGGCTGAATTTATTTTTGAAAACTCCAGCCAAAACTATTCAGCCATTTCAGAGAAATACTCTCACAATCTTTTATTTGGAAACTTTTAGCACTCGAATGCTTTACAGTAGAGTTTCTGAAATGAGATGGGAAGAGAGAGAGAATAGGAGATATGCACAGAACCATTTATGAAAGTCTGCCCAATTTTGGCCAACCCTAAAAATGCACACCCCACAGAAAAACCCCGAACACGATTTGGTGTGGGGCTATGGGGCAAAGTCAACTTTTCGCTGTAATTGCTGCTTCCAGGTACTGTATCCTTGGGCTGGGTTAACTATAATAAGCAAAAAAATCTCTCCCCTGTGCTCTCAATAATCTCATCACGTTGCTACTTCAGCAGGATGGCAGAAGAGGTTACAGGCACAATATGTATTATGCAATGTGAGGAAGAAGCATGTGGTATTAGTTGGGACTAGCTGGGAAAGAAAGGAAGATCATCAGGTTTTGGGAGGGGAGGAAATGGAAAGATTAGGGGAATCGGGAGGGAAACTGAGGAAACAGGCATTAAGTGAGAAAAATTATTACTAAGTAGGATACAAAGTGCTGCTACAGTGACTGTAGGAAAGAGTCAGAGTCAGATGAGGGCTCTGGGGAAGGAGAATGAGAGTGAGGGGAACACTAAAGGCTGGGGTGGGAAAGCACTCAGACAGGGAGATGACACTGGGCCCAGTTTGAAAACTGGAGGGGAAACAAGCACTTCAAACGAGTGAAGCTGGGTACAGAGGTAACGACTTGTACAGCAAAAAATTCAGGGCTGCCATCAGAACCCAGAGAAATCAACTAACAGAATGCAAGCTTTTGTCCTCAATTAGTGAATGACATTGTTTTTAATTTAAAGGTTTAGGTTTTTTTTAACCAGGCCACCTTGTCAATGGAATAGAATGAATGATGCAAGCAAACCTCTTCCTTCAGCAACATCTGAGAACGCTAAGTACTTTCACTAATACTTTAGAAAATCTGAACCAGGGCTTTCAGAATAAAACCTCCAAGAAACAGACAATTAGTGATCACCTAAGAAAATATCCAAGTGACTTTGCTAGAGCCATTGCGTGAGAAAGTAAAGATGGAGTCCAACTTTCCAGAGGAGCAATCTGTCTTAATCAAAAAACCATGTCCTCGCTTTCTGCAAGACTTCACCTCGTTCACTCTATATTTCTCACATTTCCAGATGAGCCAGAAGTAACAGACTCCTTTCACCATGCTATTTTGATTCCTTCCTAAAATAAGGTGGGGAGAAAAGAATACGTAATTACACAAAAAAGGCATTATCATTTCTGGGAACTGGAAGATTGCAGAAACATTTTAGATAATCCTGATTTTTTTACAACATAGATAAACCTAATTGTCATTGTAAACTTTGCAAGATACATACATCAATCTTTTTTTCATTTAATATGCAAGACCTGATTCTCTCCTTGCTTCCACTGGTTTAAATTAACATGATAACACAATTAGTTCTTCCACCTGGGAGATATGAAAACTAGAGTATCTGGAGGAAAGCAGTCTAAACAGACATTTGAAGGAAATTACATACTCAGAAAATAAGGCTTCTGAGAAATCTAGGGACAACTTTGTTGATAAATACCACAGACCAAATCATGTGCTGTTTTTTCAGGTATAGCCCAATAAACTCCTTCTAGAAGTATAACTACTTGATAACAAGCCTTCATAAAATCTGAAAATAAAGGAAACAAACAAAAAAAACCCCATCACAAACAGGGAAGAATTAAAAGCAAATTGCTACTGGAGCTAAAAACCTGAGGTTAGGGAAGAAAACAAAAATTAAAAGAAAGATTATTTTTGGATTACCTACATCACTGCTTTATTGTGGGGCTTCAAAAAAAAAATGAATGAAAGTATGAAAATACACTAGGATTGGGTATGTAGGATCAGCAACATCTGAAAGCACGTGGTACATGTGCTTCCACTGAGATTTACATATCTACACACCAGGAAGATTTAGGATAACTTGAGACTTAGTTGAGAAGTAACGGAATATAAAGACTCTTTCCTGGTTTTTCAA
The DNA here is from genome assembly GCA_013396775.1 of Cephalopterus ornatus. Lineage (NCBI taxonomy): Eukaryota > Metazoa > Chordata > Aves > Passeriformes > Cotingidae > Cephalopterus > Cephalopterus ornatus. The sequence continues at coordinate 555,891 of VZRE01006104.1, forward strand.
TAAATTAAAGGATAGAAAATGAAACACAATGAAGATATACGTAACTTGTAATGAAAGGTTAGCTAGCTCTGCTAGAAAATTAACAATAGCCTGTAAGCTTTTCCACACACTAAGGGTTTGGTTTAAATCTTTGTCCCTTTAAACTAACAGTGACATTGGTCGTTTTCTGATGGAAAAATGTACCTTTAAAAAGTGCTGTAAATTCTACACTGTCAACTACCAAATTACGGGAAGTAGTACCTGCAACAGATAAAGTTTAACATTTGAAATATTAAAGACTAGTCTTAACTAAAAGCAGAATAAGCTTTAATACTGAATACAAGCTGTCACGAGATCCTGGCCTAGCAGTAGGTCTTATATCAAAAATTACACTGGGTTTAAAGATAAAACATTTTTAAAAATCCAAAATCACACCAAACAAAACATAAGCATGAATTTAAAGACAATGGAAGAATTAGATTGTGAGGCCTTATTTGTTCCCAAGAGTGGAAATTCTCTTCAGAAACGTGTGTCCCAGATTAAAGATTCTACTCTGAAGCACCAGAACGAACACCTATTTACTTTACACAGATTTTCAATGGCAGCAGGAGAGCAACCTGAAGCAGCTGTGTGCAAAAACAGGTAAATAAAACCTTTGTGAAAGAGTGGTAAGACTTTATAGCTCACCTTTTACTTGAAATTTCTAAGCAGTTTAAACAAAGTGATAAACACACTTTTAAAGGAAATGCACAAATGCAGAAAACAAGGAAATTCCTTTCATGAGGAGTTTTCTAATTACAATGCCTAGGCATTACTTTCTCATAAATACATTGCTTGTCATGATAGTGCTTTTTCTAGGGCGAATGAGAATCAAATTTATAGACACTTCCTCCTCTGCTGCTTCAGAGTACAGATTATACGAAACTCCAGTGCAAAAATATGGTAAATCTTGAAACTAAACAGGTATTTTTTTTGGTCCATTTTGTAAGCTAGATATTTTCACCCTGGCAATATCAGCCTTATACTCCAGAATAATCTTAAACATTCAAGAACGTTAAATAATCCTTTTAATTCAGTAGCACCTTCAGTTAGAAGAGTGGTTTTTTTAACAAATCTCATTTTGTTTGAATTTATTAATCAACTAAATTTATATTAGGTTTAAATGTTTTTACTCAAGTTATAAACATAATTTCTTTCAAGGTTATTTCCCTGAATTAAATAAACTGTCCCAAACCCTAAGTGCTGCAGAGCTCTGATGCTTTCATCTTATACAAGGGATTTTTACCTTCCAATTTTTAAAATGATATGTTCAAGATTACATTGCATGTGTCTGGAGTTTACTCCTACAGGAGTTTTGTATATTGAAAGAAACATTTGAGAAAGAAATTTTCAAAACTGCTCCAGGTTGGCCTTTTTTTTAATCTATATAACTAGGAAGTCAGTGTTCCCATTTAATTTACTTGAATTAAAGTATTAAATATTGGCTAAACTGTTCCCTACTATAATTAATAGTGGTAATTCACTTCAGTGGGATCAGAGTTCAGGTATTTAATGTTTTCAGTGATCCCAAACTTACTTTCTCATTTCATATATAATTATGTCTGGATTATATCCTCCAGCAGCATCAAATATTAGCATAATTTTCATTACTTGGGTTTTGGGATTTTTTTTTTTTAACTCCTCCATTAAACTAAACCACTGTTGACTGGCTGCAAGAGATGTTTATTCTTTGGTGCAAATGGAGAAACTGTCACAAGTAATTGTTGGGCTGACGTAAAACAGCTCGTTGAAATGTCAGCCTGAACTACAGCAAATGTGTCACGTGAAGGATTACTTAAAATTCACTTCCATGAACAATGTTTAATGATGGTTTGTGCAGCTTTATAAAAGCACCTTAACACCTTTCTGATCTAAAACAGAACACTTAAGTATTCCAAACCAACAGCAGACCACCCAATACCTTTGCCTGGAAGCCTCAGCAATCCCATCTTTGGAGGGACATACTCTTAATACTATGAACATTTTAATTGCATTTAGATTATTATCTCATGCTCCAGCAAAAACCCATTGCCTTTAATTAAAGGAGTAAAATATTGTGGTAGTTAAATATTAAATAAACAGCTATTTTGTGTATACATGCAAAGGAATGCAAAGCATTCTTGTAATCAATGCATCAGCGTTAATTAACCATTAACACATAATGACAAAATTCAGGAATAAGAGCCAAAAGGTTTCCACTAATTAAACAAGTCAGGCTCTTGAAGCACAGCACTCTACTGCACATTATAACAACCATGTACTCTTCAGAGCCCCAAAACTGTATTTCCCCCATGTAGGCAAGCGCATGCTGATGTCAGTCTGGGTCACTCCAATGATTCCGAAGAATTCAGATGCATTCTACTAAAGCTGCAGAGCTGATTGGTAAAATCAAGAAAACTATCCACTAAAAATTTACCTCCATAATTCATTCACATACCAAAACACAGTAACAGTGGGATGACCATTTATTCTTTCATTAAGATCTGTCAGAGCAATGAACTCTTGCTTTGTATATTACTAATCTAGATCCACCTTGAAAATATGGGTTACAGAAAAACCCACTGGCCATTTTGAAACAAAGAATCACAGAACACGCTAAGTTGGAAGGGACAAACAAGGATCACTGAGTCCAACTCCTGGCCCCGCACAGGACACCCCAAGAGTCACACCATGTGCCTGAGAGCCTGGTACAAATGCTTCTTGAACTCTGTCAGGCTTATTGCTGTGACCACTTCCCTGGGGAGCCTGTTCCAGTGCCTGACCACTCTCTGGGTGAAAAACCTTTTCCTGATACCCAAGCTGAACCTCCTCTGACACAACTTCAGCCCATTCCCTCAGGTCCTGTCACTGGTCAGCACAGCAAAGAGATCTGTGCTTGCCCCTTCTCTGTCCCTCACGAGGAAGCTGTAACTGCAGTGAGGTCTTCCCTTAGTCTCCTCTTCTCCAGGCTGAACAGACCAAGCAGCCTCAGCCGCTCCTCTTACGTCTTCCCCTCAAGGCCCTTTACCATCCTTCTGGCCCTCCTTTGGACACTCTCTCTGAGCCTAATGTCTTTTCTATATTGTGGTTCCCAAAACAGCACACAGTACTCAACGTGAGGCCGCACCAGTGCAGAGTAGAGTGGGAAAAGACACATATTTATGGTTGGCAAATGTCTAAAGACATTGTGATTTCCTGAGAAGTTTACAACTAGCTTCTGACTCTCCTTCTTCCTTTATAGGACATAACACAATTCAGCTCTAATTACCAGATCCAGTCTTGTCACCCTGACTTTCCTCAAGTGGCACTTGGGGTTGTAGCACTCAACGTACTTCACCAAGTGGAGGTATAAATTACCTGAGCACCTGTTTCACTTGCAGTTCTTGAGTACAAACATCTACAATTGTTGCTGGCTATTGCTTTGAGAAAGGTGGGGTTGTTCTAGCAACAGCCTGCTGCCTGGAGATGTGGCTTGCTCTGTTATGTGAAGTGATGGTTTGCCTTCCCACTAACCGGTAGCTCTCCATGGTCCTTCAGTCTCTTCCATCACTTCATTTATTACACACAAGTTCATGCGTTTTCGCTAATCAGAGCTGCTGATCCAAACAGCTGGCTCTCTCTCCAGTATATAAACAGATTTCAAGCCTAAATAATGTTTCAATTACTTCCCTTAAACTGTTTTAACACAGATGAAGAAAACCAAGTCGCAACAGTAAGACTCACTTCAGTTCATGTCTCGTACTGTGTTCACGACAAATTAAGCCTTTGATTCTCAGAAAGGTACCTAAGTGCCAACTGTTCAGCAAACATCCAGTCTGATAGAGTTCATGTTGGGTTATCACTAATTTAAGCTTGAATTACAGCTCCAAGCACCCCCCAGCTTAGCAGCATACCTATCTGTGAAGAGCAGGGTAACTACAGAATTGGGCAACAAGTGATGCTTTACTCAGATCACTCATGTCTAAGTAACTGAGTGTCTGTGTGAGACATCTGAAATCTCATACACAGGGCAGCTATTAAAAAAAAAACACCACAAAAAAGTCCAATATTCTACATTTACACCAAACAAAGCATGAAAAAACATCATGTACACAGCTATTCAAACCAGACTGCAAGCTACTACAAATCTCGTGTCAAGTGTCCCATATAAAATCTAAGGCAGCTTATCCCTCTTTCACTAAAAAGTATGCTATGCCTTCTTGGTAAGGTAAGAGCAAGCACAAAGACGGCAGCTGAAGAGCTGTGCATCTGTAGTCAGTGTGTTGGCAAAAGTATCTCCCCTACAGACTAAACTAGAACAGCAAAAGCCAAAATATAGTTTAAATTTCAAAATGGAATTACATACAGAAATTGCATTACTGAAAAAATTGTCTTTAAAACAGCATCATTATCTGAACATCAGTTTCACAATGAAAGAGAAGATGGACAATGGCGATATGGCTTCAACTTCCAGCTCTGCCAGAGATTCCTTGTGTGAGCTTAAACAAAACATAAATGTTTTGCTCTTCTCCATTTTAGAAACCAGGAGCAGCAAATACCTCTCTTCTTCCTCTCCTGTCATCTGCCTTTTTTGTTTACACTGCAGTGCTAAGAAGGCACACAGACATGGCTTAGTCAAAACACAGTTATTCCTGTTCATTTCAACAGGAGTTCCTCAAGATCCTGGGCACTCGGTTACCTCTCTCTTCTTAGTGTCTACAAAAGAAATACGCTAAAGTTTAAGTAAAATAAAGGGGTTTTTCTCTAATACTAGGAATCAAATTCCTGTTCTATGAGGCAGAAACGCCTAGTATGGTATCTTCAACAAAGTTTTAAAATCCCTAAATTACTCCTATTTAAAGTAATGATTCAGATCACTGCCAAGTCATGATTTCTTAGAACAAATACATCTTCCATTTTGTCTGTCCTTTATTTCAATATTACTTATACTAATCAATATTTATCAGATGTTTCTTATACAAGAGTGGTAAGATTTCAGACAACTGTGTGACTAAAAATAATGAGCAAGGAAAAAAAGTAGCAGCTAAACACGTGTGTAGGAACTTCCTGCAACGATTTGACAGACCAGTTTGTTTGTCCCAAATCAAATACTAAGTATTGTATTAATACACAAAGCCAGTAACTTGCTTTATTTTCAGACACAGTCATCCATTGCTGAAAAATAGCAGCCCTATGTGACCAAGCACCAAAAATGTTAAAATCGAACATAATTCCACAGATGTTCAATACCGATGCAATGTAAACACAACTGTTAAAAAGCAACACAGAAAATACTTAATATGGGTCTAGAATGGCCACTGCATTAGTTTTCAAGTGACACTAAATATCAAAGAGCAAGACACAAACTGCAGGAATGAGTTTGCTTTTTTATACTGTCTTTCAGGCACGGTCATATGTAATTTTGCCAGCAGCAGTTGAAGGAGTCAGTAGTTGCACTCTCCCTTTTAATCGGCTCCCACTCTCTACATCACGACTCTATTCACTTCCAAAGTCTTACCACAGATTACTTGCTTTCACCCAGTACTAAGAATATATTTATTTTAAAGAGCCAAGGAAGGACCAAAGATCCAACTCTTTAGTGAACAGCAACGGAAGCATCTGAAGAGGTTCAACCATCGAGATGGTAATTTCTGGCAATAAAACAGAAACGAAATACAGGAATGTGCAGCTTCAGACTGGATTTGCTGGTGATAGAATAAAGTGTTAGCGTAGCCTTAACCTTTATAGAGCTTTGTACACCTTAACATCTACTAAAAAATCATACATTAATTTGTAAGTACAGATTCCCTCCTCAATAGTAAAGTCTAGCACCATCCAGTTTAACATGAGTATCCACAGGTTCTTAAAACCACTAAAACACCATCCTGATTTCAGGATAAGTACACAAGCTAGGTTTCAGCTTATTCAACTAGACTGTCAGAAGCAACAATTTAGAAACCATCTAAATGTATGAACATCAGAGCCCTGAAAAAAAAAAATCAGTAAAAGCAAGAATAGCTCACTAAAGATCCAAAAATGATGCTTACAAAAATGAAGGCAGGGCAGAAATAAGCAGAACAAGACTGTGCTGATGTGCTTGTTCCTAGTTTACTGGATAATGTTTGTCACAGAGCAATGTTAATTTAGATATTACTTGTAGGGTGAGTTGTAAGAGAAAAGAATACTTTAAAGTTTCTTGCAATTAAAAGATAAATGTTACTGACCAAAGATCAGAATTACCACAGAACTGTCTGTGGTAGAATCACTAAGTAGGAAACAGTAACTTGACAATAGAAAGTTAGGATACGTAACTGCCATCTTAACTTCGGGGGGAAAAACAGGATATTCCACACCTGATAATTTATTTTCTTACAAGTCTATCCAGAACTTATCAAAAGCAAGAAGATGAATCGGGGGGGGAGGGGTGTGTTGTTTTTTTTAACAGAAAAATGTGAAATGGTACATATTTTGCTTCAGCTGCTTAAGTGAATAGCAATATACCAGTCTTTTACACTATATAAAATAAAATGCACTGAACTGACAGATTTGGTGAAAGGCATGAGTTCAACCAGATTCTGCTGAGCAGGAATTCTGCAGTTGATACATGGAAAGGTAAAGTACCATTAAAGTCCTTGTGAAATGACTGAATCCACATTTAAATAGAAAACTCAAACTAGTCATGCACTTCTCTACAAGGTTCATCAGCGTGAAATGCCCTGTTCAACGACCCCTGTGGAATTCGGCCAGAGACAAAACTTTTCATTAAACAACAGCTTCACGAAGTATAGAAAGGATTTCAACAGCTAAATCTTTATCCTGCTTTGACAGCCTTATCACTGTCTGATGAGCCTCCTGTATCAGTAGCCTTTCCTTGCTCACAGTTAAGAAATGTCAAAAGTTTTCCTTGGCTGAGATTAGTCTGGATTGACCATCAGCTTTTACAGTGCTAGGAGGAACAGGTTGGATCAGTGTTGAACATTTTAACAGAAACCCTTGTACTTCAACAAGTCTTTTTTCTAAAATCCCCTTAACTTTTTAAAAGATTAAATAACAAGTAATTAGATTATGAGACATCAGTAGAGGTGTTAAATATTCCTACTCACAGCAAGCAGACAAAGCCTGCATTTTCCTTGCAATGTTCTTTACTTTAAAACACATTAAAAAAATTCTGTGCTACGAGTCTGAGATTACCTTGTGTAATACACTTGAGTTCTCGGTATTTTAGAGGTTCGTTGGGCCTTCAAATTCATTCCTACATTATTGCAGAGTGTCAGAGCATTCTTACCTCTCCTCTTGTTTTGAACAGCTATCATGTTTAGATGACCTATACTCATATCTATATTAATGTATATACTACACTGAATAATTTGGAAGGGTTTGGTTTTCTTCATGTCATTGTCATCTTCACTGTGTTGTCAGTCACTGGAACAGGCTCCCCATGGAAGTGGTCATGGCACCGAGCCTGTCCCAGTTCAAGGAGCATCTGGACAATGCTCTTAAGTCATATGGTTTAGTTTTAGAAGGGAAGAAGCAGGGACTTGGACTCTATGATCCTTAAAAGTCCCTTCCAACTTGAGATATTCTGTGATTCTATGATCTATTTGGCAAAGAAAGCTAAATCTATCCAGACAGCCATTAAGCAGAAGCAATCCTATACAGAAAAGGGTATGACATATTAGCATAAACAATGATGGGAAAACACTACTGGCGTTGTCTTTAAACCACATCTGTTCAAGAAGAATGCTCTTTAAAACGAGCACCTTTTAGGTAAAGGAACAAACAGGAACACTATAGAACAAACTATTTCCAGGCATGATCATTAGGGGAAGAAATCACTCTCCAAAAATGCCTGTGTTAAATCAATTACTGATTTCCAGTCAAATCTGTTCTTTTAAAAGTGTCTGGGATTCTTTCCCCTCAGATAGTACAAGACCACTCAGACTGCAAGGACAAGTTATGCAAAATTACAGAGTACAATATTTTGTAACACAGTATTATCTTTATTTCAAAATTGTACAAAGTATAAACATAAAAGATATAATTACATTGAAGTAAACCCTGTTCTTTAAGTATCTGAATACTTTAGCAATGATACCATCGTCAAAAAAATGCCTTTATTATTTCTCAGAAGGAAACTTTATCTTATGGAGCGATACATCATGAAATCAATTGTTGTACATCGAGGGAATTTACCAATGGAGCTCTCTTCCACCGGGGTGTACACTTTGATTTGTCTCATGTGAGTGTCCCTTCCATTCTGGTGATTAGCTAGAACAGCAATCTGAATCATGAACGTGCGAATTGGTTTCTTGTGAGTATCTGTCAGAGGAACGTGAATCCAGCCGCTCGGTTCCACTAGTTCAAGTTGCTGCCAAAAACAAGACAGAAAAGCAAAACATTCAGAGCCAGTTAACATACTTACTTACATCATTAACTTACTATAAATGATCACATCTTAAACCCGTTTCATAAAGCAGAGTCTTGCAAATCAGATTTTAGTTGCTTTTTCAAGTTAATTTGAAATAGTACAGTTGAGAACTCATAGCTAATTTACTGCTTGTGTAATTGGATACAAATTAATCCGGTTGACTGCAGTTGTGGTTGCTTTGGCCTTTCAGAATTTACTCTTCATTTTGTGCCCTAATCTTAAACCAAAAAAATACAGACTTCAGAATAAATTCAAGAAAGTCAAAGCAGTACTATTTGGATCCTGTTACTGATGCACATTGCTCAAAGACGACAGAAAACATGCATCCTAATTTGTTTTATTTAGGCATTCTAAATTAAAATATACTAGAATGACTTATCTAGGAAACTAAATGCACACAAAGTCTGGGTTTTCAGAAATTCCTTAGATTATTAGGAGGACTGGGGAGGAGTAAAAGGAAGGTGACAGGAAAAAATATGAGAAACCTCATAAACTTCATGTCACCCATGTGTCAAGACAGATGCCCGGTCAATTAATAACTGCTGCACAGCCAAATGGACAAATCACATTCTAACCACATTCTGACTTGGCTTTTATACAACATACCCAGCGTGATATGATTATTTTTTCTTTTTTAATTTTAATCCTACACAAACCAATGTAAAAGCAAGCAAAGAATAGCATTCTGTTAACTCTAAACCACATCACTGACACGTCAGATTGCTGAAATCAAGCTAGATGCTATGCAGAAGCACGGCAAAAGCTTTTGTTTCAAGCTAGTTGCCCAACTTCAAAGCACAGCTCAAAACACATATGGGAAGAGCACACAAGGAAGCGGAAGTCTTGGGGGGGGAAGAAAAACAAAACACAAAACAATTGTCCACAAGCAAGTGGATTTCACACAGCTAAGCAAATACGACTGCTGTTCTTAGCAGTAGAGTTCCTCTAACGAAGATGTATGTGCTTTGAGCAGCTCAAAATTCCCATCTTTCTGCTGAAAATACTGCATGACACACATCCTGTTAAATGCCTTGTTTATGCTGAAGCTTTCAAAAGAGCTACTGGTTCAGAGGCAGCAAACACCCTGAGAATGACTCAAGAATCAAGTAAAAAAATCTGATGACTACTTTAAGCTTAAAGAAACAAACAAACAAAAATCTCTCACACCTCCACCTTAAAAAAAAGAAAGAAAAAACACCACCAGAAAACAAAAAACCGCAACCCAAAACTCTCCATTGCTGCAACAACTCCAACAAATAATTTCCAAAGTATTAAATTCATTAAACCTTAGCAGCAAATCATTTCCCTCCGGGAGCTAGACACTTCCACAAACACATAGTCACTTATTTGTTGTAACCCGGTCCTTTCAAAAAACCTACAAATCCTTTTTTTTTTGCATAGGAAACTTCAGGTAATGGCTGACTCTACAAAGTGATAAAAAAATGATGTACTGTTGAAGCAGCTTTACAAAGGGCAGATTTATCACAGTGAGGTAGCAGTAAACAGCCTAAGCAAGTATGCTTTCCATCTCCACAGCAAACAAGAGGGATGAGGATCCTACTAATATTTTATTCAGCTAGTACTAAGGGAAGGTGTCTGTGATTTAGAAGAGAATTAAAAGGTTATTGCTAATTACACTTGTGTTTTTAAAACCTTCATACCCACTCTACATTTAAACTGAAGTTTAAATGCAACAAAACCTAACTCCTGTTATCTGCACATCCAGTAGAAAAGGAAGTAATATTTTGCCAGTATGACACACACATTTTCTGTGACTAAAAGAATGGTATAAACCACAGACACACACACACATACACAAAGGGTCCTAAATTCTTCTCCTCCGCATCTGTCATGCTCTTCCAGATGAATGAGACAGTTTCTTTTCCAGAGGGCCCAGGTCCACCACCAGGGAAAAGGAACAGGACGTGGGAATAGGCAGTAGCGATACAAGACACAATGCTGCCCACTCTCAGTTCAGTGTCAGCACCCAGATCCAGCTGTTACAATTCCTAGCAGAAGTGGGATGAAATACGTAGCTCTACCCTGCCTGGAGCATTCCCAGTGTGAACAAACTCTAAAGGAAGCTTACTGTGAAGTTTTAAGAAATTCCTATTAAGCCCATGCAAATGGCAATCTTTCAAAGCCTTGTAAACTGGTCTGGAAATTTGGGTGGATTTTTACAGGGAGGCAAAAGGCAAATCCTCAACACAAAGGCTGAACTATTGCCAAATTTCAAATCCTTGCTTCAGAGCTTGGGGGCAGGCACTGGAGCATCAAAGAAGGACACCAGAATATTCTCACACAAGCAAAATAGCATACTTTTCACTGGCCTTATTCTTGGAACAGATCTGCTTTGGCTCAAACTTTTAAAAAGTTCAACCCAAAGCAGATATCTGGCATGGAAAAATCTGTTTGAACTCAACTTTGGCAAAAGTTAGAAAATAACTAAGAGATAAGCCTTGAAATGTAAAAGGTCACACAACCTTAAGTACAGGTGGTACTAGCAGCTCTACCCATAGTGAATACTATACCTGAAATCCATTTCAGTGGACTTCACTGTCAAGCTTGTTCTTTTAAACTAATATAAATATATAAATGTATACACACACACACATTTCACCCCAACTCTACAGCATTAGTCCACTATGAGCAAATACCAGATTAAGTTTCCTCCTGTATTTTTTCCTCCTTGGTAGGTCATTTAAGTAATTAAGAATCAGTCCCAACTAGCAGTCTTCCAGGAAAGTTCTAAAAGTCAGCTGTATCACTAATTACCTGAGTGAAATTAAAAATTGAAAGTTTCTTTCTGTTATGTGTTTTACCAGAAAAGTTCGGGTTTTTTTAAAAAAAAGGAAAACAAAGGAATGAATCAATGCAAGTTCAGTGTTAGTAACTCAGAACAGTTCCTGCAGGCTCTAGACTAATCTTACGTACAATGTACTAAAAGCCCAGGGTTTGTGGTTTTTTTATAATTTGCTTCTAATACTATAAATTTTGTGACAATTAGTAAACAAGAAGAGCACGAAGGTCAAAATAAAAGAACAAAGGGATAAAAATTGAAATGGAAAAATCACTCACTTGTCCTCTGCTGCTGTTATACTCTAGCTCTTCTCCTGCTTTCTCTCCGGTGGTTTCTTATTTTTCCTGTCCTCTGCATGCTACAGTTTTACCTATGGACATATACTCCCAACTCCAGCAATCCTTGTTATTTCGAAAGCCAAAGAAATATTAATGTTCTCAGTGGAAATATCCTCCCCAGCCTGAACACAAGAGATCTTAAGAGGAAGCTTCTTCTACAATTGCTGGCCTCTTTATAGGGTAGCAAGTTATTTATCCAAAGCAGGCTTTTTTTATTGTACTTAATCCTACTTAAATTGAATACTGATCTCTTCTTGATACACAGTGATATTCTGCTTAAATTCTGTGATGTCTTCAAAGTGGTACCTAACTCTAAATGCTACTTCTGCTAGGCTTATAAACACAACCCCAAGTATTTTGCTATATTTACAGTAGGCTATCCTTGAAATAATGCATGATTCTTGCTGCCCTATGAAGACATCTTTTGTGAAGATACAGAAAGGAAAAAAAAAAAACAAAACCACTAAGTAGTTTCATTTCCAGAGTAATTACAAACACATCCCAGATGTATGCTAGACAGGGCTCTCAGATTTCAGGGGAATAAATATATATATATATATATATGTATGAAGAAGAAGCTGCCTGCTTGCTTCCTCTGGGGAAAAAATCCTTTTCTGCACACACATACCGACAGAAAGCTGAGAATTACTGCTGCCATCACAGCTTCAGCATGATACAATGTGATTCTGAGATGTTGGTACCTTATCAATTTTCCATTTTATCATCTGTTCTTCTAGAGTCAAATGGCTATGAAACCAAACAGCATTTGATTTTACTCCTTCTATTTTTCTCATAAAACTGTTCAAGCTGCTTTTTGTTTTAGTGATTTAGCCAACTATGAAATTAAAAGTAATGGCTAGACTCTTCTTCACACACATAATTTTGCCTTTCTATGAGCTTAGCTAGTTCTTACAATACAGTTATACAAAAAAAACTAAGCTTCTCAGAGCAGGTGTTCTCAATAAATAATGTATTCTTCCAAGCAGATTACAAAACTAAGTTCCAGGCAAAATAAATGCTACGTTCAGAAATGAAGTATTTATCAATACACAAACTTTCCCATGTTGGGAAGGCTTTTCCCTGTTTAACCATTGTTTTTTTTACAGCTATCCAGATATGTTCTCACAATAACTGGTGAGGAGAAAGTAGGCTGGCTCGACTGCCAAAATTCTCTTTCCATAACTGCCATGCTCTACCGTACAGTTACCAGGGTTCAGAATCAGTAGGCCTCTGCATAATTCCAAGTATTGGAACTGTCAACACACGAAGTAGCAGAGCTTGGGCTTCAGCCATCACTTCACTTAGGAAGGAAGAGAACCAGTTAATAGCAGTGATGCACCAGTTCCAGCAATAAAAATGAAGCACGTCCAAAAGAAACTTCACAAGTTCCAAGTGAGCCAAAGGAGGGACACCACGTTAGCAGCTTAACAAGGAACACAGAAACACGCTCAAAGGACCCACTGTGAAAAGCACACTCCTCTGCTCTAACGAAGCAACGACCACCTAAGGAGGTGGCTCTGTGGTCTTAATCAGCCACCTCCTTAAATGGTCAAGAAATCCAACTTCAGTCCATTAGGCAAGAGAAGTTTTCCATTCTTTCAAACAGCAGTTCCTGAAGAGTCTAAAGGAGCACAGTCCATCCCTCAGGAAGATTCAACTATGGATTTAGGTAGACAAGAGACTAGTAGCCAAATAAGTGATATCAGAGAGTGAAACCTGCAAACACTAAAGATTCCTATTATATATAACTTCCTTGTTCAAATAAGCCACAAGAAATAACTTTGGATAAGACAGAAAAGGTTGAAAAACAGAAAGGTCAAAAAGATCCTTGCAAAAGCTTTTACAGAACCTCCTTCTCAGGCTGTTCTGCTCCAGATGAAACCAGTAAAAATTAATCAATGCCCAAGTGTTAGAAAGTTCTATCCAATTAAAATAAAGACACCTAAACGCCCAAGCCAAGCTAGAAAGAAAATCTAGAAAAGGAAGAACAGTAAAGCTAGGAAAACAAATCCTTAGTGGGTCAAGGATTAGCATCTACAATGCTCAAATACAGATTCCTATACTGCCTTTCCAAATTTCATGTTTGGATTACATAAGCAGCATACCACATGTTGGAGGACGTCCGTGGGTTCACAGAGTACAGAAACAGGCATGTTTCTGAAGTAAGCAGATGATGCCAATTGAGCTATGTATGATACAACCTAAACTTCATTTGGCAGAAGTGATTCACCAGCCAGCTCATGAAATGGTTTCATTGACTGGTCTATTTTAATGTTCTTCAGAATTTGATATTCCTGATTAGAATTTCCCAATACAGTAAAAAAGCAAGGAACAATTTTATTTGATTCTGCTGACAAAATAATGCAGTCTCTTCCCAGACATACATATCTGATTCAGACAGAATTCCAATACTATAACAGGAATAAAGTTAGGAAGAACACAGCATTGGAATTTAATCCACGAGATGTTAACAGGGAAAGTCATCTTTCGCATTATTATTGCTGTCAGAGCTTGTCTTTGAAACCTCCTGAAGATGAGGAACACATAGGAGGACAACAACTGAGTCTTAGACATGAGTATCTGATGAGCAAGTATGCACATAAGCCCACTGTTCAATGGAGAAAACAGGGTACAATGGCACATGCTGTAGCCTGCCAGAAGTTTTATGACATGGATTCACAGGACAAACAGCTGTTTCAAAAGTATCAAGTGATGAAGACTCCTAAGTACTGATGACTGCAAAAGGGTCAAGGCTGTGCTGAACCGCCCACATAAAAAAAACCCCAACAGATGAAATCCCGTTGGTGGAAGTCCCACATGTTGATACAGGGATGATCTGGGCACGTGTGGAGGGGCCCCTGTCCGTGGTACTTAAGCACCACCACCCTGCCCATCACATTCCCACCTCTGCAGCTGCTCACAGCACTTGCACAATTCAGGTACGTGCAGCCTCAGAGACAAAGAAACAGCCTGCCAAATGCTCAGCTACTCTGAACTTGTCAGCCACAACTGTCTTGCTCAATTTTCATTTCAGAAAATATTGTCTGCTTAGTTCTGGGTGGCAAAAAAAACAAAACACCAAACAAGCAAAGGGAAAGAAAAAATAGACAACGGTCTTCAAATACTTCATTCTCTAAAATGTGGCGAAAACAACTCTTCATTTTAGAAAATTTACCTACAGAAACCACGGTGAATTTGTCACAGGTTGTTTGCTAGGAAAGTCTCTCTGGAAAGAAAGGAACTCTGTTTCCAGTGGTTCTCAGTTCTTGTTGGGCCATATACACTTTTTTTTTAAATACGTTTTGTGAGGGACAATGCATAGGCAGCTCAACATTCATTACAAAAACATATGTCTCAAGACATATATATTGCTTCAGAGAAGGACAAAAATGTTAAACAGTCTTGGACAGTTTGCTTTCCAGTCCAACATCTTGGAAATTCTATTGCTAAGCAAGGTCACTTGAACTTTCACATAATAGTTCATGCTGAACACATCCATAAATTAAAACTCATTAGAGAAGACTTGCCATTCTGTGTGTGTTTTAAGTGGCAATCATTCTATCCACTGAAACTTAAGAAAAAAAAGTATAAAAACCTTCTCCCTGTCCCTTTGAAAAGTAGAGTGATCAAATCAGCAAATACAGAATGACAACGCAGGAACTCTAGAATGGAGTTTAACATGTGCAAGTATGGCAATAAGGCCTAAAACTCCAAAGCAAACCTCCTACCCACAGTAGGAAGTCATCTAAGTTCAGTCTGGTTTCAGCTAAAACAGATTCCATCTTAACAGGAACCTGTTTCTCCAGAGGGAATAATGTCTCCAACTCTTATGAAATCAGTCAAAACAGCTGTGAAATTTTGGATCTCTGATTTAACGAAAAATGGGTTTCATAATTCATTTAAGGATCAGTCAAGAGCAGAGGAAGCAAAGGCAAATCTACCCTAAGTGCATCAGCATTCTCCCGTGGGGACCCACGTCTCCTTACCCAGCTGTCACAATCCACGGGAATGCCAGACCTTTGCAAGTGCACCGCTTGGCAAACCTTGAGAAGGCTCCTGGTATCAGGGGAAATCCTTCAGACCTACAGGGATTTGGCTCCAACGTGAATCTCCGTTCCTTCCCTTGGGCTTGGCAGATAGCACACTGAAGATGAAAAAGCTACAAAAAAATTCTTGAGCTCATGCTCTGGAGTGGTGGCCTGGCTGACAGTATCAAAAAGTAAGTAAGGCAGCCCAAAACAAACTTTCTGCTTCAGTTTGCCTATTTCTGGTACCTAAGTTGTTTAAGTTGCAGACATACTGGAACAGACTGCATCTGGGCAGTCTGGCCTTAAAAATGAATGGTAGAAAATCTATGGTTTGCTGCAAGTCTTTCAACCTTTCAAAATTCCTGCATTCTGAAAGAAGAATGAGGGATTTTTTTTTTTTTTTTTTAAACCAGGGTACTATACAACTCAAATTATCAGTAGCTCAGAGTTTTATAAATGCAGATGTGAAAAACTACATTTAAAAAAAAACAACAAAAACCCCCAAAATAAACAAAAAAAAGAAAAAAAAAACAAACAAAAAACCAACCACAAAATTTACTATGAAATATGTAGTCTATATTGCACACTGCACATTTAGAAAGAAATGCATGTCTCATTCAGTGAAAACAAATGTTTTATACCTTTTGGGAAGCACTTCAAATCATAAAAATTTATCTCACTGCAATATTTTTTCATAACTAAGTAACTAAGGAGGGGGCCCCATGTCCATAAGGTATCTGTGTGAGCATAATATTAACAGATTTACTAACTGAAGTGCACTACTAAGTAGGAATCTGGCAGATGATGACCAACTGATACAAGTCATTTTTGGAATGCTGTGTGATGATACAGAATAGAACCAGAAGATTCTTTAACAATTATATGTGTAAAGGATCAACTGCTGTAAAAATGGAGCAAATGATGACATAAACATGGCAATAGTAATTCACGGGACTTGTTCTTTGGAAAACCTCCAGTAACTTTTACCTGATCAGTAGACAGGAAAAAAAACAACTGTCAAACACAACAAAACAAAAGCCACCACACCTTCCCCCATTCATTCCAACAAATGGCACCCTCTGCATTCAAACCTTTTAGTCAGAACACAAAATATAAAATACTGACAGCTCTATCAAAAAACCCCATCTGGTCAAGTATGTGGACTAAGGTACTCACTCATAAAGGGAAAGAGGTCACAAAATTCTTAAAATTACTTAAGATGACACATTACTGGCCCTTTTATTTAAACTTTCATCTTAGTCGTAAATTTGAGTTCTCCCCCTCCAAGAACTGAAAAGCCCTTAGATTTTCCTGTATTAAAGATGTTAAAGCCTTATAGTCCCTTTACAAAGCAGCACCCATCCAAAATAAAGACAATCTCCTACAATTTCCAGGTGAGCCAGGCTGCTCTCGGGGAAGAGAGTAGCACTTCAACCATCTACTGAAGAGAGGAAAGGGGAAACCAGTAACGAAAGAGCAGCAAGCCATACACAGAGAACAGAAACTACATAGAACAAGCTACAGCTGCTTGTAGCTACAGCTACAAGATACAGTTCAACCATTGAACATGATAAAGCAAAGAAGTTTGAAAATAAATTTAAAAAGAAAACCCCAAAACATTCTGAAATTCAGGTGAATTTGCCTTACAAATGGAACTGCTGACTGAAGAATAGGACAAGGTGTCAACATTGGCAGCTGCCTTTTATGAAAGATAACAGAGCAGATTGGACTCAAAGATCTTAGAGGTCTTTTCGAACCTAAATGATTCTACGAGTCTTAACACCACAGAATTCTCCAAGGAAGGACCGAATAAACAGAACTTCCTGTAAGCAAAGAAACGTGTGCTTTAAAAGAAAATCCTACAATAGTTACTTGTTAGGCAACAGCCTTACACAAGAGGACCTTAAGGCAAATGGAATGAAGACATTAGAAATCAGAAGACTGCAAAACATGAAGGAAAAGGTGCTATCAATTTTTTTTCAAACTAGACCTGCTGGGTACGAACTGAAACAATGCAAACAATACAAACGGATTATGCACTGCACAAATTGATTGCAAATAGAAGTTAAATGACTGAAAACATTCCTGGGAAATAACTAATCTTACAAAGGGGCAGAAGTTTGCAAATTGGATGAAAACTGTACTGCCAGTGTCTCCAGTTCCCATTTCTTCTAATATATGCAACAAAATTATATTGTGTTTGTGTGAAAGTGAAGGAAAAAAAAAAAAGGGGTCATAATTTACCTTCAAAATTGTTTAGCCACATCCAGGAAATGTGTCTAGACATAGCTACAGTTAAATTATACAAAGAAAGTATTTGAAAAAAAATGCAATGAATATTAAAGATTTAAGTGTCAGAAAACTGACCACACTGAGTAAATCCTCTATCACATCATCTCAAATAACTTAGGGGCAATAATCTAGTGACTACATTTCATGCCATGCACTTTGCATCCCAAAAAATGCAGAAAATTAATGGGGGAAATGAATGCAAGTAAGAAAACAGGAATATCAAGATATTTTAAAAAATTGTCAATAGCTGTAGTAGCAGCCAGCTGCTAGTTCTCAAGCACTCTTTATAGGTGAGGGGAAGAAAGTACATCTAAACCAAAAGAAAAATATTCCCCTCACTGAAAGGGGCTATTATTACACACTGAAGAGAACTAGATTTCTGATGTTCTACCAAGAGAAGAGACCCACAAAACTGCACGGCTCTAACATTTTATCTGTTACACAAAATTGTATTTCCTGAGTGACTTCAATTTCTAGAAAAAGACTGCAACAAATTATACCTGAGTGCTACCAAATAAAAAAAAAAATTCTACTCATTCTTTACCAGCAAGAGGACAAGCTGTTAGCTTGGGTTAAGTGAAAGCATTTCTCCTGCTCTCACAGGAGCAACTTGTTTCTGAGAATTACAGGGGGTTGCCTCTCCTGAAAAAAAAAAAAATCAAGGAATTTAAAGACACCAAACCTATGTAAATAATCCCCAAATCCTGCAGAAGTACAGTATGCAAACAAGTAAAACATCTGTGTCTGGATAAGGACTCTGGATACTCAGTAAAGGTGAGCGGGGCAAAACCTGATAAACTGTAAGATTACCCAAGTGCACTGTAGCACACCAGGCTTCGATAAGTAACGTTTCACAAGATCCAGAGCAGACCTAACGCTCAGCTCAAGGAATATTTACTCATCGGAAACAAACAGAAAAGACTCTTGTGAAAACCATTTGTGCAAATTTAAAATGCAATGCTATGTCTCATCTAAGAAAGATCCCAAATTCATAAACATGTCTCGCTGCGGATATATTTTCATACGGATGAAGTTCAGAAGAGAAGAAATATGAGTATATCTGTCAGAGTTCAGCGGGGTGGTTTTATAAGAGCCAGAATACACTCTCATAAATTTTCAAAGCTGGAATCAGGACTGTTGCCCAATGGAAGCATTTAATTTTACATCTAAACACAATTTTTTTTTAATGTAGTGGAAAAAAAGCAGCAGAGTTTTTACCTATTGCTTGTGTTTTCCTACAAATCAATATGTAAGCATGTCCAAGGCTTTGTTTCACTGTTTAATGTACAGGCCAGACTCTGGACTCTGCTCCTTTCAATCTAGATGAATTCTATTTCTTGACTTCTTTCTGGGAGCCAAAGGTTCCTTGAGTCACCATCCACTCACAGAATGGACAGTTCCAAAAGGCACTCAGATGGCGCTATACAGTGTTGGGGTAGTGGCTACCTCACTGCAACAGCAATTCTGCTATAAAAGCCTTACTGCTACATTCTACAGGCTAAGCATATGAGCTCTTCAGCATAAACTCTATGAGAATCAAAATTAGATTACACTGTAAGTTTGCTCCTGAAGCATGAGGGATCAGAGGAAAAAAACCAGAGCATGAGAACAACATAATTGAAAACTTTCTTACCAACAGGCCTACTAAGTCCCAAATCCAGAGCTACTGTTGGATACCATCTTACTGCTCAGAAAAGTGAAGTCAGTAACAAGGTGATGGAATTGGATTACAAATATATATGACCTACTGTATGCCTACAAGTCCTGTAGGTATATATAGATATGCTCCTTTGCTTAATTTATTTTTGCTACGCAAGTAAATCTTTATCTCCTCGTGACATATAAATAAAGTTTTAAAGAAGAAACTCTAACAATTCCACAGTAGAAGTTCTTATCCCAGCAGTGCTGGATTTACCCACAGCTGATTTATGAGAACCTCTCAGTTAAACATGGTGACCGACATAATCACAACAGAGACCTATTCAAACAGAGGGAAGCCTACTTCAAAATTTTCCTAAATCACTTCTCCTGATATGGAATTGCAATAGTTTTCGAAACATATGATTTGATTTAACCTTATCTTAGTAACGTTACTGAATAACGTCATCTTCCTAAGAAGTAAGAAACGAATCTCAACGTAAGAGAAACAAATTATGATTTTCTGCATTTGCTAGTAGAAATAATCAAAAAAATCTCTCATACCCACAGTTAAATTCGACCTATGACAGATACAGAGGAGGGAAAAATAATAATTAGAAAAGGACCATAATAAGTCTTAGGGGCTAGACTCTCACGGTTCACTCAAAGACTGTGACTGAGAGCAGCGTTCATAAAAAGCCTCAATAAAAACTGTATTTGTTAACATTCCTTTAACATGAGACATAAAACACTCCAGAATTCATTCTGAAATAAAATAGGACTGTTAGATAAACCTAGTTCAGGAATTGGATGAAGGCAGCTAGAGAGCACAGGCCCTCAAGCCAGACACACATGCTACGTTATTATTCTCATTCCACTCTCTCCTGTGTGTTCATGCAGAAAATGGAAAAATCCTGGGAAAGGTTTTTCCGATTCAAACACATGATCTCAGTTATCTTATGACAGATTTAAGACAGAGAACAGCCCTCAGAAAGAAATGAATTATACTTCATATCTATAGAAACATTTCCACATACTACTTGAGATAAGGAACAGCATAACACCGCATTCAATCCCTTCCCACCCCCTCAAAAAACAACTTTGCAAAGAGTTGAATTTATATTCTGTCTGGCAGTATTCTCATCAAAGCTACACACAGACACATGATCCCTGCCCACAATAACATTGCAGCAATCAAGGGACCGAGATCTAACTAGAAAAAAGGACTGTCGTGACAACAGCTCTGAAGCAACTGAATCTCTTGCTCAAGAACCCTGTATTTGTTCTAGATATCTACCACTTGGCAGGTGGCATTTTCTTCTGATCAAGGAATTGCTTTAACTTACCACATCAACAGAATTCCTTTCTGGAACTATTTTCCTAAAGACACTGTAAATAATCTCAGCTTTCCATTACAATGCTGGGCTTCAGGAATAAAAAAAAAAGGCTGATTGTAATGATAAAAGCCTACCTACATAAAATATATTTGTTCCTTTATTTTATCTCCATGAACTTCTGGAAATTTTTGGTTGTTTCTTTTGGTGTTGACCTGACAAAGCATGGCACATCCAGTGCATTTTATGGATTTGTTTTGTGGTTGTTTTTTTTTAAATCTTAATTAGTAGCATCACCTGATAACTTTGCCACAAGGCAATACATACTGTGATTAGTCAAATCTGACTGAGTTTGTACTGATGCAAATAAACATATTACAACATGGAAGCCACACATATAAAAAAAAATAAGTAGTGGACCGATATTCTTTATCTATTAAAATTTCTTTTAAATTGGGACCACTTCCTCCCTCCACCTCACTGGTAGATGTTAAAGAGTGGTTAACAGTCACAGGATGACTCCAGCTGCTGGTGCCTACAAGTTGTTTAAGTGAAACAGAAAATAAGGTGTGGTGTGCCAGCTGACCAGCACCAGTTGAAGTGACAGAACAAAACTTTTCGTTCTGAGATACCCCAGAAAATTCCCATTCCTTTTATATCTTTTATGCTTAACCCAAATTAAACATCACCTTCTGTCTTTTCTCTTTGAAGGACTTTAATACTGCGCTAATAGTAGCACCCAGAGGAGTCAGAATCAATCTTTGATTTGACTTTTCTGCATGTCCTTAGCACTTCTCAATGTCTGAAATTATCCAGTGCTTCCTCTAGGGATTACTCTCGGCAATTAAGTCTATGAAGGCAATCAGGTAAATCAAAGACGATTGTTTATAATTCACAGACTTTATCTTCCCAATCCTACTTCAATGTGTGGAAAAAAAAATAGCTCAAAGGCCACTGCAATGAGTCTCCCACTGGCTAGCAACCTCTTCAGAGAGAGAAAAGTACGACTGAGTGAGCAGCATCTTACTGTCAGCTTTGACAACAACTCTGCTTTAAATCTTTCAAGGCAAAATGTTGGTGTTCAGTATTGGACTCCCCTGGTGTTCTCATATATGAGATCCAAAACCAGAGGAGATAATTTCAGATTTCTCAGGTCTGGGGAGTTTCTAGAATGGGAAAAGAGAATGGTTGCAGAATGTGGTAGGGCAGAAGAAGAGGAGATTGTTAAATAGAGAGCTGTTTAACTATTTCCATGCAGTATGCAGGGCCCTTTACTACAGAAAAACATAATTTCCCTTTCAAATACAGGTCTGCTGCACTTCCCCAAGACCCCCTTCCTAACATGCTGCTCCCTAGAGATTAAAGAAGAGTCCCTTGCTCCAGACAGTTTCTTCAATGGTACCTACCTTTTTGCTCTGGTAAGTAACTGTAAAGTCGGGTATCTAGAGTTCTCCTGGAATACTCCTCATTCATTCCCCACACGCTTCCCCAAAAGCCAGTAAATGATACAGGAGGCAAACAAAGACAACAAACATTTTCTGTTTTCCCTAGCTCCCAACCTTCAAGCTTTATGTGGCCAGGAACCTCTTCAAACATCCAAGAAAAAAACTTCACTGACAATCCACACATCAATTTCTCCTTGGGACACACACAATTAAAATTGTTACCAGAAGCTTTCCTTCAAATCTTTACAAGCAAGAAAAATTAAGAGGTGCACGATGTTGTTACAGTAATAAATACTGCAAGGAAATTGAGAGTGCAAGCTTTCCCCTTGTCAATTATCAGAAAAACCTAATTCTGTGCCTAAACAACCTGTTGGTTTAATTTCTGCAACAGATTGTGGCACATTTGTTCACAAGTAATGTAAACTCTTAAGTAATTTGCTGTCTACCATAGAAGACCACACCTGCCTGGGAAAGCATTATGCTTTGATCTGAAAAAGGAAATTAAGATAATCTATACCTAAGAACCAGCCCATTATCATATTGGTAACACTAAAAAGGAAAGACATGCACTTTTGCAATTACTTCTCTGAAGGAAAAGACACACATGTTTATAGTTCTGTGGTCATATGACATGATCTTAACCACAGTCAAGGGGAGCAGGAACCAAAAAAACCCCACAGGTGAAGTCAGTCTGTAATATTTTTTTACATAGATAACCAAAAGCATACTTTCCATACTGGCAAGCATACGCTGACATCATTTATCACTGTCAATTGTAATAGTAAAAGGACTTTAGCAGTGTTTATTCAGTTGGATAAATAGATAATCATCTTGTGTATCAAGGCAAACCATGACACTTTACCTAGCTTGAACTTTACCATCTGGTTTAGAATCATTTCTTTTTCTCTTAACTTTTATGAATTCAGCAAAAGACTGGAAACTGCAATCACCTGTCCGTGCATTAAACAGTTTGCCTACCAGGGTCTCCAACAATATGCCCAAACGCTGAGAGATTAAGCACAAATGATAAAATAGATGTTGCTACGTGCTACAGTTTGCAAGTGAATAGCATTAGACATTTTGTGAACGACAGTTAAAGTGAATTCCGATGAACTGAGGGGGGTCATCTCACTGAGCACCAGGAAGACATTCCAGACGAGCACGAACATGGAAACCCAGCAGAAGCTGCAACTCTGGATGCACTTGTACTGCTTCAAAATGTCAACCAGACACCACATGTGCATTAAAATGGGAGGGGAGAAAGGGAAAGGAAGGGAAGGGGTTAAATACTGAAGTAGGGAAGTGTATGAGTATATTAGTCTTCTGTCACCTCCCCCTCCACCCATCTACCTTATTCCTCACTCCCATGGTTCAGTCTTCAAGAAAATGATTAAATGAAGAGCATGAAGCTCCTTCTTGATACAGTTTTTATGTTGCCAAACCCCTGCTTGCTTCTGTTACTTCTGAAGCATTAATGATTATCTGCAAGAAGCATCTATGAGCCTACATTGGTAAACTGTAATTAGGAATCCCTACAAACTACGAAAAACCATTGACCAACAAATATCCCAGTGCACTCTCCAAACACAGAACCTTTATTCCAACAGGAACTTCCAGTAAAAAATGATGTGTGAACAGCAGACACTGATGTTCACACAAGCATACTGCATACAACCCAGCAGGCGATTTTTCTGGGTTTTTTTGGATTATGCCCCAGAGGTGCTGGCACAATGGAATTTCAATACCATAATTGCTTATTTCTCTGTGTGCCAGCCTCTGAAATAACAGGTAAAAAGAGAAAAAAAAATACACATAAACCAAACATTCGCTTTTTTAAATTACAGGAATCACAAAATAAAATGTTTTTAATTCTCTAGTTCAAACGATGTAATTTATAACCATGACACAAATAGAGAAGAAGCACAAAAGAAGGGAAAATACAGAAATAACATAACGTTCCCAAGGTTCAGTTTACAAGGACCTCACACAAAGTTTTTTTTTTTTTGCAACTCTTACTAGAAACAGTATTATTTGCTAAAAATGCAGTAGCTGCCAAAAGCTATGATCCATCTAAAGCAAACATGTTTAAGATGGAAATAGAGTGTTAATGCTGAAGAAAGACAGAATTGAGTATACAAGTTTTCTTTTTAAAGTGTTGAAGCAACTGCAGTGCAGAGTTAAGTTTGTTTTTCATCTTTCTGAGCAAAAATTGATTGCATTTGCAGATAAGCACCTAAATTAGAAAGAAGTACATTAAGACAATAACAGAAGTAATCAAATTTCAAACCTTCTAATTAAACCTCTTTTTCCTGCAGAAGGTTATTGGGAATTCAACACTAGCCTTGGTTCACATGATAGAACAATGGGAAAATTTTCCGAATGGTTGAACACTAACCCTGACAAGTGTGGAGAGCCAACTACAATACATTATATGGTAGCATAACCTGCCACCCACGTCGCTGAGAGAACAGCTTTCAAACACATGCACCGAGCTGTAAAACCACAAAATCCCTTATTACACATTGTCCCTTACTTAAGGTGAAATACACTATTCCTCCCCCCGCCCTTTTACAAATCTTGGTGGTTTTTTTAAACCTTCATCTCTGAAGTTTACTTAGCAGTTAAGGAGACTGTTTTTCAGACTTTATTTTCCAAATGCCATTTTTTCTGTTTTGTTTTCTAACCAAAATAAAATCATGTTTTTATAGTACACAGTGAAGCCTGTTGTGTCTTTCACTGTTGCTTTCTTTTTAATACTACTTCCACCTGTGTGACATTACTCAAACTTTTAAAAGGAAATGTCTGATATATGACTAATTCATTTGTGAAGACTTATTTCTGGAGAGAAATATTTTCCTTTTTTTTAGTGAGAGAGATACATGACTCATCAGCGGTAAAGCAAAAAATGGTTCCGTCGTGCTTGTGATTGGAAGATCAGATATTCTGATATTTACTGCAATTCTTTTCCACTGTTATGCAATTCAAATATATTCAAAAAGATAAACTGCCACAGCATGTGTGGTTATAGACACTGGCATTCATGTAAGTCAACCATTGCTGCAGAATGACAAACATACTCCACCCTCATTACAACATGCTGTGGTTACTCGCCAAACATCTTTGCCTTTTTCTGAAAAGGCTACATTATCATAAAATCAGACCAGCAAAACAAATAATACAAGGGGAACGGAGGTATGGGAGAAGTAATAACAACTGGTAGAAAACATAACTCTGAAAATGGAAAGTGAAGTACTTAAGGATTTTAGGAATGTGTACAGCCTCACGCTGCAAAAGGAGACCACTGAAAAATGCTGGGACGTACAACTTCCTTAGTTAATGATTCCCCCCTCCTGCCCCCTCCCACCACACATGTCTGCTGCTTGAATCATTGCATTCCAAGATAGTTAGAGGATATACACAGTTTCTTCAGGGGTTTTCAGTTGTAACTTTGCTGGCAGTGGGAATTTTATTTGCAAGTGTTTCTATTCTACTGACAAGGTCAATTAGTCCAGCGAACTATTGGTTGTTCTGTCTGATAGCTCCGTGTATTTATTCAAGCAAGCACTTTTATAACCCACAATTGAATGCAGACAGTTACCCTTGTAAACACAACTGTCCACAGGGATTTTCACTACATTTGAGCATGTAAAAGAAAAACATGCTTTTCCTCCCTCAGCCTGATAGCACACAAGGTTGATTACAACTTGAATTTCAGGGAGCGAAGGGCGTGGAGGCTACTGTTTTAAATATATATGATCTATTATATATAAGTACACACATTTGGATCAATTCCTAGGAGCGGAAGAACACAGACATTTGACTGATCTCTCTAGGAGCTCCAAAAATTTGGTAATGCTATCAAAGAGAAACAGATCCGGATTTCTACTCTATCCAGGCATTAAACAGAAAAGGCCATGGTTTAAAAGAAACAAAGAGATGCTACATGTAGCACTAGGGGTTAAAGGCTACATAAAATGCTTTCACAAAAGCCAGAAGCACCATGCGCGTACATGTGTGTAAATCAGCTGCAGAAGATGATAGAGTTAAAAATAAAGTTAGGAAAAAAAAGCACTATTCCACAGCTCTAGCTAGAATTTTTGTAGTTCAGCAGCATGGCCATGCCACTGACAACGTGTGCAAAGAGGAAAAATTACATGCCCTAGTCCTTACAGAACTTTTATTAACACATACATGTACTCCCTTGACCATCCATTACAAAATCTTCTTGTGAAGAAGAGATTCTTCATTTTCATTAATTAGGAATGGTAAAGGGGCTAGTCTATTAGTACACTGATCTCCACTATTCAAGTCTTCCCTGAACAAATCCTTCAGGTAAGAAACTATCATGGCAAACCAGCAATCTTTCATGGCTCTATTCTTCTACTTTAGGTATTATAGAGACACTACAGAGATTGAAAAGCCTACTGAAACCATCTGTGAAATCTGTAGCACACAAGACAATCAAAGAGATAATCAATAGGGAAATACGGATTCCAGAAAGCAATAAATTTGGTGAACACCACAGAAGTATACACAGTATATTAAATCTCTAACAGCTGTTTAATCAGTAACCAAGCACTACTGAAAACCAATCAGCTTTTCTGAAAAATGTTATCAAGAAAAGCTGAGTCAGTATAGCAAACTGATGAACAAATGGGAACAACAGGTTTTAAGGACTATTCTTAACTGGAAGAAACTTAATACTTAATTGTGTATGGTGCTTTTTCTGGAGGGTTTTTAGGTAAATTACACCAGGGCAAACCAGGCAATTCTGGACAGAACTAATTCATTTGAACCAAAACGTCCAGTGATTATAATTTGGTACCAAAATGAAGAAGACAGTTACAAGTTTCAGTCAGGTACAAACTGGACACAACCCAGCGTGAACTCTGACTTGCAATACGAGTTCAATAGCAGAAATAATCTGCACATTCTGCAAACAAATCACCTTCCTAACAGATGACTAAAAAGATGACCATTCTACAACAGCAGTATTACTCCACATACTTCAAAAGAGTGCTGGAGAATATGCTCACCTAAATCTGCAGTGGGTTTCCTACACTGTTCTGTATCTGCTGTAAGGCCACAATTCTCTCCCTGCTTTTTAAATAAAATAAACATAAAAAGTTCAAGTCTCTGGTTCTTTCCCTCTCACAGAGAAACTTACACAGAGAACTATTTGCAACCTGCTCATGCCCAGCAAAGGACTGGAATTTGTTTAGAGCATTGTAATTAGAATACACTAGTGAAAGCCTTCCATTAAAGCCAATGAGAAATTCCTCCATCATTTTGGAGGACAGCTTACCTGCACTGATAACATAGGTTTTTAAAAACCTGAATTTTTAAGCCACTGGTACCAGAAAGATTTTTACAGAAGTCAAATATTTAACAAACACGCTTTTTAGGAAATCTCTTCAGATCCTCCTACTAGAACTTGGTTCACATAAAAGAGATGAAATCACGTAATCAAGCACTTGCTACAGGAAAAGAAGGGTTAGGGGTGACCTAATTGTGGCCTTCTAGTATTGGAGGGGAGCCTACAAGAAAGAGGGAGAGACACATTTTACAAGGGCCTGTAGTGACAGCACAAGGGAGAATAGCTTTAAACTAAGGTTTAGAGATTAGATATTAGGAATAAATTCTTTTCTGTGAGAGTGGTGAGGCCTTGGCACAGGTTGCCCAGGGAAGCTGTGAATGCCACATCCCTGAAGTGTTCAAGGCCAAGTTGGATGGGACTCTGAGCAATCTGATCGCATGGAAGGTGTCCCTGCCCATGGCAAGAGGGGTTGGAACTAGAGGTCCCTTCCAACCCAAACCATTCTATGGTTCCATGATTCCAGAGCGTAACATAAATAACTGATTAATAAGTTATATTGCCTTTAGTCATTGGCAGTGGAAAGAGAAGCTCTTTCACTTTTATACGAAAAAATCATACCCTTTTTCCAATTTCTTTCACATGGTGAAACTTAGCAAATAATCATGAGAAAGGTTATAATTCCCGGCAAGGCTTTCACACATATGTAACATTTACTGCTTCGATATGTTCCTAGTCTCTATACACTTGCGTTCCCTCGAGGAAAGCTCTGTACTTCGTCAAGTTCCTGCCTTCCATAGAGCTGTTGCCACTTTGTTTCACATGGCTTTTCCTCTGCTTCAGAAAGTAAAGTCGGACTGACAGTATTAAAAATACAGGGCCCCTTTAAGGTACCCTTGCCTAATTGAGCCCTTCTGTGGCAAGAAAAGGTTCCTTCATAGATTTGTTTTTGAATGCTGGGATACAAAACATGAGAAAAAGTATTTTTCTCCACGCAACACGTACCACAGCATAAAACCAATTTTTAATTTTCCTCTAAGATCCAATAGAAGAGGTATTTATTTCTCTTAAAATACCACTTCATAACAAAGTAAGATAAAAATGCTTTAAAAATTTTATGATGTGAGGACCAAAATAATCTTCCATACTTCAGAATTCTTTCAGATCTAACGTGAATCTCCCTGTTTGTACACACACACACACACCCCCCCATATGCATAAAAGGCTATCTCAGTAAGTGCATTTCTCATGATTGCACAGTAAGCTCTGTTCTAATGTATTACCATTCAAAAGCATAAAAGGGCAGGAAAATTGTAATCTTGTTCATGGTTTCCACAGTTGGAAGCATATATTAGCTGATTTTCATAAGCACAGGAATGATGAAAAGGTCTTATCATCTAGAGTGTGATGATATTGGCAGGGAACAGTCATGTTATATCATTAAATTTGCCTTCCTTTTGCAAAGATGAGTTCATGTGAACATCCCAGTTGGTGACTCACAAAATATACTCTGCTGGAAGGTGGAAACGTATGAAGTGCCAACTGCATTAAATGGAAATAACCCTGCATCCTAAACTTCTTACCTTTAACATCAGTCACAAGGCTTAATAACTAACCAACACCAGTGGATCATTCTACTCCCCTACTTTGCAGATTTCCAGTACCAGCAAATTTTAGATGTAAGGAACAAGTACCGTCTGCATCCTGATGAACTAAATCTACACCCAACCACCATAATAGCAAGATAACAACCAAAATGAACAAGAGGATGTATGACCTCATCTACAGAGCATCCTAGCGACAGACAAGAAAGACAACAGTTTGAAATTCTATAAAAGTAAAGTTTACTTGGTCTTTTCTTAGCATCAAGGGTAGCTTGCAGAAAGCAGACCAACTATTTTTAATTGACATTCTGAACTCAAGGAATAATGAGGGGTCAGAAATGCCTCTTTTCTTACATGGAAGAAAGAATATAGAGGAATGGCCTCTAACCAAAGTACTTGAAGCCTAGTCAAGAATCTAAAGGATTAACAACTCAGTACTCCATCTTCAATGGAAAGGAATTTAAAATGCACCTTAGAGATGTTTGATTAGAGACTCAAAAGAATACATTTTCATGACTCATTACCTTACAACAGTCCCATGACAGTTTACATACAGAAAACAGGTTGAGATTGCTAGCTGCTGAATTTCAGAAAATGTCTAAGACAAGTCCAGCCTCCTTACTACAATCACTGGACGCTGTAGGGTAAAGGGATTACAATAGGGTCACACTTCCTTAACTACCCCTTGGAAAAGCTCCCCAGTTTAGGCATTCCTCCAGCTGATAATTCCCGACTATAGTGCAGAATCTCTTAAAACAGGGAAGAAGGAGCCCTGTCCGTGGTGCTCGGTCACAACGCTGCGCCGCCAGGGAGGCTGCTGTGCCTGCACCTGGTCACAAAACACCAAGCAAGACCAAAAGGGACAGAAAACAAATTGAAAACTAACCAGACAGCAATCCAACAAAAAAATCGCAACGAAACAAACCAGGGAAAAAACCAAAGAAAAAACCAACCAAAAAAAAAAAAGCTGAAACAAAGGCCTCACACCATTGCCAGGAAAGGTGTATTATGATAACAGGGCTTTCACCTGAGTCTTCAAAGTCATCTTCAGAACAGACTGTTGTTGAAAAGGTTAAGTAGGCTGTTGTTCCAAGAGGAAAGCATACAGAGCCAAAATTCAAGCAGGCCTCTTGCAAAGCAATGTTTAATATTTGGCATCATTCTTCGATGCAGAGTCTGCTCCATGGGACCTCAAGTGACAATGTGTCTTCTCCCTACATAAGGGCTATCCATTCCTGCCTGGTGATGGAGCACTGCACACCTATAAAGGTTGTCAGCCAGGGGAGTTACCTTGTTCCAGCAGCATTGTTTCAGACTGAATGGCTTCTGAAGAATGAAAAAGCGAAGACCTTGCTTACCTCAGTTACACAACACCACGTTATCTGGTTGCAAATTTGCTCTACTGCACAAACACAGCACATCCACGGCCAGAGGCTTCCTGTCTCCCTTCTCTTCAGTGGGGTATTTCTGATCATTTCCCATTAGGCCTGAACATTAATACACCTCAACTGCCAAGTGGATGATTACTACCTTGAAACAGTTTGAAAAGCAAAGTACACCCAGCAATGTCAGGCACTATCAGTGGTTTGTTCCTATCACAAAGCTTGCCAGTTTCTCTCAACTATGAGAGAAACTAAATAAAAACACGTCCCACTTCAAATCAAAAACTAGGGGAAAGCCCAAAAAGTGTGCTACAAAAACTAAGTCCCCTGGAATGGGAAAGAAATTATCCCTGTTTAGTTGCATCTTACCTAGTTACAGCCAAGACATGTTTGGCACATTCTGCTGCGGAGTCCTCTACAGAGTACAGCAGAATAGAAGCTCTTTCAGGAGGGGTCCTACCTCCTAAGGCAAGTTCAATTTTTGGATTAAACCCCAGTGCTTCTCAGATGTGAACCAATATGAGAAGAAACTAATTTCAGAAAGCCTGATCCACACCTTGCCAGAGTTGTTTTTTAATCCAAACTGTAGAAGTGACCAATACAAGAGTCTACAAGTGTCTTGCTTTGCTGTGTGAAGACCCTACGTTAGAGGCTGACAGCAGAAGCCACTGAAACTACAAGATGAATGTATATATGAATACAGACTACAACCTGAAACCCTGCCTGCACTAAGCACCACAACACTTAATCTTTTCATGGCAAAGTGAACTGCAGAAGACCTAAATGTCTTGGAGAGGCACAAAAGCAACAAGCAGGAGAGAGTTACTTGAAGAGACCAGAGATCTCTTGCAGCCAGTATTTCACTCACATCCTTTGCAGCGGGTTACTTTCACATCATGAGAAAGTGTAATAACTTAAATCACACAGTGAAGAGTCTGGATTCTGTTCTAAAAACGTTTCTGTCTTGTCCATCCAGACTCATTTGAACCATTATGTGGGAGAACTCCACGACTGGAAATAAGGAAATCCTTGCTATCCAAGCTTGACAGCTGTGATAAAAAGGCACTTAAGTGGAGAAGAGTAGAAGGCTGACTGCACACATCCGAACTTCAGTTCCTCCAGCTGAGTAAGGGAATAACACTGCCAGACTATGATGGCCGTTCTCACCCACACAGTGGGGTACAGACAACTTGTTTCTCAGAGGGCAAAAAAACATTTTATTCAGAAAATAATTTCATCTTAGGTTCCAAGAAAGGCACATCTACGTACTAGAACACAAACTAAAGCTAATCGTATATTTGTGACAAAATTTAGCCTAACGGCATATTGCATTGTGTTGAAAATCAGACCATTAGGAAAGAAAACACATTCATTAGACACTATGAGTTGGGCAAACATCCACAGAAAAATATAAAATAATTTAGCCTGATTTTCCACCCAGTTAATCAGTCCTGAAGCCAATGGAATCATTGTATAATTAAGCAGATTTCTCTAAAGAGCTCATAATAGTTCACACTGCTTTAACAACCTGCCTATGTGTCAGAGAAGCTGAAGAAAAGAGAAATTTTCAGGACTGAAGGAAAATTTAAAACACATTCTGAGTACCAAGCACTTTAGGAAATATGAAAATTCATAGGAACAAGTAACATCACGGTGGTGCCAATAAGCATGACCATATTTTCTTCTCAGTTTGGAAGCAAAAAAGCACATGAGCATGGGGTACACATGAGAATTACTCTCTCGTGCAACATATTATGGTCACGTTCATATACCATAAAAATACTAGTAATTTGTTTCACTTAGAAGTGCCATTTTTAACTAAATACATTATGTACAGAATTCCATTTATAGCAAGAAAAAAGCTAAAGAAATATTGCCTGAGAAACTGCATAAGACTAATACACTAGTTATGCATTTTATTGTTTCTGTAGATCTTTAAGATGTTAATAACAGATAAACCCTCATGAGTGGAAGTTTACCATTGCATAAGAAAGTTAAGTTAGGGAGTTATAAGCATAACACTGTACTAAGCATTATTGCAAAAAGGATAATCATTTAGTTATTGAAAGAGTAGATAAAAGTGCAAAATCAAACCGATAATTAAGGACAACAATGACATCTAGTGGACACTCGGAAAACTGACCCGCGGATAACGGGGAAAAGATCCAACTGCTGTTACTGTTCGACATCCAGCGATCAGCTCCCAAAGTGCTACAGTACAATTAGGAAGATGAAAAGACAGAATTTGCTGCTGATGAAAGTCAAAGGAATGTGATGATTCATTTTTTCCAAAGGAATATTTAATTAAATAATTTTTAAAAACCCCAACATGTCAAGACCTTTCCAGTGAAGATACAGGATAAAAGCAAAGGTCAAAGCTTGAGAGAACATCACAAATCATTGAAAGAACACAGTGCTAACATAAGAGGCATACATCTTTGCTACACTTTTTTACTCCCACTGCATCTACAACGTTTTACTTATGTGTTGCTCTTGGGACTTCATACTGTTGGGACCGAAAAGAAAAGCGAAAACAATGAAAATCCCAGAAATAAAAATTCAAGCCACTATTTAGCATCTCGCTTTTCTTGTCATTCTTATCCTTCTGTTACTGTAATACCTGCTGATAAGTTAAACCTTCCCAAAGTATCTGTCAGCAGCTGCTGAGCTCCAGAGAAAAGGAATTTGAAACATGAGGCCCCAGTGACTCAAAATTAGCAAAGATACCTGCTTATGAGTAACCTGATTAGTTTACAAGGTGGACATCTAGATCACAGATTAATTTAAATCTGCTTTTACTATTTACCAGAAGGTAAGCAAAACTAAGCAGTTAAAGCAACTCAAATCTGATGTCAGTTGTTCTGGCTAGAAGCATCACCACGAAAAAAACCTGGGTTTGACTATTACACTTTTGTAAACAAAAACATGAACAAAACACTACAACTCTATGTGTCATTCAAAGTCTTAAGCATATCTTCAGAACTGGAAATTGGATTTTGCATCATATTGTTAAAAAACTGCATCCCTTTCAGAATTTTTACATCTCAGTGACTGTCCAATATAAAAAAAAACCTTTGCAAAAAATTAGAAACTGTACTCAAAAGTAAAACATCATTTATGAATATATCTGACTGTAATTTATATTACTTTCAATTTCAGTTGGTATCTTGTTTGCTTTGTACATGATTACAGAAAAGATAGTTGCAATTCCACTAGCTCTCACCACCAGCAGCTGCTGGAGTCAGCACATAGGGAGCAGATTCTCCCTTACGTAGAGATTCTCTAACCAGCAGAATACAAAGAAACCTCTGCAGAACTGATTATCTGCCTTTGTGTCCTCATTTCTTTTTCCAGAGACTCAGTTAGCTTTGAATCCAATGCTGCCACTCAGTAAGAGCATATGCAGCCTCCCAACAATGAAATCCAGACTCCAAAATATTTATGCACCATACACAGCCATAATTAAAACCTGTTGTTTAAAATTCTCAGTCCTACTGATGAGACTCAATACCTAAGCAAGTCACTAATGAAAAAATAAAAAAAAAAAGGCATGAATTTAAGTCTAAAAACACAAGAATTTAAAAGCTAAGTTTCCCTTTTGATGCATGCAATGCATAGACCTGCAGGTATTTTACATGAGATCAAAGTTTAACCAACTCTAAACAGCTCAGTTCTGGAAACCCCCACTCTCTATTCCAGTACAGCATCCATGCATCAAGTCCATTATAACGATGTTGGCAGTGGAGCCTGATTTAAAAAAATCAGAAACCAGCCGAGTAAATTTACAAGACAAAAAACTAAAAGCAAACATCAAAACAAACCCAGCCACTTTCCCACTTGGAGCACAATGCCGTATTTTACCTCCCAGACCAATTTTTCTACATCAGATGTCCTAATGAGTGAGAACTACCTTAAGACAGAAAGCAAAGCATCAGTGACTCACCCGGATTTCCTGGAGATTATGAAAATTATTTCCTACTCTGACAGAGATTTTGCTTGGAGTGTAACTTTCATCAGATTTGTAGTCTGCATAAATGCATAATGTCTTCACCGTTGTTTTCCTTCTGCAAGAAGCAACACAAGCTACGTAAGCATCATAAAGAAAAATATTCAGGATCAGACTATTGCTAGCTTGCAATAATTAAGGATTTAAATGTTCTAAAAATGAATATGTGTGTCTACTGATTTATAAGAAATTCACTGTTACAGAACAAGGTGCTTTTTTCACATTAGGTCACATACACAGAGTTGATTTTCATTGTTCTTCTTTGTCTGCCTTCAGAAATGTCAGAATGCCAAGAAATGGGCCAAGATGCCAAATAAGCCCTTGTAGGCAATGAAGCTTCTGTTCAGCTTATCAAATATGGGCTCTCTTGTTATACCAAGGGGTTCTCAAAAAAAGTAGATAAAAAAGGTGACACACATCTAATATTATCTTAAGTTTGGTTAAAGAAAAAGTACTGAAAGCACCCTACACAGAATAAAATAAAAAAGTTTCTCAAACTCAGTTGTCAGTTTATAAAGGACTACTTTAACAACAATCATCTATCCTTCAAATTACTCTCAAAGACAGAAAGTCTGAATAAAAGTCACCTTAGGTGGGTAGATGTGATGCTGTCACAAATGACACACTGCTAAACATTTCTTTTTCTTGCTTATTTAGGCATTTAGTAAATCATTACATTTGAAAATCTCAGTTTTATAAAAGCCATCTACTAAATGGCTTCTTACCAGCTGGGTAACAGGATTAATGCAGGAGTCCTTTCACTTCCAAAATTCCTATCTTGGTGAACATTAATCAACACAAAGTTATACAAAACACCCTAACTCATAGGGAGTATTTTTTTAATACCTAAATTGGATGTTCACCAAATGAGGCTGTGATCCATCTGACTGCCAGTAAGTTTCTAGATTATCATCTCGTAACTGATCCACTCCAAACCCTAAGAAAAAGAAAATGTTATAGTCTTGAATTTCCCATTTCTGTGATGCAAAATGTAGCTTTTCTTCAGCTGTTACAAATGCCCAAGATACAACATATAAGGAAATATTTCTAGATATCCAAGTTGTGCCTATGCTTCTCTGACACAAAACTAAAACAGAGGAATCTGTGAAAACTCAATACTGTTGAAGCCTGTGGGGTGTGAAACCATGTCAACATCTGGAATTTCAAATGGTTAAGTAGTAATTCTTACTGATTGCAAAAACATTAATTAACAGATTTTCCCACTTATTCTGTAATTTAACTGCTGAACTAAGGGAAAATCATTAGCAGAGACCATTCATTTATTATTAAATTTTAGCCAAATTTAACATTTTCAAGTAGTCTCCTGAAATATTTTTGCTTTTTCAAGTTACTAGCTAGAACAAGCAACAGATGGCAAAAACAGTATTCCTGAAAGTTAATGACATCACATTTAAAGAAATAAATCCAAATCTGTATTTTTCCATCCCTTCATTACCTGTCCTTTTACTAATCACATCCTTTTATTGATTGCCCACACTAATTGCAGTTCTAATGTAGCAGTTGAAGTTCAACCTGCAACAAAAAAAGTTACTTTCCCCATGTTTAAGCAACAAAATCACATGATATTTTCCTCCAAGTAAACTTCCAGGATATCAGACCAAACACATTCAGCCTGAGCACAATACTGTGACATAAAGGGGAGTCATTCTCTTTAGGCTGCAGCAAGACACTAGATAAATTCCCAATAGCTATTTCTGAAACGGCAAATCAAACACCCCAAAGGAAAAGCACACAGATCGTCAGATATTTTGAGCAGGTATCATTAAAACTGCACTTTAGGACCATTTACAGTAGTTTTATTTTATTTGCAGGGTTTTCGGGAGCTACACTGTAATGGCCAAGTCCACACAAAGTTCAGACAGAACTTTCTATGCCAAAGCATAGAAACAACTATACAGTGCTGGGTGGGTTCCTGCTCACATGGTTTATTTTGTTCGCTGTGAAAGTAAAACAAAAGACTCAATTTAGTATAAAATAGGTAAAACATCTGTTAGCACGAGACAGTAGGATTTTACCTGGCTTACAGGATGAAAGGGACCAAACTGCTTGTGAGCCTATTTCTCTAACGGTACCGGTCCTCTCTAGCTGCTTTGGATCGGCACCAGGTGGTGTCTTGTTTGGGGTAGTCATTTCTAGTAAGAGAAAACAAGTGAGTTAGCTGACACATTTTTGGCTTAATGGGAAAATTAAAGGGTTGTGTTTGTTCACAGACACTTTAATTCTTTGCCCTCACACTTAGATAACAGCCTACAGAATACGTGGTTTATACATATACACATATATGCGCACATTTTTGCATGTCTGCAGAACCTTTTATTTATGAATATATAAGGTAACATGTATAAATACATATAATATATTAAGTAGTCTAAGAGGTTCCAAATATACATAAATTTTGTGTCCTTAAAAATTCAATACATATCTGGAACATTCATAAGACCTGTTTTATTTGTGTCATTCTAATTTACACATACACAGTTAGTCAGGGGTTCAGGATTTGGTTTTTATGGTTCTGTTTGTTTTTAAGACATTAAAAACAGACCTTGTTGATTTAAAGGCTAGCAATACAACTTGATTCCACTCCCCTCCCACATACACTTAAAAGTTTTACTAAATCTGCAAGTTCAGAAACCTATTCAGAAACTACAGCAAGCCTGTCCTGGAGATAATGCTCCTTAAAAATAGGAAATGAGAGTTTAAACAACTTGTGTAGTCTCCAATTTGTAACAACTAGTTACAGCCACATTTATCCATGGTTCATTTCCTTAATTTCACAACTTCATCTGGAATCATTACCTGTGACTTGCACTGCTCAAGTAACCACGTACAGCCTCAACACCCAGACTACCACCACATACACCACAACATCATCATGCTGGGTTCCATTTGGTAGAGAGCACACTATTACTTCCTAGAAAGTGGCTTAAAATAATTGAAAAAAACAAAGCAAAAGCATTCCAGAGAAGCATAGGTTCCATGAGAGGAACTACACTAAAGTTTAAAATTAGACATACAGCGCTCAAGAGTCAGGGAATTAGAGGTGACTTCTCATCCTTTGCTGACATGCATCATATCATGTTGTGCTCTTCTATTCTCAGAAAATGTCTTCCAATACCTCACCCGCAGAGCAAATAAGGCACACAACCAGGCTGGTACCCACAGGACCCAGACCTCACCCACTACAGAAGTGACACAAGGCAGAGACAAGACTTTCTACCTATTAATAACTCTGAAGCTAAAAACTCTTTGTAGGACACAGGAAATCTGAATTCTGTAGTGAGCATCACTCACTGCACCAAGCACTTTCTACTGGCCCTTGGCTATTTTTTTAAAATTTTCATACATATAACTTG
The DNA here is from genome assembly GCA_013396775.1 of Cephalopterus ornatus. Taxonomy (NCBI): domain Eukaryota; kingdom Metazoa; phylum Chordata; class Aves; order Passeriformes; family Cotingidae; genus Cephalopterus; species Cephalopterus ornatus. The sequence continues at coordinate 593,850 of VZRE01006104.1, forward strand.
AGACAGGATTCCAGGGCTTTTTGTTACTTTCTCATATACAAAACTGCAGCCCTAACTACCATAAAAAAATCTGAATAAACAACTGCATGTGTAGTAAAATCTAAATACTGAAAACAGCAAGTGTCCCGAAAGGCCGCAAACAAAGACCTTATTCAAACACCGTTCTCTCAGAAAAGAAGTTGAACACCACACAGCTATATCCTACAGATATCACATATATATATATATTCACAGACATAGTAATCCTAATGCCATCCAAATTAAAAAAAAAAAAAAACCTCATGTAACAAGATGTTTTAAAGTCCTTGCCAATGCAGAAAAGCTTTGTTCAAAAAAACCATCAAAACTATTAAAAAAGCTAAACTGACAATCCATTTAGCCATTCCTCTAAGGATACACTAGCACATATGTTTTCCCTAGTCACTGTATTTAAATAGTGCATTATCTGGTTTAAAACTTCTATCAGGTATTTACAATAGGCTCCTTAAAACACAGCTTTAATAATAATTCTTTACTGAATCAGCTACACTATAAACCTGTATATATCGAGAACAGATTAGAGTAGAATAGAAAATAACTTCCTCTGGTTGCTACTTAATACAACTCTAAATTTATTAACAGCGATTTCAAGAAACCAACATGTCACAAATAGTCTAATCTTCTAAGAATTCAAAAGAGTCTTGGAAAAAAATTACAAAACACTTAGTTCACAGCTACTTCAAAACCAAACATTTTTCACAGAATCACAGGATGGTTTAATATTGGTGGAAGGGGCCTTCAAAAATCATCTAGTCCAACCTTCATCCTACACCAAAATTCAGATTATGTTTATTAAGCACTGGGGAGAGTATTTTTCTGGACTCATGAATTTCAAAGCTCAAATGATCTACTAGTCCAAACTGCTATTTTTCACTTCTGTGACAATAAACTAAGAGAGGTTGAGTTGCATTCAATTAATTCTGAGATTTATACGGAAACCACCTTTGAAAATAGAGAATTCAAGAGAATTCAACCTCACAAAGTTGTTATTCATTTTAGTTCAAGTGATCACATCTCAAAAATATCACACAAAACATCTTTTGAAAATCATCACCAGCAAGCCTTCAATCTCTTTTGACTTCAAGAGAAAATGAATGAAAAACTCCAAATCTGATACTCACACGTTCAATTCTTAGAAATAGCTATTTTCAGATACCCACCCTCAAGACAAAAGTACACATTCTATCAAAACTCACCAAAACAAGGTAAGTCACAGAAATCACACTGTTCCCTCAGATTACATCAGAAAGTTGATTACACATGCTTTCAGAAAAAATTACTAGAATTTTTAAGTCTGCAGAATCCATTAAGACAACGATGTTGAGATTTCTTATCAGCTTCAGCGTACAGAGAAAAGTTCTAAATAACTTAACACTGCCAAGATTTGTATTGCAATGGCTCTCGAAAGTTTGAGCCAATCATTTTGGGGGTCCGAACCATAAAGCAAGAAATATCATCCAAGTTTCCCACTGCTTTAAACTGAGCTTGTTTCCAAACAGGCAAAGCTACTCAAAATCCAAATTCCAACTCCAAACCACTGCTGGCAAATAAATCAACCACATACTGTGTACTAGTGATGCAAAAGACTGAAAATCTTTAATGGTTGAACTAATTGAGTCAGATTTTCATGACAGAACTCCTGTTTAACTAGCTCAGGAACAAGACATTCTGGATAGCTAAGGAAAAATAATGCAGCAGCAGCTCATTCAAGCAATGCTTCTGGACATTTTCCTAGCAGAAGTAAAAGTACCTCATTTTGAACAAGACATAAGCACTCAGCTTTAAAAGTTATTTAAGTCACCTAATAAAACTTTTCGCAGCTTTTTCAGGCTGTGTAAAAACAACTGCTCTTTCTAGAGGCCCTTCTCCTTGACACGTGCTGAAAAATGGGAAGACACAACACATCTATAGAAGCAGTGGCTGGAAACATCTCCAATTTTCCAATTCAGTTATTCCAAAAGATCATTAACAGGCCGCTGTTTCCTTATTAGCAACGTTAATATACGAATGTCTTAATGACATGATCAAGGCCACACTTCCACTTTGCCCCTTTCTACTACAGGGTAAGCACATCCTTTGATCAAGACAAAGCAGCGGATGAGCTTTTTCCCCCCCTCTCCTTCAACTCTTTATCCCTCACCACCTTCCTCGGAGAAGTTTGCTCTTTTCCAGAGAACATCCCATCTCTGTGGAGTACCAGCCGTTAAAGACGTTTCAGCAAGCACACAGTTTATAAACAGAGTGAAAAGGATTTAAATGGTTGGACAGTCTGCCTTTCACAACCAAACCAGATGGGGCATTCTCAGTGCTGCAGCACAAGACACTTTTAAAAGGTGCTTATCTGAAAGCAAAGGACACGCATACTCCTCCCACAACACACTGAGCAGGAGGACACAGAAGGATACACCGTGGGCCTTTCCTACTAAAGCTTCATAAAAATGCAGGCTTGAGGAAACTTACAGATTCCAAAGCACTTTTCCCCAGATAAAGTTTTTAATTCCACCAAGTTATTACACACAGAACTGTTTAAACCCACATCCGTAAGGGCCTTTGAGACCAGACTGTCCCTAACAGTATCACTTTGTAGAAACGAGCATGATTTCTGCTCCTGCTCTACAGAGAGCTCCAAGACTAGTTAATCACTGGCCTTTATATAGCAACCCTTTACAGATGTGAGGGCCCTCACCAAATCTGCTCTTAGTTTCTTATTTTCTGGTGTGCAAGCTTCCCTTGCAAATCAAGTTTTATAAACCTAATACTCTGGCAGAGTCTAGGTATCTACCTACTATTGTTTAAGAAAATACCCACGCCATTTTAGCTAAGGCCCTTATTCAACAGAGCAATCACTTTCCTTGTCTTTAATCACACTTGTTAACATGGCAAAATACCACCTGTCTAGTTGAGAGAACATACTATCAAATTTATATTTAGTTTACTATGCGCGACAGTGCTCAAATGCTTTTTTGGGATACTGTTTACTGTTCACTTTAGCCTTTCCACTCATCAGGCCTTTGAGTTTTTCTTCCTGTGTTCTCTTTTTCCCTCAGTTCTTGTTAACTGAACTTAGTTTCACTGATTTCCAACCTGCTACCAATCTTCTCAAGATCATTTTGAATTCTGGCCCTGAGCTGTACAGTGCTCCCAACTTGGCAGTGCATTTATTTTGTGTTCATCACTACAGAATATCATGAAAATACATTCAAAGCTGAACTCATCAGAAGCACACTTTGTGGCACCCCTGTTTAAAAGTGAGGTTTTACAAGTCAGCTTCTAAAGCAATTTTTCAACCAGCTGTACAAGAACTTAAAAACAAAATATATATATTTTTAGGCCACATTTCAGTAGCTTGAACAATGGCAGAAAACGTATAAAATTCAAGACAAACTCCTTATATTCCTTTCTCATTAAATGCATTGGCTACTGTAAAAAAGAACCTGGATCCAGACTGCTCTTAAATCACACTAAAATATTCCTGTTCACACACTGGTTTTAATTGTCTTCTACTTAATAACGAAGTCCCTTCCCAAATCACCTCCTCAGAATCTTTCAGGGGATCACAGTTCAGCTAGCTTTGCCATTTAAAAAAAAAAAAGCAAACCAACACCTACTCTGATTGCATTCATCATCACATAATTTTTCTGAGTTTTAGCAAATATCTGACTACAGGTTTTCCAACAGAATTGAACAAAGGCTGCACTAACTACACCAGCGCTTTTGCAACATCCGTAACACTGTTTTTCCTGTTCTTCATAACAGAAGGAAATTTCATACCTTAGATTCCCTGGTTTTCTTAATTGCACTACTCGTTTTACCTCACAAGCTCTTTTCCCTGCTCTCATTTTCTTTGGCTGGACCCTTGCTGGTTTAAGGCCTTTAAAGACCTCCAGATATATCCAAAACCCAGACTCTCACTATGCTTACCATTTTTTATTCAGAGGGAAGATGAAACAATAACATTAAACATTCAAATTACTAATGTTTAATTAATATTTAATGACAGTAAGCATTCAGTAGCACCCTACTGCAACAACCACTCACCTGAACGTTCAACCTCTCAGATTATTCTCTCGATAGGATTCTAAACACTTATTATTTTTACTCTGCCTTCAGAGCATCACTTTAAGCCTACTAGTGAAAATCATTACAGTCTTTCATCGTCACAAATATATTTCACTAAAAATAAGGGTAATTAAAGCACAATTGAATTACATTAGCGATTTTATACGTGTATCCCTAATCAATCTAAATAAATGTTGCGGGTTTTTTAACACATTTTTGTGAAAGCCAAGACTTCCAAACTTACCTGACAAGGATGTAAACTGTTCATTACAGGATTCGAGCACTTCTTTACAAGTCGTGAGAAGTGTAAACAGTAGGTGGAAGCCGCCTTTAAAAACCACAGCACCCAGAGGACGAAGGGGCTTTGACAAACTGCTTTCGCTCAGCTTCCTTGGTAGCCCTCCCGCCAACACTTCCTGATTAATTAACCAATTTTACAACACCGCAGCCCGCAGGCCTGCAAAACGCTTAAATATCGATAATAAAGCAGCAACATCTACTCCTGGAACGCCCCGGCCGCGCTGGAACCCCAGCCCCGGGCTCCGCTCTCCCGCTCCCCAGACACCAGCACGCCCCGCGGGAGGGACCCGCTCGGGCAGCCCCCGACCCGGGCGAGCGCACCGCCACGGCCGGGCGAGCTCTCGCCCGGGCTGGGTGTCCCTCTTCCTGCACCTCCTCCTCCCCTCAACCTCC
>VZRE01006105.1:5485-21910 GCA_013396775.1 Cephalopterus ornatus
GTCCTTTCGCCACCGTGCTCAGCTGGATGGATGCTCATCCACCGGGGGCCAAAACACCCGACGTCGCACTCCTCGACATACTTACAGAACATTTAAAAGAGTCACAGAATCATTAGGTTTGGAAAACACGTCTGAGATGATCGAGTCCAATCCTTGACCGATCTCTACCTTGTGGCACCAAGTGCCACGTCCAGTCCTTTCTCGAGCACTCCCAAGGACGGTGACTACATTACGTCCCTGGGCAGCCCATTCCAATGTTTAACAACCCTTTCGGTGAAAAAATTCCTCCTGATGTCCAACCTGAACCTTTCCTGGTGCAGCTTGAGGCTATATCCCCTTGTCCTGTCTCTAGATCCCTGGGAAAAGAGACCGACCTGCCTCTGGCTACAACCAAAGAACATGAGGAATTACTGACTGTCATATAGATGAATCTTTACAAGCACATGGAAAACGGTTACAGTTATAAGGTTCATATAATTATAGACCATTTCTTTCGAACTCTTTGTTGTTGCTGTTTTGTTGTTGTTGTCGTTTCCCCCCACCCCTTCACACATTGCTCTCACAAATGTTACCCGCATTTTTTGTGGGCTTCTAAGGGAGTTAATTCTAATCCAGCACACTTAAAGAACACTAAATATTGCGCCCCAATGTATTTATATTCATACATAATTTGTGCCCCCCCAAAAAAACCCCCAAGCACAGAGAAAACAGAAAAAGAGAATTAATAAGGGTGAGGAAAAGTTATTAAAGTAAAACAGAGGCATAATGGGACAGAAAAATGCTTATTAAAAATCATAACCTTACATCTGGAACCTATAAAACATAGTCAATATTTTAAAAGTATTGATTTGTTGAAATAGTTGGAAAAGTAGCACTTTCCTGAATACAAATTTCATTTATATAAAAACCAATAAAATAATTTGGTAAACAAAAATATTTAATTTCCGTATCCTTACACTAGATTATTTGAATTGGTACTTTTAAAATATTTAAATGAATACAAATTCATTTAAGTAGAGCCACACTTCCAAAATAATAACTCAGTTGAAGCTATTTTTGATCCTTTGTCTGACAAATCAGAGGTTCTAATAGTCATAAAAGTCCCTGCAGTGGCACGTTCACTGTTACACCATTGGGCTTCAACCTGAAAAAAGATGTTCTGTGTGATACAAAGACAATAAGATCAATGGCAGGAAAGACAAAATTAAGGCACAATACTGATTAGACTGATAAAAGCAAAATTCAACTTGAGTCCATCAGTATAGAACAACACAGATGGAAAGTGGACAAGATGGTGCTCCAGAGACAATCTATATAACACGCTACATAACCTAATTATGCAGGAGCTTTTCATCAAAATCTAGTGGCATTTCCTCATAGATTTGTCCTGTAGTATATTTTGGTTTTATATTTTACAATCTGCTAGTCCATTATCTGTGGCTGTCTATGGTTCAATCACTCTAAATCTCTGGACCAAAACAGCCCATCAAACCTTGGCTCCACTGTCTCTACTTCATTGACTTTTGCTTCATTTTGGTGCCAGGTTTTCCTTTACTTCAGCTATTACTCTGACTCCTGAATTAGATTAAAGGGCCCAAGGGACATTCTTCAATGTTCATATTGATGTTCTCTGCAGCTATTCATGGTCCTAATCTATCATCTACTAATTAGTAAAATTAACCTTTTGTATTCAGTACCTTCCACCTAACAAAATTCCTGACACTGCAGCAACATCCTCTGATTGCAGAAACCTGTCATGAATGCTGATATTAAGGAATGTATGTTATGGCAAGGGCAGGAAACTCTCTGTATTATTCCAGTGGTCCAGCATGTCCTCTAACATGAGTTTGTTCCCAGGAATTTGAGTGGAAATGCTTTCATTTGAGGAAGTTCAGAGTGAGAGTGGAAAATTATTTTAAACAAGAAAATTCATTTTCTGCTGAGTATTTTCAATTTTTCACACTAGTTGTGTTTTTCCTGGTTTTGGCTGTCAGTCTGACACCCTGAAATCTAACCTGCAGAAACAAAGAGCACATAGCAGTGAAATGAAGCCGGTGGAAGCTGAACTCTGGGTATAATGTTAGCTATATCTCTAGGCATAATGTTTAACATAATGTTTAATACTTCACAAAATAAAGTCTTAGGGGCATCCAAAATTAGAGGAAACTTTCAACTCAGTGACTCTGTTGACCATCTGCAAAATGGACATATCCCTCTTTGTCTGTCAGTTTAAAATTATGGTGAACATTAATGGATGGAAGAACTAGCGCATTGGGAAAAAAACCCAGATTAATTTATAAATTAATTAAATTAATAACAGTTAATACTGCTTTGTGTTTTAGGAGAGAATTTAAAAAGAATCCTTAATGAAGGTCTCATCTTGTATACTTGATAAGAAGACACAGAGTCTCAAATAGTAGTGAATTGGGCCAGTCCCAGGTAGCCTGTGAACTGAACAAGGAAGGCCAAGTACTAAAACAAGCAAGCAAGCAAATCCCCAGTGATTGCACAAGTTAATATCATGCAGCTTTCCTAGTGTTGAAATCTTGCAGATGATTTTCCAAATAAGGTCTCCTATGTCACATATAAATATGTGTTGTGTGTGAGCAGTGTTTAGGCACCATTTCCCACACTGAGAAGCTCCCACTTTTCTTTTGTTACTCTCTAACACTTCTAATATTTCAACTCACATCTGAAATCAACAGTATAGAAGTAAATAGAAGAAAAATAAGAGATCAATAAAGGTAATTTTTGGTGTTATTAAATTGAAACATTTGTGTAACAGAATAAAAGCAAACTAAATTTTTATTCAACTTGTAATTTTATTTCAGAAGCAAATGTGTCTTTTTCAAAAAGTTTTGAGATCCATAGGTTTGACACCTTTTATAACCCAACTGTCAAGCCATATTATAAGCCCTTGTGATGGATTTTATCTGTATCAGTGTTAATAACCTTCAGGATCCTGCTGAATGCTACGTATCAGTAGCCTCCTAACAACTAAGGTATTTAAGTTGGGTTTTTTAACATAATTTAATGCAAAAAAGCAGAATGTAAACATACCAGCCTCACTGTTAGTATGCAAAAATTGAAGTAGAACTTCTGTATCTTTCCCTATGTTGTATTGGAATTAACTAGTATGCATTAAATCCAATAATTAAAAATAATGACAATTCAGAATTGTACTCTCGAAAGAAGATGTTCTCCAGATAACCCTCCTCAGTCTTCCTGCTATCCAGTATCCATTATTCATTGCACAGTCCTTCCTCTGAATGAATGTTTTGTCATTTACTTGTATCATTTTACTTGTGAACGAGTAAATACACAAAAAATTGGAATTCTTTCTCTTCCATGCTTTGTAATTTATTTGCTCAATTCAAGTTACCAAAGTCCTTTGCTTACACTTGCAAAAGCTCTTTATGAAAACAAAAGTGGCAACATTTCCTACATCTCCCCGCCAAAAAACAATCAGTCCCACAGGGAACCACTGAGTCTTGTTTAAGAAGAAATGGAGAGACATGCAAATTTGCCTGCAGAAAAGATTTCTCAATGGCACCTCTTCCGTGCACAACTTTGTGACATTATTTAAAGTTACTTTCAGTATTTGAGTGCTGAGCAGTGGTAGTGACAGCATCTTGGAAGGGTTTGTCTGAGCTGGCAGAAATACAAAGAAGTTGGTAAAATCTGGAGATTTGGTTTTTTTGCTCTCAATGGTGGGATTTATTTAAGAGTTCTGAATCCAAGAATGCGTCCCTCTGGTCAGAAAGTAGCTCAAGAAACACACAGCAGCAATCATAGTCAAGAATAAGATTCGGAACTTGCTCATTCTGAACAGCCTCAAACACAAGCTCTTGGTTTTCAGGCTCTCTCATTATTGGGACAATATTCATGTTTTCCTTTCATCGTTGGTCAGTACTGCTGGAAAAGGTCTGCATACCTGAAATCATTTGGGTTGGTTTCCAGCCAAAGCAGATGACAAGGAAATAGAGGTTGGAGTAACTTGTGTAGCTCCTCTTGGAGACTGTTCACCACCTCACCTTGACTTTCTTCTTCCGCTTTCTACAGGACAGAGTTGAGTTCACGTCCTGTTCCTCTTATCCAGCCTCCTTCTGCAGTCCAAACCCTTGTGTCCTAAGGTGGTCCCTCTCCTCCTGTCCTTTCTGTCTTTCCCTCATGCTGTATTTTTGTGTCAATTGGACCTCCTGCTGCAATCTGCTCCCTCAAAGGAGGGAGTCAGTAATCAGGCACAGGGTAAAGTCTCACACCAAAAGGAGTGGAAAGGATTGGACTCTTCTGCTCTAGGAAGGTAAAAAGAGGATGAGTGAGAGAACTGAACACAAAGCAACGTCTGGAGTAGAAAAGGAAGACAGAGAGTCCATGTGTTCAGTGGTGTAGTGAGACATGGACTGATACAACCATCAGTTAATGAAAATAGAAGGTCACAAACATAAAATTAAGAAAGAAAATAATGTTTACAGTATTGTTGGGTGGCGAAACATACTGACACTGGAACCCACTCTGACCAAGGATTTAGAAGGACATGAAAGGACTGACCATTTGCAGCAATAATAAAGATATCCAGAATTATAACAGTTAATGCAGGCAAAGTATTTTAAAGCTTTAAAAATCCTTTTACTGTGCCCTGATGAAGACATGAAACGACCTCTGTCAACTGTGTGGTTTTTGCACCTTCTTCTGACATGTCTGGTACTATTTGCTATTGTAGACAGACTACCAGACCAGATGGATCACAAATCTGATCCAATATGGTAACTCCTTATGTTCTTCAGTGAAAATTTTACCAAAAGCATATCAGGAAAGGTTTTGGAAAATCTCAGAAAATTAACACAAAAAATATCTAAAAAATTGCCACCGTCTGTCTGCTAAAAGAATGTCAAAGAATAATCATTTTATTGCTGTCTAATCCAGTATGCTCTCTGCTTTTTCAGGGCAACTACATTCTTCAAGCTGAACACTTTCTGAACTCTGTTGTTTTTTTAGGAATTACTTCCATCTGTCTTTGAATAAACTAGCTCTGATCTAACATGTGATCTGCATGTTAGGTTCTATCTACAATAGTTTCTCCTGATCACCTTCTGAAGCCTCGACAAAGCGTTTTGAAGGTAGATATATTTCAATACTGGAACAATGTATGCGAAGAAATTTTTTGACTCTTCACTATAGCAGAAAATTGAAAAAAATTCAGTATATTGAAAAAAAAAAACAAACCCAAACCCAACAAAAGAACAAGAAATGCTTATTTGAAACGGGCATATTTCCCAAGATATTTGCTGATCATCTCATTCCAAGATGGTAGCATTGATCAAATAACATTTCTCCTGGTAAAACTGGTAACAATTTCCCTTCAACCACCAATTTCTCTGAGTTCTGTAAGGCTCTCATCTAGGGTATTTTTCTTCTATCCCCAACTCATTCTGTTTTAATAATGGCTAAATTGTTGAGCCCCTGTGGGAGTGATGAGTGTGTTGCATGCAGACAAGACCTGGCTCGTAAGACACTCAGGCGCAGGACATGCAAGTGTGCTCAAACAGCTATTCACTGTCTCCCTCTCTCATCCAGTAGTATTTTACACCCATTTTGCACAAAAGATGCACTGAAGAATCAAGTCAGTTACCTCCCAAAAACAGTGTCAAAACATCTTCTAACCCCACACATTCAAGGTTAGCCGTGTCTTCACAGCAGGATGACAGAGGTCTGGTGCACAGCACCTGAGAGGCCCTAAGAAATATGTTATTTCCTTGTGGATTTTTCCCCCCTAAAGAACACAGACATTTCCCTATTTGAAACAAGTCTAATAAGAAGCCTCGTGACATTGCCTCCCACATTGAAGGTCAATCCCATGGGATGCAGATTTACAAAATTTTCAGGGACATCAGATCTCTACTATTTCCCCTCCCACTTCTCCCTGCAACACTACAGTACAACAGTACAGTACTGTTGAGTATGGAACAACTGGCACATTCTCAGCACAGCAGGAAGGTTTTCTTCTTACACTCTGATCCGTGGGTTCCAAAATCAGACAAAAGGTTATACAGCATGCTGTAACTGTAGACTACGTATTTTTACATGGCTACAAATATATTCTGTGGCCATATCTTTACCAATATACTTTAACAGTTGTTGTTATGTTAAATCACAGACAGGCATGTCCTGTCTGTGATTTAACACAGAGGCTGCAGCTCCATTCTATCATCTGATAAAGGGACCGCACCCTAGATTGTTTTCTCCTGGTTATCTGTCACACCCTTATCCTTTGTTAAGGTCTTGCAGTTCAGCTTCTCAAGGTATGGAGGTGTTAAGCATCTCAAATGCCCTTTGTGAAAGAAAGAACATTATTCAGAATGTTTGCTAAGAAAGAAAGCTCTTGGAAAAGATATACCTGTCTTGTCTTTTAAGCATAAATCCTAAATAGAAAGGTTGTGTTGTTTTCCTGTTTGATCTTGCCACAGCCCTCTGTTAAAAAGAAATCAATACGTTGATTCAAAAAAATATAATAACCCAACATACAAGAACATGCTTTTGTGAGTCAGGTCATAGATAGGGTGGATAAAATAATGACGTATCTGAATTACTAAGTTAGTAATAGCAATTCTACATAAGGAAGAGCTACAGACTTATACGTTAAATTTTGAGAAGGTGTTTCTTACTAGACTTACAAGGTGGGTTGTGGCTGGGACACCCACTAACTGCTTAGTCCAACAGTTAGAATTGACTGGGGAGGGAGGATGAATGATGCTGAAATGGCAAGCCAAGGTCATACATCAGAAAAGGCCAGCTGTACAGAACTAAAGATCTGTGATAAAAGGGTCCAGAGGAAACAAGGCAACTGAAGGGCAAGACACTGTTTCTACCCCTCTGAGATTGGCTGACTGGGAGCAGGAGCTGTGTCTGGGACTGCAGGAGGCAGGAGCCAGGGATGAGGAGCCCGAGGATGGCAGAAACAAGTGGCTGGGCTGAGCAAGGAGGAGGCAGAATCAGCATTAAGGCTGGAGCCTGAAGGCTGGCAACTGAGAAGCACAAGTCTGTAAGACAGGAGAGGCCACAATGAGCAGGGCAAGGCAGCTCACTGGGCTGCTTCAGCCAGCTGAGAAACAAATCAAAATGTAAGAAGTATACCTTTACTGGTTGCGTGTTTCAAGGTGTCAGGGTCATCAACTGGCTAGCTGCAAACTTACTGCAGGGTGAGGATGCTGCAAAAATGGCATTTCCATTTCTTGTGGACAGTAGGATAAACTAAGCAGCCAGATTTGCCAAGAGGAGGTACAAATAGGATTACCTAAAGACAATCTGGAAAAACCAAGGCACCCTAAGTAGTTATTCACCTTGAAAAAAAAGGCAGTAGCTACTAGAATGATTTCTCTCTATTTCACAACAAGGATTCTGTTTATCAATCTATACACATCAATGCATATGACACAGTAGTTCAAAGAGCAAAGGAGTGATACAGAAATCAGGGAGAACACAAACTAATAGAGAGTTTCATCTCCACGGGAATTAAAAATGAGTAAATAATCTGAAGAAGTGATTGTCCAAGAAAGATGTAAAATATGGAAGATCAAAGAATGAATTTAACAGTGAACAAGGGCTTATAGGCAGTTGCATTTAACAGGGTCTCAATACTGAACAGCAATAAAGAAACTGGTTTGAATCACCAGCTGGTATAAGCTGTCACCACTTGAGCTGCTTCCTTTTAGTAGCATCAGTTTATGCCATCCAAGAGACTTACCTCTAGAACATAAAAGAAGATAAACCACTATGTGGAACTAGCTTATCTAAGCAGAAGTCAAGAAGGCTACAAGTGTACCTGTTTAAACATATCTCCATTTTTGTAAGAGGGTGAAGTCAACAGTCACAAGAGGAAACCAAACAGGAGTGAGGAAAGGTCCACTTGGGCATAACACAAGAAAAGCCCATGAGGTGGGTGGTTTTGGAGGTGGATGCACCTTTCAGAAGGGATGGCTGGATAAAGGCACCCAAACTGCACAGCAGAAATTGAGACCCCTGAGCCAGCACCAACCCAAATCATCTCCAGAAAGAATTGTGGTTTGACTCTGGCTGGATTTCAAATACTTACTAAAGTCACTCTCTCACTCCCCTCTGCAGCAGGACAGAGGAGAGGAAAAAAACAGCTAAGGATTCATGAGTAGAGATAAGAGCTGCGAGAAGTCACTAATTGGCAAGAAGACTCAACGTGGGGTAAAACTTAAATTTATTACTAATAGGATAAAAGCTAAAGAGTGAGAAATAAAACAGTCTTTAAACACCTTCACCCCCCACCCCTTCTTCCTTCCATTCTCTCTCCTCTCCCCCCAGCAGTGCAGGGGAACAGGAAAGGGAGGTTGTAGTCAGTTCTTGTTTCCCATGGGATGCAGCTGAGTCTCTGCACCCCGCTGGTCCTCCATGGGCTGCAAGGGGACAACTTGCTTCACCATGGTCTTCACCACGAGCTACAGGGGGCCTACAGCTCTGAGTCCTTTCCCTGCTTCCGTAGGGTCCCTCCCACAGGAGACAGTCCTTGATGGACCTCTCCAACGTGAGTCCATCCCTCGGGCAGCAGTTCTTCCCAATCTGCTATCCCGTGTGTCACTCTTCCATGGAGTGCAGTCAGGTCTCTTCATCCCCATGGTCCTCCATGGGCTGTAGGGGACAGCCTGCTTCACCATGGTCTTCACCACGGGCTACAGGGGGGCCACAGCTCTGAGTCCTTCCCCTGTTCCCATGGGGTCCCTCATAGGGCCACAAGTCCTAGCCGGGACAAACTTGCTCCAGCGTGGGTTTCTCTCTCCATGGGCCACAGGTCTGCTGCAGGACTCTACTCTGTCCTTAGGCCTCCCACGGAGTCACAGTCTCCTTCATGCATCTACATGTTCCAGCATGGGCTTCTCCATTGCTGCAGGGGTGTCTCTGCACCCTCCATGGGCTGCAAGAGCCTCAACTCTAAGTCCTTCCCCTGCTCCTGGGGAAGGACCCCCTCCCTCTCCTGCTGCACTGACCTTGGTGTCTACATTGTTGATCCCAACTTCTCCTCTGCTCTTCTCCAGCTGAAATTTCTTCTGCACAACAATCTCCTCTGTTCTTAAATATGTTATCACGGAAGCATTACAGTACTAATTGGCTCAGCCTTGGCCAGCAGCACGAAGTCCCTCCTGGAGCTGGCTATCATTGGCTCTTCATAGGACAGGGGAAGTTTCTAACAGCTTCTAACAAAAGCTACCCCTATAGCCCCCCTGCTACTAAAATTTAACACGTAAATCCACAACAAGAATGTGGCTGTGTATTTGGCATTTCACCCTTGTGGGCCAGTGCTGCTGGGAGGTGGATGTGGTTGGCCCATTTAGAAGCACCACCCAACAGTTCCTGCACTTCTGTGAGCTGAGCTTGGTCTCTTATAGAACAGGACTGTCACCAGGTACAGCACTGTCCATTAATCAGGAATTTAACAGTCTCTTAATTTGCTGGGGGCAACACCATGGCATGCAGTTTTTAGTTACTGAAAATGAGGGTAAAGGCCCCTTAGGGTGCCTGGGGAGGCTGCTGGGGAAGTAAGGGATGTGAAAGCACCTCAAAGCTTTGCTCTGTTTTTGTCGACCACTAGGAATTGAGGTGCTCAGGGAGGTGGCAAAGTCACCTTTCCTGGAATTGTTCAAGAAATTATTCAGTGTGGCACTTAGTGCTATGGTTTAGTTGATACGGTGATGCTGAGTCAAAGATTGGACTAGATGGTCTTGGAGGTCTTTTTCAATCTTAATGATTTTATGATTCTATGACTGTCTGTGAGACAGCAGGATGAAGGGCTTAGGGAGTTGCAGACTCCCTCCAGAAGGGTTCCGTTGGGATGACACAGCTGTACTGTATGCTTTGAGCACTGTACCCTTTTTATAAGTATTCATTTAATCTCCTTTTTGGCTATTCATTATGCTTCTACTGCTGACCAGAGTATGGTGATCAGGTGCAAATACTGTACATGGGTTAAGCTCCAACTGTGAATGTTATTGGAAAAGAATAATCAAATAATAAAATTCTAATAATTATAATAAAGATTAGATTTGAAAAAGTATTTTTCATAATGGTTTAAACTAGGAATTAAATAATGATAAAATAAGAAATTAATAATGCTAAAATATGTTAAAAATAAAAATAATTAAATAATAATTAAATAGCTACTCTGTTGTACAATGTGGTTGGATTTTGCTAACATAAACTGAGGCGTAATGAAGGGAAGGTCTCATCCTTGTCATGTCCTGTCCCCACACCCCAAAAACCAATTGTTCCTTCACATGGAAACTTCCCATAGCAGCACTCTCGGGGTTTACAGGCACAAAGCCCTGAGAAAAACAGTATGAAAATAATGGCACAAGAAAACCGAAGAGGAAATATTGCAGAGGCTTTGGGAAATACTGCCTCAGCAGCCTCAGAGAAAGTTATAACAATGCTAAATGCTATTAAAAAGTTATAACGATGGCTTAGTGCATTAAAAAAGTAGCTATTTGCAGCTTTGAGGTATCATGTACCTGTGCAGCACAAGTACCAGAAGTTTGTGATGGGTGATAGGGGGTGATAAAATTTCTGAAAGAAATTCTGAGGGATCTTAATGGAAACCGTGGATGTCTGAGCCATGACATAGTAGGAGGTTGAGATCCTGAGGGGCATGGAGGAAGCTGTAGTAGTTTTGATTTTAGACCTTCCTTAGTAACCAGGTTGTAACCAAAGAAGTGGTCATGTTCCCAGTAATCCATACGATTTTTTACGTAAACCAGGGTATAAATAAGAAGGGGGAGAAGCCTCATCCCTCTCTTTCCTTTACAGTGGATCCGGGAGCAGGTTCTCTGCTATCGGCTCTGCTCGTGTGGAGGAGTGAGGCCCAGTGAGGCCTTGTGGGCCTTGGGAAGCGGAGAGTGCCGGCGGTCGCTTGGTGCAATTCTGCTATCTCGAGGAGAGTAGTAAGATCTTCTTTTGTTAGTTCTTTATTAGATACTCCTGAATTTTGATTTTGTATATCTGTTTTAGTTTTTTTTTTTCCTTTTCCCTTTTCCCTTCGGGTCCAGGGCAGGTGTTCAGGGTCCCTTCTTCTGTGTACATAATATTCTAATTATATGTAAGTGTAAATACATTATATTTTTATACAGCCTTAGTTTGATCATTTCAGCGTTTCAATAACTTTTCCCTTCTCCCTTTCCCTTCTGTACATAAAGGGGTGGGGGGAAGAGAAGCTGCAAACTGTAAAGTTTGAGCATTCGGCAAGAAAGTCAGATCCAAACCATTACAGAAGCAACAGTGGAATACAGACCCTGCAGCTCAGGTGAGCAGAATTCCTCATGTTGGAGATGGAGAAAGCTCACATTCGAGGGGAATGATACATGTTACACCTACAGATAGAAATTGAAGAAGGACAATTTGAGGACCTACAGACATGTCAGCTTCACTTCAGTTGCTGGGAAAATGATGAAACATGTCTTCTTTGAAGCTATATCTGGACAAAATAAGTGAAAACAAGATGAGCAAGAGTAGTCTATATGAATTCGTTAAAGTTAAATGATGCTTGACCAATCTGGTTGGCGTCAATGCTAAATAAGATGAATTGTGGGAGAAGGTAAGACAACATTGTCTGTATAGACTTTAGAAGGGCTTGTGAATGGTTTCCCACACTAATCCTGCACTGCTCTGGCTGGCTGCCTGGCTGGAGAAAGAAGCTCTGGCTGGCAGGACAGGATAGATGTTCCAGCTGGCTGGCCCAGATGAGCTGCTCTGGCTGGCTGGCTGGGGGTGGGCAACTGGACAGCTGGGGTGGATGCTCCGACTGGATGACTGGAGTTGAGCGGCTCTGGCTGGCTAAAGAGGCTACAGCTGGCTGACCAGAGAGTCTCTAACAGGTCAGCTGGGGCTGAGTGGCTCTGGCTGATTGGCTGAATAAGCATGTCCTGGCTGGATGGCCATGGAAAAAAGTCTCTAGCTTTCCATTCAAGAAAGAGTGGCTCTAGTGAGCCAGCCAGGACTGAGTGACTCTGCATGGCACGAGGATCTCACTGGCCAGGGAAAGTAGCTCTGGCAGGTTGGGCTTGAGTCTCTGCCTAGCTGGGGCTGAGTGGCTGGAGAACAGGCTTTGACTGCCTGGTCCTGGGGCAAGCTGCTGTGGCTGGCCAGCTGGGCAAGGTGATCCAGTTGGCTAGTTGGGAAGTGAGGCTGGCTGTGGGTCAGCACTTGATGCTGGAGCTGAGAAATGCTGAGTTGTTTGAACAGAATTATTTTTTTTGTGATCTAGCAAGATTTGATAATTTATCCAGACAAAATAACAATCAAAACACTGTGTTAAATAAAAATAAAATACTAATTTAATAATTAAAGAAAATAAAAATATAAAAGTGAAAATTACCTGTGGTGACCCTTTTTTATTTTTTTTTATGCTGGATTTTTTTGTCATTTTCATGCAGTGCTTATAGATGATGTCCCACAGTTTAACCGTGTATTAATTGTCACTAAATTAACATCCCTTTTTGTCCAGGAAGACTACATCAATGTTTTTGCTCTCTGGAATTATTCCCACATGGTATTGGACTGTGTAATCAGCAACATTTTAAATTGAAGAGGAAGCTGTGAATGATTATTTCTGGAGCTGTGATCTCAGTTCTAGGGTATGCAATTCTGGAAGGTAAAAGACATGAAACCCTGGACACATTAATTGCAAGCTGAGGTGGCAGGAGTCCTGCATCTCATCTGACACATAGGCAGGTACTCCAAATGTGCTCCATCAGTTGGAGTGGATCCCTTGTCTGAGCTCTTGAGTTCTCTGTAGTGGCTTATGGTTTACAAGGATTTTTCTGCCTGGTGGTCAGATGAGTCCTTCTACTTTGAATTACCACTGAGTATCTCTTACAGTCTGGGGGTTTTTTTTTAATATATCTAAAGAAAAATAAATTTGTAGCAGGGAAGTTTCTAGAACTTTTATCTCCGTAACTGTTTTGATAATTTAGGGGTTTTTTTCAAACTATGTCTTGCTAACTGGAAGCAAGATTGCTGTTTCTTCCCCTACAGAAAGAAGCATCACTGCTTCCACCAAAATTTTTTGTAATAGAAAATTATGGTCACACGCTATGGCGACACCTGCACAGCCTCTGTCCATGCTCTTTTCTAGGAATACATAGTGCAGTTTTGTACTCTTTCCCCACGGTCATGATGACAAAATAATTCATGGTTCTTGCTGTGCTGGGGCATCTTCTCTGGTTTGCCCACATCAGATCTAACGTGCCATACTGAGTGCAGTGCTCCATACATAGTCATAACAAACAGATGCTGATTATCACCACCTTCTTACTTGATGTAGGGTCTACTGACAGGGTCATCTTAGGATGAGGTGTTTGAAGAATCAACTGTGTGGCCAGCTTGCACTGAAGCTGCGATCTCCAAATTTTCATGTTCTTCTGCTACTTGTTTGTTTTCCATTTCTTCGTATTAATTTGGTGTCTCCATCATAATTCTTCTGAGCGAAAATCACCTTGATTTGAGATAACTTTTGAATTCTGAACCCTTTCACTAAAATATCAGTTCCTCCCCTGCTGATTTTGTGCAATTTTCCCTTTTATCATCCAAAATTTATTGCAAGATTGAATACAGGCCATCCCCTGACAGATTCTCTCAATCTGAGAGCTAATAGCATTTTTTCCCCGAACTGTACTAATAAGGATGCATGCTCAGTGATTCCCCAGGTTCCTCCATTTCCCATATTTCAAGTCATGTGCCATGGTTATGCTCTAGGAAATCTCTAAAGGTGATTCAGAAGTGGTTTGGTCTAGTTTCCAAAGTACTTGAGTAAATTTCATTAGGTTCTGTTAGCTTTAATATGTTTAATTAATCAAAATTTTCTTCAACCTGCTCTCCCCTTCTTTGAACAAGTTAATTTTTTTTTCACCTACATTTTGTTAAAATTAATCTTAAAATCCAGTTAACTACCTGAAAACATATAGAGAAAAGGCAGCAAAGCACTACTGTGTACCTCAGCCCCTGGGTCCCCTTCCCCTCCCATTGTTCCCTGGCAGCCAGTGCCTCCAGGAGATGCCTCCAGTGGCTGCCTGCACCCTGTGCCTGATTATGGCATCCTGAACTTCTGTATTGAGGACTGTTAGACTTCCTGGCCAGTGCTTCTCCTTTGTCTCCCCAGGCAGCCATCCCACAGGGGCATCCACAACTTCTCTGGGCAACTTGTTATATGATGATTTTAATTGTCAATTAATTGGAATTCAGTTGGGAATTTCCCCAAAATGACAGTCAGACAGACAGACAGAACAGCAATAATCAGTGAGTGATCTTCCTGTCTTCTTGACTTACCAACTTTCTCGCTCTTGTTCTTCCTGTCTTCTCCCCTGCCTCATGCAGGGGAGGGAGTTTGGCTCACCACACTGTGTTAAACACCATATAACTGTCTAAAACCCCAGAATCCAAAGAAATCCAAATGGGAAAACCCTAAACAAACCCATCACAGAGAGGAAGTGTGTACTCCTCGTCCATCCAGCCAACTGAGCGCTGCACATTGATGGACTGTCTTTATTTACCCCAGCCATCTGTACAAGGGAAGTCTGCTTCAAATGTTGACTCTACTGAAGGAAGAACAGGAATGAGCAAAGGAAATATATTTGCATCACCAAACATGTGATCAGTGGTT
The DNA here is from genome assembly GCA_013396775.1 of Cephalopterus ornatus. Taxonomy (NCBI): domain Eukaryota; kingdom Metazoa; phylum Chordata; class Aves; order Passeriformes; family Cotingidae; genus Cephalopterus; species Cephalopterus ornatus. The sequence continues at coordinate 20,157 of VZRE01006105.1, forward strand.
TGGCACAGCACAATATATTATTTGCTAATGATTTTTGTACACTTGGTTTAGCCTAAAGAATTGCATTATCCTTTGTTTCACACTATCAAAGTAACTGTAGCAATAGCAAGAATTAACAAACTATGTCAACACTGGTAAAGGTTTGGACAGTATCCAACAAGCAAACACAATTCTAAGTACTCATCCAGCAGTAATTTCAGAGATGTCCATAACAATATTCCGATTGAATAGTTACGCAGGGAATAACACAGTTTTCTTTTCAATGGTTCCTCTCAACTATTTCTTTGTTCCTCTGGTTAAGACAGTGCTGAACATACCAGACTAATGGAAATAATCAAGAACTTAGCTAAGAATTATTTTGGCCAGTTTATGAATATATTCATGGTTGGTACTGTTGTTCATCCACACCAGTGGGGACAAGCATTTACACATCACAGTACTCTTTTGAAAAACTACACTGATTTCTTCATATGACCCTAAGCACTTTTGCCTCATTAAAACTTTCAGAGTTAATAGTGAAAATTAAAAATAAAATAACAGGATAATATAGTTAGTAAATTGTTGCAAATAGTAACTCTAGAGCAGCCAAAGGGAAAGGTTGGGAGTTCTTTCAGTGGTGAGTCAGATTTGCTGCTGAATCTTTTTCAATGACATTTGTCTAGTGGCAGAGTGTATTTGATATTCCTACATCTATTGTTGAGGAATAGAGGTAGCAGCATGGAGCAATGTAACTTAAGAACTATTAATGGGCTTGAATCTACTGTTCAAGGTCAAATACTGAGAAGAGTTATATTTCCTTTCCTCTCAAAGGTATATGAAGAATAGTGCCTCTAAAAAGATACAAAAGAATCTATATTATGTTACCTGATTACAAGAATACCTTTTGTAGCTCAACTTCTATATTCTTCAGCTTTACATTCTATTATTTTTTGTAAGAAACATGAATTTTCACCTGGATAAAGAATGAAAAACAGGGGCTATAAAATTCAGAAACTGTAGGATTGATTGTACTTCCACTTTTTTATATATATCCAAAGCAATTACATTAATGAATAGAGTTAAACTATCATGAAATTTGTGAAGGGATGGAGAATTGAAGAACAGTCTTAAGGTGAGAAACATGAGGAGCCTGCTATTTTCTGACCCTATCCATTATGTCAAGAGCACTTTGAATTCTAACCTTTTTCTAGTACCTTTGCAGCCGCTCCTGATTTGGTATTACCTGCAAATTTAATAACATCCAGCCTAGGATGATGGGAGATGATGATTCTTCAGGACTTCCTTGGGATTGCCCTGAAGCAAAGGTACCAAATCTGACACTTAATGCTGGCTGTCCTGTGGCCATGATTGTTTCTAAATTACGGCAAAGACATGAGAGAGGCAAAGGTGTAGTAAGAGAGAAAGCCTTCTGTAGAATTTGCAAGTGAAACAGGACTATGAAGGAGCTCATTCATTTTTTGCACCAGTCATGTCATAAAATATCTCTTCCCAGAAAGTCTTTCTTCATCCCCCTCTTCCTAAGGCAAGAGTGAGCTTCTTGATCAAAATGCAGCTCTAAGTTCACTTACACAAGCATCTTTTCCAGAAGGCACATCCCTTGCCCTCTTCTACAATGGTAGAGGAATAGCTGCTCCATTTTCTACCCATTTCTCACCTTACAAATCTTCAACCTCTAAGGCCACTTCTGCATATTACATTTTTAGCTTCATGTCCTCTCTTTTCTCTCTTTTTTTTTTTTTTTTTTCTTCAGGATT
>VZRE01006105.1:21924-40020 GCA_013396775.1 Cephalopterus ornatus
CTTCAGGATTCCCTCAGCACCTTTTTTCATCTTCTGCCAACATCAAGTCAATCTTCCTGTCACCTTTTTTCCTCTAAATTTTTCTTCTACTTCCTCTCTCTTCCCTCCTCCTGTGCTTTTCATTTTGCCACCATTTGCTTCCTCTATTTCCATAAAAATATTTAGTTGCACATGAAGTATGAGGGAAGACTGAGAGATATATAAAACCCAGCTGGACAAAGAAAGCTCAGAGCAGCCTGGTTTGACTTTGACTTTAACCCTGCTTTGAACAGGGTTTGGACCTCAAGTCCTACAGAGGTTCCTTCCAGCCTGAATAACTCTGTGATTCTATATCATTAAGGTATAACTTAACGGTCAGAAGCCACATGAACAGTGTGTGACAATAAACACCTTTATCCAAGACACCTTGTTTTCTCTGTCAACTGACAGTAGGAAATAGTGACCATCATCTTACTCTTTTCAGCTTTAATAGTAATGGGAAGTCAAGGTTATTTTGAATAAGAGAAAATTCATCAAATGAAAATATTTCTGCTTACACAGAAACAAACAACTAAAAATCAACAAATTTTAATATATTTAGGTTCCAAATAAAATTTAAAATTTTTCAATCATATTGCTCTCAGACCAAATAGTCACAAGTATCTTCTACAGGGTTTTCCACTGCTGTCTTTTTAAAGTGCTTATATCACACACCAGCAGGATTGCCCTGTTTACTGCACATGATGTGGGGAATCCATTCCAAAATTTTAAGCAATGTTTCCAAAGAATTTCCAGCATCTTTCCTGAATCATGCTATGATTTAGCCAAGTATGTGTGCTTATCTGGAAAAAATAAAAAGAAAATTAAAAAATAGGTCTAAACTAAAGAAAATACCACTGTAGGAAAACTGTCCCTTTGGAAAACTTGAAATCTGGTACCATCCCAAAAAGTGCATATATGCCATGGCAGTATTCCGTGCTTTCTGACTACCTCAAGTCTTATCCAATGGCATCAGTCTGTGAACATAATTTTTTTCTTCATCTTCTACTATTATGTATTATCAGAAGCATACCATACCTTGAGAGGATGTCTGCAGTTCCTTTTAAGTACTTCTAAAAGGAGGCTTTTCAGATTTCGGCTTCTCTGGACTTTAATATCAAGTCATAATTTTATGCCTCCTTGTAAGTTGTATGAAGTTTCCTGGTACCTGGAAAACAGTATTTAATATTGCAATATTTTTCACTTCTACTTTATAATGTCCTCAGCTTTACTACACTAAATTGGTGCTCCAATACTGATAAATAAAGTTTATATACAACAGATTTAGATCTGAGTTTTTTCATTGTACTGGATTCAGATTTACAGCAATGTTGTTCCAGAAATTTGCTACTTTCAGTCTCCATTGCAAAGTATGCACATAAAACATCCCTATGCTGGAAGAAGATGTAACTGTAGAAAGTAGCCCGTCTGCTTGGAAACAAATTCACCTTGGGTGTGTTGTTCCATTGTCCTAGTTCTCCACCGTCTGCCTTAGATCCCTCCATGATAACAGCTACTAAGTAGCTGGAGAGGCACCATCACTTCCTTTTCATGTGGCTTCACATGAAATGAAACTGGCTGAACTACGGGAAAGAATGCAGTTTCTTTCTACAAGGGAGAGAGAACAAAGGAGATGGGCTCTGGAACTCAGCCCCACAGATTGCACTGCCATCAGGGCTGTGGTGCACATCACATTTTTCACTGCAGTGGTACTTTTCCATCCCTTCAGTTACTGAAGCCCTAGCCAAAGTGAAATCCAAGCACCTAATTTGAAACAAACAATTTATCTGTAATTAGAATGAAGAATATAGTTTGTTTGTGAGGAACTTGACTCGGAATAGACATGTGTAAGTAATATAACACTGTTACCTTGTATCTCAGATGAATAAATAGTAGAAAATCAAGAAGGAGACAAAAGGGTACATAATTTCACCTTCTCTTGGGGCTGTATAGAACAAGAAAGTTGACTTTCCCTGAAACTCCACTGACCACAGACTTCAAAGTTTTCCATTATTTCTCCCAAGATACATTAACTTTAGTTTCACTCCTCAATTTTTCCCCTCCCTCCTCCAGGAGTTCAGGTCTGTGTTGCTCAGAGTCCTTCCCTAAGGACCTCCACAGGCTGTGAGTTTTCCTCTGTTGCTGCTGCTTCTGAATCCTGAACAGATTTAAGAACTAGAGCTCTGAATTATCTGTTGGTAAACATTGAAGGAAACAGAGCTGAGCTGCCTCTACCTAAAAGCAGAAGTTTTCTGGCTGAGTACCCTTTGTCAATGCAAACTACCATCAACTGTTAAGGACAGATGTCTCATAAAAAACCAAAGTTGAGTAGGGCTTTGGCAGAACTATTGACTCTTATAATAATGATGATAAGATAGGAGCAATATAGGTCACTGTTGTAAATCTGATTTTTATTTAAAGGCCATGTAAAAGAAAATCCTTAAAGATTTTTCTTATTTGTAAACTATGCAAAATGAAGACAACACTTAAGTAGTGGTAAATCTTTTCATGTAAACGTAAAAGGATGGCAAAACTCCAAACTACAGAATCTATCTATGGAAAAGAGTAGTACTGTGGTAATAGCTCAAAGAGAGGTCTGGATGATGGGGGGAAACAGTTCTGAGCTTCCATCTTTTTCCCACTTGATATGCTTGAGGAGTTTTCTATCCACTCATTAGTTTCCCACACAACCGTATTCTTACAGTATGTTAGCTTGGGTGACAGTGCATGGAAGGGAAACACTCATTTATTTACACATTCACAGCAAGACAAGGGCATGCCCATGTGCTCACGATATTGTTATTTGACATGACAAAGTACAGTTTCAGGCCCTTCCCTGGGAAAAGCTGGCTGGAGCCCAATCATGCAGGTGCAAAGGTGTCCTGAGAAACAGCACAGGCAATGGGACTCATTAGCACAATGGCCAAGGTCAAAAACAGTGCAGTTGCGCACACCACAGACCAAGTGAGATTCATCATATGGCCTAGGAACTTGTGACTCTTTGATAATAGCAAAATGATTCACTTTAATGAGGTGGATGTAAATATCAACTCCTTTACACCACTGTATATCTTACCACGAAAAGATTCCAACTGAGTTGAGTGGAATAATTCCTTTGACAAGCTGCAGGTGTTGGGCCTGGCTTGTATTCTCTGACTGCTTGGGGTTGCTTTACCCTGCTTGTCTACAGTAGATCTTACAATATAAATGATTTAATTTTTCAGTGGGAAAAAACCCACCCCAACATGGGACTGAAATGTCTTCTATCATCCAATGAAAGGAAAGGATAAAACATACAGTACACAGAGGCGCTTTATATGATTATAGCAACTTGAATTCTGAAAGAAAGGAAGCTCAGAAGAGATTTCTTTTCCTTCTCAGATAGAGCTTTTGTGAAACATTGTCCTAAACAAATAAAAGATTTTTGCTCAAATGATCTACCTTGCTGTTTTCCTTTCCTTTGAAGAATCCTGTGGTACAATAGGCAACCCATCAGGAATAATTAGATTATACGGCAGCATCCATGGAAACAATATAGCTTTTGAAAAGAACTCCTACAGAAGATCTTAGAAATCACATCTATTAAGGATATCTTTTACTATTTCAAAGACATCAGGGCTCCAAATTATGGGAACTAACAGTGGGGCAAAATCTGACTGCTGCATGCTTTGTCCCTTTGTCAATAATTATTACTACAAGAAACAGCCAAATAGTCATTGTGCTGGAGAGAGCAGTTGGGTGTCAGGAAGAAATTGGCCATGTTTTATTCCAAGTTTTGGAAATCAGTAATGAAATCTGCACAGTATGTTTAGTAAACTCACACCTTTCATATTCTTCAGTATTTTCTAAAAGGACATTTGTGGACATCTCAAAAAAGAAGAAGGAAGAGGTATCTGACAAAGGTATCACATTTTGTGGCCTCACACCAGCACAAAACCTGCAGACCTCGGCCTTACTGTCCTGATTTTTAGGATCCAGTGTACCTCATCTATTGTAACGTTATCATGATTTCAAAGCTGGAATTGTCTTAAAGGTGATTAAAATGAAAGGAAAAATGTCATGGATTAGTACTATTGAAAACAAGGGAGAAAGATGCTGGTTCTGTTTTCCAATAATAGAGTTTGAAACTTTGGAGGGAGCAAAGACATTCAACCTCATGTTCCTATGTATTGTGCTGCAGATGATCTGTATTTCACACATCTTTCTGCATTGTTACAAGTCTCATTGTCTCTCTGGATTCCCTACTGTCCCTGATCTCATTGTCCTTGTGGGGTGGGGGTGTATCAGAAAAAGGAGTTTTGTAATGAGTCACTTTCTTTAAAACAAATTAAAAAAGCAGCAATAAAAACGTCCACAGAAGTGATTGTGCCCTATTGCCTAACTGCACTCTGAAGTTTCAAAAGTACTTAGGTACCTTAGGAAACAGTGTTTTTCTTAACCTCGGTGAGATGTCACTGCCACACAGCCTGGTGCTTTTCTCCATAAAAGGTCCAGGAGCAGCGCTACAAGAACCTCTCAAATGCTCTCACAATCAATTTTTGTACCTTAACTGATGGAACAGAACTTTAAAGGTGTTACAATTAAAAAAGTCATCTACTAGACCAAATAATTTTCTGTATACGCTGGGTTAAGTCTCATGTTAATATTATTGGGAACAGGAGGCTGGAGACTTCTGTGGGATATCACTTGGACGTGAACGAAACCCACAGTCAGTCAGGACTTCATAGGACATATTACTGTGAGAAGGTAATAGCACAGCATTCTTAATCAAGGCAGAAATTGAACTGAAAACCAGATACACAGCAGAGGAAAGTGGTCAGATGAAAAATAAAGGGATAAATATTTGCTAGCAAAGCCCCATGCCATATAATTATTATATGCATGAACCTCTAAGAAAAAAAATCTCTTTTTAGATGTTGGTTCTTTGCCCTACTCACTGTGAAAACTGGAGGAGAGCGATGACTCTCCATTTATCCCAAAGACCATTATTATTACCTTCATCATCATCATCATCATTATTTTTACAGCATCTCTCCTTAACACAGTGCAGCTGTGCAGTGTAAGGTGAAAACACACAAAACCAGCACTCTACTCCATGTGCTTTTCTATCAACAGTGGTTTTGGTCAGGAATGGGATTTTCTCCTAGTTCACGTGGTTATTTGGTGTGTGCCTTTCCATCTCCATTTCATTAAAAAATCTTTCCTGGAAGGAGAAGTAAAGAATATGGAGGTTGCAGCCTTGCAAAGCACAGTGTCTGTAGAAGCAGTATAAGCAGACTGTGAGGACTCACTTCTATTTCCAATAAACTCAAGGCCTGAGTCACAGGAGGCGAATCCATCCACAGTTCCCACTGGAGTGTTAGGGGCTGGGCAGCCCTGACAAATTAAGTCCATAACTAGTATCACTACTCCAAGGTCAGTGATTGCTTTTGAAAAAGAAAGGCCAGTGCTAATGCCTTAGATATTATTCTCCTAAGGACTCTTCCTATTAAGTTAAAAGGAAATCTGGTTCCAAATTCTGCTTGTTATGAAAATGCAGAATTACAGAAACCATGGTAGCTTAAAAATAACAACAACAACAAAACCAAAGCAGAACAAGTACATCAAAACCTTAAGAGCTAGGTAAAATGTACGATAGTGTTAAGGCAACACAAATATTTCATTTAAAAATGCTGTTCATTGTAGTACTTGCAGTTTCCACTGAGGTGTGCTAGCTCTCCAAAGATCGTCATCCACACCCTTTTCTTAGGCAACTAAATGTGCTGTTATATCCTCAACAATGTCCACTTCTGTGTCTCGGATTGCCAACCCTTTCACGCAACCATTTTACACACAGCATGTTTTCCATAGAGGAAATCTGCTGAAACAAAAGATGATTTCTCTATTTTTAAACAAGACAGCGCAATTAGTTCCTGTCCAAAACTAGCTGTCTTTGTGAAGGACGGACATGGATATTAGCTTTGAATTCATCAAAATAATTGTGTATGTTATTCTGTGAGAATTCTGGGCAGTCTTAACAGTGTGCAAGAGGAGTTTTTCACGCTGTTTTGACATTTGTCTGCTTCCAGGAGCCATTGTGTGATGTTGTACCATCATTATTGCTACCACCATAAATGTAAGCTCCTTCTGCTTTTACATCAGACTGATTTCTCCATTATTCAGACCTATTTAAACACCAAGCACACCTATTGATATAGGAAAAAAACCAGATAACACAGTAGGGCATTTTTAAATAAGCCACATAATCAGAAAAGTAGCAGAGATCCAAAGGTTTAACAAAGGTGAGTCAGGGGAAGGAGGAAAGGAATTTCACTTTGTCAGCTTCTTGTTATTTACAGATCCTTAAAAACAGATTACCTATGATTTTAAGAACAGTTCATTCTAGTTGAAGGGAATAATGACACAATAATTTTCAGCCTAGAGGTAATCACTTTATATGGCCATGAGGTGAATGCTGTGGTAGCTTTCCATCTCAGCACAAAGCTTATGAGCTCCTAGTGTTGCCAATATGGAATATGCATTTACCAGTCCATCACCAACAAAACACGTTTTTCCCTGAGAGATTGTCAGATATTTAAGTGGCTTCAATATGAAATATAAAAAAGGGGGCAGAAAGGATTTAGTAATGTAACTATTAGCTTGAAGGTTGTCTTGAAGAATAACACTGTACTGTCTCAAAGCCTTATGTAGACATGCAGGAAGGATTCACCTCACCTAATGTCATGTGCCTACAGTGTAGATATCTGAAGTCCTCTATGTACTGAATGGAAAGAATCCAGGACACTTCAACTAACCCACCATAGGTATTCACCCAGGATGAGAGGAAATGCTTTGGTCTCTGTTGATTAGCACAGGAAGCCTCAGGGACTCGGTCATGTGTAAACATCTTGCATTTTACAAAACAAGTGCCTTTCAGACTGTCTGTATTTCCCCAAACTCAGAAAAAGCAAATGCAAAGGATGACAGCTAGGCCAGTCCCTTCCATGAAGTGAAGCAGAAGTTATGAGTTAGGCTTTTTTGACCTCAAGAGTCCCTCAAGAAGCCTGGGAAGGATTCTGCTAATTTATGCTTTTCCCTTCCTCCACTGTATTGCAGCACAAGAGCTCAGCTTAGGGAATAGGCAGCATGGTCAAAGTACCCTTTCAATTAATCAGTCATGGACTTGGTGGGTTGCCCATAGCAGTGGGGTGCTGCAGTCTGGAGCTTGTGTTCAGAGCATATCAACACTGGTAGCCTAAAAATCTCTCAGCAGCAAAGCTGTCTGTGGACAACTTTAAAAAACCCTTGTGTTGCCACCTTCCTCACTAAATGGCAAATCAACAACCCATGAGATATAATCTTGGATACAGCCTGGACATCACTTTACCAGGAAATACGCCTCCAATTAATTTTGACAGTAGGGAACTACATTCAGAGTACTGCTCAGGTATCATAGAGATAGAGCATGTCATGAGCACATGGGAAAGATGCCATCTGGAAGAGAGGAGATCCAAAAAGATCACTTTCATGTGACAATTTGATTTGCAGGTTGAGATGCCAAAACAAGCAGATTCAGACACTTTTGCATTTGCATTGTGTTTTGATGACTCTACAACAGAGCTTGTCAATAATTTTATTTTTTTTTTGCTGAAGTCTGCTGGTGCTTTTATGGAGATCTGTCCAGCAAGAACCTCAGCTTTCTAGCCTCAAACTGGAAACTGAAGTGACACACTCTAGCTGCTCTTCAAGAGACTTTGGAAATGATAGATCTCCTATTGCAGCCGAAGAGACACAAGAGGACTTGGATCTTGAACCTGCCTTTTAAACATCCCTGTCTTCAAATAAAACCCAATGAAGACTGTGAAAGATACATTTGACAGTGAGTCAAATGGGGGCATGTCAACCCAGAGAATGAGCAGAAGAGTGATGTTTGCCAATGGGTTGCACAGTTATTAGGTGAAATTATAATGTTACAATAAACATGAGAAAGGCCTAAAGAAGAGAAATTATGGGCTCTTGTAGTAATTTTAGAGGGAAAACGGTCACTGCTGGGTTCATAATTTGCATAGATATTTATGCAGCTATTCAGTGTTTCAGCACAACACGGGGCTCGCAGGAAATCATGCACAACCTTTGCTGGCTACAGTTCTAAAGAGCCACGAGGTTGGGTCACTGCCTTTCAGTGTAGCAGCACAATGATTTGTTCAAAGGGCTTTTGCTACCAAAAAAAGCAAAGCTACTGGGGATGGGAGTCATCAGGTTGCCCAGCTCTACCCAGACAAGTGGAGAAGTGCCTGTGTTGGGAATTCCACTGGCTGTCTGTGCACACAATTTGCCTGTGCCTTTAGAGCAAATCTTTGAGCAAATCCAAAGCTAACAGGCTCTTGGCACATCAGCAAGGTAAGGCTTTAGGCAAAGTAGAGAAATTTCTAGGGTAACAGGCTTCAAGGAGTGGCAGAACAACTAGCCTTTATTGCCAAAGACATGCTGCTAAGACTAAGTAGCAGCAGCCATGGTAGTAGCCTCTCCTAAGATGGTAGTAAGCCTCTCCTAGGAACAGTAGTGATTTCACAAACTGTCTCATCCCAATAAGTGCTAAATGGGCAGCAAATCTGGCTCTCCAGGGCTCTCCTTAGCATGCTGTTACATCACTCACCTTTCCTTCACTCCTTTTCCTTTGGTAAAAGCAACTCCAATCCAGCCTGCCTTGAGCTCCTCTTAGCTGGGACAACAAAACTTTTATCACCATTTACTCTACTCTGAGGAAGTCATGTTCATCCTCTGCAAAAGCAGTCAAAGAATCTCAGTGAATATCCTTGGGAGCGATGGGGTGAATGGAGACAGGGTAGAAACAGAAATATTTTTAAAAGGGGGGTAAAAGGTGTTGATAATTATGAGAGGGGCAATTTGATGTCTGGCCATTCACCTAGTATCTCAAATTCAGACACCTCGAATAACCAAATATTTGACCCAATTTTCAGTCCTCTTTTCATAGATTGGCATTGCCAAAAGGATTCTTGATTATCAAACAAATATCAGCACCAAAATACCACTTCTGCACACGTAAAAGAGGCTCCACTAAGTCTACCTATATCTGCTTCGAGTCTTTCAGAATAGTCAGTAGAGTTAAAAATTAAATGAAATCTAAAATATGGCTTTTTTATTGTTTGTTTCTTTATACCATATAATAAATGCCTAAAATACTTTTCAAAGACAGTGTTCAAGAGTTCCTGGAACCAAAACCTTGGCCGAGTCTCTTTACGGAGACAGCAAGAAACCACAAACTTTAAATCCGCACTGAACTTTCCAGAAGATGGAGCATTAAAACTGATGATTTTGATACAGATCCATGTATAATCATAAGGTCAGTGTTTGATTTTGGTGTGTGTGGGTTTTTTATTATATTTTCGTGAGTGATAGATAACTCAATGATAATGCAAATAATATTTGCCTTATACTGAGTGCATTTTATTGCATCTCAGTCACTATTGAATATTATCAGACCTCCCCTTTTTTTGTTTGTTGTTGACATAAGAAAATTGTGATCTTATATCCATTTCAGGGTGTGAGTGCATCAGAAAAGAAAGCCCGAACACGTTTGCATTTTTTTCAGAGGAATTATAGACAAAGGGTTAATTTTGCAAAATTAATTATAAATTCCTTTTCACTTTCCACTTTCCCATCCTGTACTTTAAACTCTTTCCACCTCTAACAAAAAAGAAAATCAGCTGGAGAAGTGATTCCTGGAGATATAGGTATGTTTCTTCATGCTAACACGTAAATCTGATTTTTTGTTGTCAGATCAGGTCCCAATCAGAAAAGATTTTCTACATCACCCAAATTCTTATTCTTTTGAACTATCCATGTTTTTATTTTGTGGACCAATGTGCAATCCTCAAGTTATGCTCAGTAGCATACAAAAAGCCAAGGGAATCTGAGTTCATTCCTTCACATCACGAGCAATCACAGCAGGCTAAGTAGTCACAGACTGGGTCTAGTGTCTTTATTTTAAGAGAATTTACTATAGCATTAAAACTTAGATGTAAGAACAATTGGAAATGTCATTGTTATGAGATAACCAAGTAAAATTAGATACATCAGTGGAAAAAAGAAAGATCTTAATTTCCAACAGTGATGAGCTCATGCCCAGAACAAGGAAGCAGTCATGTCTATCCTTAATACTAATCGTCACTGTAGATTTTCCTGGCTTTTACATGGGCAAAGGTCTGAGTGGTGAGAAGTTATAAATCAGAAGAATGGATAAAATACTAGATGGCATAGGTGAATACGACCACTCATCTGAGGCTACGGAGAAAACCAGAGCATTAAAATGTGATTTTGATTCAAACCTGTTTTGTGTTGCGCCCTGTGTTGAATGATTAAGAGACTTTGGGATGGGAAACTAAAACGAATGTATTGGATGCAAGCATCCTTTCCTCTAACTAGAGAAACCCTCATGTTAAATCTGAGTGTTAGTGGTACTTTTAAAGGATTTGACTATATATATGTAGATGTCTGATCCTGCATGGTGCTGAATTCCATTACACCACCTTGGTTTTGGTTGGACTGGGGGAAAAGGCATCACTTTTATGCAATTGAAACCTCAAGACATAGGGACCCTATTTTTAAATCTTCTAGTCTTTAGAAGTTTGACAGCAACATCCAGTCTGAAAAACATGAGAGAAGCTGAAGCCTGGCTGACTTACACTGGATTAATCAGTTCCAAAAAGCTGCTCACTGGACAGAGAAAGATGCAAAAGCTGAACCATTCCCAGAGAAAAAAGAATGATGAGTGCATGACAAAGATACCCGAACACATTATTCATGTTAAAAGGATGCAAAACCAAAGGAAAGACAGTCAATATCAGAAGAGAACAAAGAAGATTCAACAGAGCCTCAGTAAAACAAGCTACAGTTGGCTAAGGAAGAACATCAAGAGAGACCACAGAGGCTTTTGGTTTCCTGAAGAGAATCTCTTGGGTCATTCACCTTTTCATAAACTTGAGCTAGGTAATAGTAGTGCTGTCTTCAAAGCTGAGGGGGTTGAAGGGTAATTAAAAGTGAATTCTATTGGGACTATTTCAGATAATTAGGGATCTATTTTTAAAAGGAAGTTTCTCTTCAAGAAAAACCTCTTTCTTCAAAATAAATGGGAACGGCAATGTTATTCAGAGTGCTAAATTTCCTCCTAGGAATATTTCAAGAGAATAGCAGTAATGCACATCCTGTAAAACAAGAATTGCACATATGGATATGTTTGAGGAAGACTGAACTTTATATCATTGACACAAGCAAAATAAAGACAAGTACAGGTGCTATAGTTTCTTTAAAAACTATAATATGTCATGACTTGCATATATAAAAAAAGGACAGCTAGAGGATTACACCAAAATAGCTATTTATTGTACCCCTAGAAAGTCAAATCCACAGATTCAGATATCTCTTGTAAATAAGGATCCTTATAAATGTAAATCATCTGACTATTTCTTTATTACATTTCAGTGCTAAATTTAATAGCTTTGGAAGATATTTGAGAGTATGGTTTTCATTATCACCCTTTGTCTTTTCTATCTCTCTTCCAGAATAGTAATAATAATAAAAAAAATTACTTGAGATTTTTGGTTGTTTATACAGAATATGTAAAAACCCTACACAGCTGAAGATAGTGTCTACTCAGGCTCACCATTTAGGTCTTCTGGTTTGTGTTTGTCTAGCTGATATTTGTGAGAAGTTCTTACAGACACAGGATGAGTCAATGAGGAGGAAACATTTTGTTTCATTCCTCAGTCAGTTTTCCAGAGAGCTTAAAAGTACTGCAGGAATGTGAAGCCATAGCATTTTAAGAGCAGGGTGTGGAATAGGACTCATTAGGGCCTAAAGTCAGCCAAAGGGGCCCAGAGAAGAAAAAACACAAACAGAAAACCCCAAACCAAACCAAAAAGATACTAGAATAATGGAATCTTAGTGTTGGCTGGAAGGGACCTCTGCAGGTCATTTAGTCCCAAGCCCTGCTCCAAGCAGGATAATTGCCAGCACTAGATCAGGTTATCCATGGCTTTGTTTGGCCCTGAAGATGGAGATTTCACAGGGTCCCAGCATAAGCTGTTCCATGGCAGAACCACCCTCTCAGTGAAGAAGATTTTCCTAATGTCCATTTCAAACCTCCCAAGCCAGAATTTGTATCTTTTTGCTTCTTGTATATTCTGCCACTACTAAAAAAAGTTTGGCTTTGTCATATTTGTAACTGCTTTTAAAGAGGTCACTGACTGCTATTAAACACTAGTAAACCTTCTTTTTGCCACACTGAGGAATGTGGCTCTGCCATCCACCACTTGTATGTCAGGTACTCTATCCCCTGACCATCCTGAAAGCTCTTTTCTAGACTCTGTCTGGTTTCTCAGTGTCCCTTTTGAAATTGGGCATTGAACACTGGACACTATTCCAGGTGCAACCACATAAGTGCTGAGCAGATGCAGGTGCCTTCCCCTGATCTGCTGGCCCTGCCCCTCCTGGTTGCCTTGTGCACGATTGGAACAGAGTTGTCCTGTATTCACTTGGCATCAGCCATGACTGCAGTGCCTGTCTGTCAATTGTCATTTACCCAAGCCTTTGCTGATCTGTTGGTTTACCTCCCACCAGCTGCAGAATCTTGTTCTTCTCCTTGGTGAAGCTCAGGAGGTCCTCCTTTACAAACTCCCAGGGTTTCTTGGGACGGAAACTCTGTTATTTATCTATTTATATATTATTTAGCTAATTGTGGTCTTCCAGTACCTGAAGGAACCCTACAAGAAAGATGGAGAGAGACGGTTTACAAGGGCATGTAGTAACAGGACAAAGGGGAATGGCTTCAAACTGAAAAAGAAAAGGTTTAGATTAGATATTAGGACAAAATTTTTTACTGAGAGAGTGGTGAGGCAGTGGCACAGGTTGCCCAGAGAAGTTGTGGATGTCCCAACCCTCGAAGTGTTCAAGGCCAGGTTGGATGGAGCTCTGAGCAACCTGGTCTATGGAAAGGTGTCCCTGTCTATGGTAGGGGGTGATCTTTCAGGTCTCTTCCAACCCAGGCCATTCTCTGATTCTACGATTTATGTATTCCTGTAACAGCAGAGCTACCTCACAAACCCTATCTCATGATCTCCACTGACAGGTGAAGAAGATGCACAGACAAGTAAGAATATTCCAGCAATACTGACCTTTAGAGAAGTTTGAAAACCAAAATGAATTGCCAAGGACATGAGCAGAACAACTGAGACCTAACTTCAGACAAACCTGAAGCCTAACAGCTAAGCCTAGGTAGTGAGCAGGCTACTAAAACTCCATTTAGCCAAGAAGGGAAAATCACATATATGTTTGGAGAATGGACTATGGGGATCAGTGGGGATTATGAGATCCCCACTTTATTTCTTTTAGTAGTAAATAATGTTACAGAATACACATACAGACATGCATTTCTTAATTTTTTCTTGCAATACTGACGTTATTTCACATGTAAAATGCTATGCAAAATATTTTCCCTCCATTTCTCAGTGCTATAAAATGATTCTTACAATTTTTTTTTGGATTGTTTTGCACACTTAGTAATTACATTGCACATTTGGTTCAGTTATTGATGAGCACTGTGTCTGAATACAATTATGAAATGTTTAGACTCATGTATAGATTATTTCAGTTGGAAGGGACCTACAGTGATCATCATTCCAAACCTTTTCACCAGATTTGTTGCCCTCCTCTGGATGCATTCATTGAATGATAGCATACCAGGTTGGAAAGGACCTCAAGGATTACCTAATCCAACTTTTCTTGGCAAAAGCACCATCAACAAGATGACTCAAACCCCTGTCCAGTCAAATGTTAAAATTCTCCAATGTTCAGGAGTCCATCCTGGGAAGATTATTCCAATGGCTGATTTTTCTTATTGTAAAAACTTTTCCTCTTGTGTCCAATCAGAATCTCCCCAGGAGTAACTTGTACTCATCGCTCCTTGTGTTTTCCATGCAACTCCTTGTAAAAAGAGAGTCTCCATCTTCTTTGTAGCCACCCTTTAAATACAAGAACATGGTTAGTGATAAGGTCTCCTCTAAGATTACTTTTCTCAAGGCTGAACCAACCCAGTTCTCTCAGCCTTTCCTCACGTGGCAGGAAAGGACCTTTATATTCTTCTTGAATTATGGGGCCCAGAATTGAATGCAATACTTGAGGTGAAGCTGTACCAATACTGAATACTCCCCTGGATTACTCCCTGGGTAATCCCCTCCTTTGACTATCTGGTTTGATGTACCCCAGGATGGGGTTTGTCCTCTTGGCTGCCTGGGCACAGTGCTGACTCACACTGAGCCTGCTGCTGACCAGCTCCCTTTCTGCAGGGCTGCTCTCCTGATTTATACTTTGTCTGGCACTACTTCATCCCAGGTGCAGAATCCAGCATTTTGACTTGTTAAATTTTGTCCTATTAATCACAGCCCAGTCATCCCATCTATTCTCTGCAAGGCTTTCCAGGAGATCCAACCGCACCTCCCAGCTTGGTATCAGCAGCAAACTTGCTAATGGTGCATTCAACTCCTGCATGCAGACCATTAATAAATACTTTGAACAGAAATGGCCCAAAAATTGAACCCTGACCAGTCACCAGCCAGGTGTAGCTCCATTCACTCCAACACTTTGAGCCCTGCTGTTCAGCCAGTTCACCCAGCACACAGTGAATTCCTTCATTCCATGATTCGAGAACTTGCCCAGAAGGATGCTGTGAGAAACAATATCAAAAACCTTACTAAAATCCAGAAAAATTTCATGCACTGCCTTCCCTTCATCCTCTAGGCAGGTGACCTTATCATAGGAGGATATCAAATTAGTTAAACAGGGCTTTCCCTTTATGAGCCCATATAGACTGTGCCCGATGATTGCACTATTCTTTAAATGCCTTGTATTTAAAGAATATCTCTCTTATGTTTAAAGAATATATCTTCCTATTTGGCTCTTATTATTATTATTATTATCCGTAACAGGCACAACCCCTATGTCATGTAGCAGATTTTTTCACTGTGTTAGATACTGTAAAGTGAGAGAATAAAAGGCTGTCAGTGTTTAGGAACAGGTTTCTTTTGTCACATGGTGTTGTTACAGCTCCTTAGTAGGAAAACTGACATTTTTCTAGGCTATAAGACAGAAACCAAATAAATTTCCTGGAGAGCTACAAAACTTGTAAGCATAAGATTTCTTAGATAGTTGTTTTCCACAACTAAAATATGATCAGTGTGAATATTCTTGGAAAATGAACAAAAAGGGACATGAATTTCAAATACATTTAAGGAAATGCTCGTGAATGCTTTTTTCCCTGCTCATACTGTCCATCTGACTTTATTCACCTCTACAGTTTACTATATTGCTTTTGCAGAGCTGCATTTAGCATGGTTATAATTCCATTGACTTTAGTGGAGTTACAGCAGGCATGAAAGCAGCCCATCCACTGCCTTTACATTTTTGAAAGCAAAGCAGTTCAATTGTAACAGGCACCACATTATGTCTTTGTGAAATTCAGAGACATTCTTCTACCCAAGGGCTCCCCCTTCTTTTTATGCACCTTGCTTCTTTCTTCACTTTTTATTGCCACACTGCTCCCTCAACATGATTGAATCTGCATTTTATTAAGATTACTGCTACTGTTTAAGAAACACCATATCTCACCGCATCCTGCTGTGTTTTAATATTTCCTGGTTTATTCCACTTTTATTTCCTTTAATAGATAAGTATATATTTTCACATGCAACAAAATCAAACTGCTTTAAGGAATAAATTGATAAATTGGCATCTAGAACACTACTAAGCATCCTAACTCTGTGCCAGGCTCAGAGGAAATATCAGGGCTGCCAGTTACATTTGCTGAAGAGTCAGACTGTAGCCAGCCAGGAAGAGATTGTCTGTCTGCTGGAAATGATTACTGTCATTATTTAGACTTGAAGTGGTGCCCGCTGCTTCCTCTTCAAACATAGGCAAGGTACAAGAAATCCTGCCCCAAAAATCACACAATACAGCTTGAAGCATACAAGCCATCAGAGAGGCAGAGATTTCTGAGGGGGAGTGAGGGGAGGGTGAAAGAAGAAACACATCCCTTAAGTAATGAAAAAGCTTCCGAAGTTCCTTTTACAAAATATGCGTGCACACATGTTTATGTCTTTGTATGAATATATATATATATTTATGTTTTAAAGACTCAGCCTCTCTCTGTCACACTGAAAAGCATCCTGACAATACAGTGGACCCCTCAATTGTGTTTGGCAACCACAAACCCCCGGCTAGCTGAGGGAACCTGCAGGGAGATGCTATGCAGTGACAATTGCAGTCGCAGGGCTACACACCTACAAAAGTCCTATTACAAGGCAGCATTACTGAAGATGGGCACAGATGCTGCCCGTGGGTTGAGACTGTGCTACATCGGGGAGGGACTGCCACTGCTGTCAGTCAAATGCTATTTCCAGTTTCACATGAAAGTACTGTTAAGTAAATATGACCCCCCTGCCACCTCCCATGCTTTTCTGTCCCAAAACCTGGAGCTTTGGAGTTAGAAAGAGAAGCCTTAGCGACATCCTGGAGGACAACTAATAAGATGCTGGAGTTAACTTGGTCATGAGGGTCCTCTAGGATCCATGCGTTTGCTCAAACTTTGTCGAAAGCCATGCTTGCAGACTTGCAATGTCAAAGGCTAGAAAACCTGTCCTTGAGGGCATTTTATGAGCTATCTCCACTAGACAGTAGCCTGCCATTCTTTTCTTCCTCTGTCCATGTTCTCTTTTTGTCTTGAAATCCTGCCCTATATCAATCCAGGGCTGCAAGTGTCTCTCTGGAACTTCTTTATTTAATGGATAGATTCACTATTATATAACATGGAATAAAAAAAAAAATTCCAACCAAAGAATAAAAAGCAAAATAACAAAACTAGCTCCAAAGAACAACTATAACAACAAAGAAGAACCAACCAAATCAACATCCCCAAACCTCCTTTCTGCCTCTGTCTACCCAAGCTGTAATATGTTGTAGTCTGAGGAGAAAGATGTTTGGCCAATGAAAAGAAGAAGGTGTGGTACAAAATTAACAAATTCCCTGGAAAAAACATTTACTTGATTGGTTGCTTCTGCTACTTCTTTATGCACGTCAGAGATTAAAACAGCCCCATCATATTCAGCCTACCAACCTCCTGGCCAGAGAGGATCCAAAGGGTAAAGGAAAAGCAAAGAAATAAGGACATACAAACAGAGTAGGAAGGGACTTGGAAGAGTGCCCTATAATGAAAACTGGTATCACTGTAAGCCAATGTAATAATTCATCTCAGCTGATAGATCAGCTAACTGCTAATACATTGTGAATACAATAGACAGTCTGGGCTCTGTAAGATGAATGTTTTTCTGCATGCAAGCTGCAACTGAAAGGGCTATTTTCCACTTTCATTAGTCTAGAATAAATAATGGTTATAATATTACATATCTCTTGCCTTATCTCTGACAGTTCCTTCATGCTGAAATAGGAGATTGCTGCAGCGTGCAATACGGCTTCTTGGTGTGTTCTGTATGACAGAAAGGGAGTCATTCATACTGGAAAATATCTGGCAAAATTTCAAAGTAGCTTCCCCTTTTAATCAGTCTTGAATGCAGCTACAATATGTTCCTGGAATTTTAAGTACAGTCAGATATGTGTTTCTGTTTGCTGTTAGTGCGCTATTTCTTTTCATTGCTACATAGTTTCCAGTTGTTGTCTACAAGCAAACCCAGTGTGAGATTCCGAAGGGAAGTAGAGTAAATTCTGGTTTCTGGTTTTTTTGGAGTGTTTCTAGAAATCTGTAGGCTGAGTAGTCTGCTGTGATATGTGTGACCTATGAAGCACCATGCAATACATAGAATAGGGTCAACTTAACTCCTGGTAGTCCTGGCATGAAAGGCAGGGTGACAACAAATATAAATGTCTCTAACACTTGAACTCTATTTTCTTTTGACACTTATGTGAGAGTAGAAGTTTGAAAGAGACCTCCTCGGTCATTGAATTCTGTCTCCTGCTATCACTGGCAACCATATCATAGAATCAGAGAATCATAGAATCAGTCAGGTTGGAAAG
>VZRE01006106.1:0-13854 GCA_013396775.1 Cephalopterus ornatus
TGTCAGAAAATTCCTGAAAAGTGGGAGGGTAATCATTAACATACATCACTCCCACAACTCCACCTCAGAACGCCCCTTGGGGATCTTCTTTTGGGGGTCTTTGGATGAAGTAAGAAGTCATCCTTGGCTATAAACTTTTCAGCTTTGCTAAGAACTGCTGAGCTGGCACTGTTCAATTACCTCAAAACCGGTATCACCTCTAGGAGCTCCTCTTTATCAACCTTCAAGCTATCTCTTCTAAGCCTCAAAAGTCCTTATTGAAACTCCAAGGTTTTCTATTCCTACTAGAGTCCTCATTATAAAATTAACCATATCCTATCTGTAAGTTAGCATAAGCAAGCAAGGCCCCGTGCTAATTCTATCTAAAAATTAGCTCTAGTAAGCAACTAAAGTGATCTTTGTTATCACTTTGTATTTTGATCACCCCTTATCAAAAGTATGGTACTTGGGCCATTGCTCAGGATTAGGTACTGTAGCCGTATTAAATACTGGAAACAGAAATAGTTCTATTGTCTTTAGCTTCATTACCTAAATGGTTTCTTCAATTTTTTGGTATTATCATTGCTTACTGTTTATCATTTGCCAAAAGAACCTATCTCAAAATAGAGCATATATAATATTTACTGCTTTTGTTTGAATCTCTGCCTGAGCTAACCATTACATTGGTACTTTGTAAGACTCTTGGAAGTCACTCCTTCAGAGTGGCTGAGGCAGTGTTTGTTTGCAACTATTCTCATTGCTTTTCTTTATAATGTTTCAGCTCATCCACCATATACCATGTGCTTTAGAGTGAAGTTTTACCCACATGAACCATTGAAGATTAAAGAAGAGCTCACCAGGTATTTTTTGTTTGTTTGTTTGTGCATTTAATGTACATTGTTAACAAGTTCAAAATATTCTGTTGCTCTGGGCATTTTTCAAGAAATGTATGTAGGGGGAAAATGTAGAAAGGTAACAGCTCTTTAGACCTCTGCACCAGCTGTGCAGGACTGCATGTATGCTTTACCATGTTTTCAGTGGTAGAAAATGCAGAAGAATGGAGGGCTCTCAGGACTTGTTACTTTGATTTCTTCATGGATGTTTTCCCCAAGCACTGAAAATTCTTATGCCAAGTCACTCCATAAATACAGGTGATTCCATTGTCACTGCTCTCTTACTGAAGTTTCAGGAACAGCTTGGATTCTGCAGTATTATCTGTGAGATAATAGTTGGTATAGAACAGCTGGAACATGCCATTCAGATTATAGCTATTCATCTTACATGAAATACTGAAACTGTTCAGCTGAGTGAACATGTTGTAAACTAGGAAGTCAACGGATTTTTATTATTTGTTGCTGTTTGTCCTTGGATGAACGTTTTACTTTTTAGGAGTCAGACTATAAACTTTTATAGACCTTTCTCATTCAAGAGCCTTAATAACTGATCTTTTTAAATCTACTTGGATATCCTCATAGGAGAAGTTTTATTGAAATGCAAAGCACCTAGAATTGGCTCACTGAAGTGTATTGTGCTGTCAGTATGTTTTAGTCTTTGCTGGAACATTTCAAATGAATTTTTAAAGTCAAAATGCTGTATGAAAAATAGGTTACAGTCTTTTGTTAAAACTAATACTATTAAAACCTTAAAAAGGAGAAATAATTTGACACATCATTAATATGACACATCATTGATATGGCACATTTTTATATCTGATCAGCTTGATAGTTTTCCAGTGTTGCTATTTGGGAAGCTTTGCTTTGTCTCTGCCCCTGTGTCTTACACATAGTATAGGAAATGCTCCTGAAATGAGCAAGTGAAACATAGTCATGTAACTCACCTCTGAGAATTTCCTTTATCATATAAGGTCAGATTCAAGGTGATGCTCTAAATTGGCTGGAGCTAATTTTTTTTCTTGAATTGCAATGATTGGTGAAATTCAAGAAGAATTAGCATATGACAGGACAGTCATGAAGCCTTGATAGCTAGTTTGCTTTTTGATAGATTTTTGTTTTGCCTTTTTTTTTAGCTCTGCTCTGTTCACTTGACAATCACATTTGTTGTTGTGTGTGCTTAAGATGATGTGAAAATACATTAATAATATTGTCACCCTTTTGACTTAAAAGCCATGTGTACTTCACAGCTGTATGTACAGTCAGCTGAGTCAGAATAATAGTGCTTTGCATTTCTGTTACTGTCTGTGCCTTTGCGTGTCACAGCTGCTCTCTTGTTTCTTCAGCTGGGTAGAAATATGATAGGTGTCTGTAGTCCCCATTTAAATAATGAAATTTAGATACAGTAACACATTCTGCCACATTGCCATACCATTCTTTGGTTCAGAATATTAATTAACTCTATGGTTAATCCCTACTGTGGATTATGGTCCCTGTAGTCTTTGTAAAAACTTTATGGGAATTAATCTTTAGTGAAGCACCTTAGAAACATCAGAGAGACTTAGAGATGTTAAAAAGCACTGGTTTTCCTACTCTTCCGTTGAAATATCTGATGCAAAAAATATAATCTATTCAGTACATGAAGCTCTATATGTATGGGGTAAATGGTTTGATATCTGTGAAACTAATATAACACGGATAGAGATACTGCTTAGGATTTAGGCATAACTTGCAGGAAGAAAATTGAGTAGTTGTCACCTCAGATTACTGATACTTCATTTCTATCCTACCTTTAGTAGATTGTGCTGGACTGTAATCCTTGTGTTCCTCTGTGGTTTAACAGGTGGAACTATTTTCAGAAAATGAAGGTGGAGAATGAACTAGCTGAAGTTATCTCTCTGTCTATGATATTACAGAAAAAAATCTTGTAGGAGTCTGAAATTGTGTGTACACTGCATGTTCAGAGCCCAGATATGCCTTTGACAATGGAAGGTGCCACATGCTTTCCTATCACTGCATTTCATTTCTCTGCTAAGGATGCCTGTGAACCTTTGTCAGTCATGTTGTACCTTTCCAGCTGCTTCCTTTCATCTTCCCTTGTTTTAATTAACAACTGCTTTCAAAGCTGTGCTTTAGAAATAAAATCAGTACCTGCCTCTGGATGTTAAGGCACTGTGAGATATGATGGCTAAAGAAGAAATTCTGAGGGCCTCTCACTATGGAAGGAGGTTCTGTGTGGTCCTTGGTCTCTGTTTTTCCTAGAATCAACTAGTGTTAGGATGGTAATACTCAATTTAACTTCAGTGGCTGTGCATATTGTTGTCTTGATCTCTCTTGTTTCTCTAGTAACAGACTGCCTGAAACCCACCTTTTCAAAAAAATTCAAATTGTAATGCACTTCAGTCCTTCTCAGCTGGTCTGAATTGGTGTCAACATGGATTTAGATCTGTCCTTATTTTTGGAAATACTGTTTCCACAGTGGGGCACTGAGGCTGCACATGTTGGAAACATGTTTGAGAAAGACTAAAACCACATTTTTATTTTGTAATAGTTAAACTAATTAGGCAATTTTTGCAATGCCTTTTAAAAATTTTTGATGAGAAACTGGCAAGGATTTAACTTATTTTTCTCAAATGATTTTTCCTCTGAATGTGCACTGGAGGCTCAACAGGTTGCAACACAAACAGTGAATATGAATTTTTGAATGGTTTGTATAGTTTTTTGGAAGGAGAGAGGCAGCCTTAGTGATATTTCTCTATGCTGCGGCCATCTCTGAGGTTTGACTTCTCCTTCATGTGTAGTATGTGGCAGATATCAGGTTTTCCTGAATGATACATCTGTGGCTTTCCAAATTTGATTGTCTAGCACTTATGGGTAATGTGAAGTCAGAACAAAGTACTTCAGTTTCAGAAAACAGCATTCAATTTTCAGTGAACATACCCGGTGAGAGTAATAAGCACCAAATTTTAATTAAGAAATAGCAATATGACACCACATCTTCAGATCTCCCTTGTTCCCTGCCACACAAACCTGTAAAACGTAATTTCAGTTTCTTTTCTTGTTAAATCAGCATCTGCACTGTGGCGTGTTTCCTGACTGACAAGATTGGGTGAGAGGAGGTCTTCTCTTGCTATGGAACTGTGTGCAGAAAAAAAGGATATTTCAAAGTTCCCTATGATTGTCAAGATTATTCTGCTGGCAAAGATACAAAATTGCTATGAAGGAAGTTTTAACTGCAGAAGTCATTCAATCTACGGCATATATAGCTGTATATATAGCATCCTACTAGACTCTCTAGAAAGCACAGATATTTTTGTTCTGTGCCTCTCTTCACTATTCTTGATCAAAGGTCAGAACCCTGCAAGAGTCCACAGCTGGGAAAGCCTGAAACGCTGTGTGTGAATAGGGTGTGAACAGTCAAGGGAGTGTGAACAGATAGATCCAAAGACCAGTCATAATTGGGCACAGATTTTTACTATGTTAGTTATTTTCAGTGTTCTTGTTTAGGCAAAAAATAAATCAGTGTTTGCTATTTCTTATGTAATAAAGTGTCCCAAGACCTCATGCTTTTTTATCTCCAAATCCCTACATTATACTCTGCATGCATAATTAAAATGAGAGGATATAAAGTCATTTGAGGTCCCAAAGGAATGATCTAAAATGCTGCAAATAATACTGTATCAGCAGTTATCCATGATCATTGTAAAAAAACCCAAACAACCAGTTCTAGAAGAGGGTGTGGGTGAGTAGCTAGTGGAATTAACCAAATATGGATTATTTCAATTAGCTTTCGTCATGCCCTTTTTTCCTAATCCATATCTCCTAATCCAAGAATCAGTTCTTCAGTCACTAGCCTGTCAAAAATCAGTGTAGTGACTACTTTGATACAGGAAAAGCAAATTAAAAAATGTTTAACTGGAAGTCATATAAAGTGACAAAGACTTGGGATATGACAAATGACATGACAAATTCAAGAGCCCTGAGTGAGCTAACTTGAGTAAGAGAGAACAGTACATCTGCAGGCATGCAATATTTGACTAGTTCAGTCCCAAACAGCTGTACTTGATATCGTTGTGTGCTGGAAGAGCCTGGTGTTTCACCTCCAGAAGTGGGAGGCCGGTTGCGGCTGATAGTGCTCCTCTTGGTTTTTAATACGTCAATATCAATATTATTTGCAAGTTGGAAAGTCTTGCAATATGTTAATCATTCCAAGGGTGAGCCAACGTGTGCTGGGCCTGTGCTGCTGAACCCTCTTCCAGGCATCATTTAAGAATATCTCTGCCTCTCTTGGTACCTGTTCAGCTTTTCTTGAGATATGCAATCATAGCTCAGAAGATAGTCATGCAGTTTCCAAAAGAAGTTAACAAGGTACTTCCTACTACTTTTGGTGTTAGTCATTTTAAGGCAAAAATTCTTCTAGTCTTTGAATGAAAATTATGGTTTGAAGTAATGATAAATATGGCCCTACTTCCTAATTCCTCTGTTAGAATTTGGCTTATGACTGATCAGACAGGTTGAAAGGGCAACTGCTGCACTGATATCACTGTGGCATACTTATTGCCATGTGTATCTGTTTTACAAATGGTGAGATGGGTTTAAGCCATGCTAGCGTGAACAAAACTTTGACGTTATTTCAGAAAAATAAGAAAACTAATAAATGATCTCCTTCTTACCCAAATTCACTACAAGGTTTCTAGAATTATTCTATTAGGAATTTTAATGCTTACATTTGTATCTATTAATTTTAGCATTATTTATTGGATATGTTGGTCATGAATTTATCTAATCATTCTTTTTTTGGACTTGGTAATACTGTTTTCCTTCACAACCTCCTGAGACAGTTAGTTCACTATGTGCTATGCCACATTCTTTCCTCTGCCTTATGTAATTTCCTGATTTCACAGATTTCCCCCTAGCTCTAGTATTACAGGATTCAGTGAATAGCAATTCTGTGTTTGCCTTTCCCACTACCCTCAAGATTTCATAAGACTCACTATTAATTCTCTCTTAGTCACCACCTCTCCTTGAAAGGAAAGCTCTATCCTCTTATTCATTTTGGTTCTTCTTCTCTGTTAATCAAACTCAGCTATGTCCTACTCATGATGCAGAGACTAGAGCTCAATGAAGCATTTAAGATGTGATTACTCCAAGGCTTTAAATAGTGGCAAAAAGTTGAAAGTCACTCCATAATTTTCACAATGTCTTTCCTGATGATGCCCAACATTTTCTTGGCTTTGTTTTTGGCTGCTGATGCAGCCTGAGTTGATGAATTCAGAGGCTGTCTGTGATGACTCCAAGATCTATCTGTCTCCTCTGTGTTTTAGCAGTAGCTAATAGAGTGGTGGCTTTTCTTTAATTTATAAGATATCAAAATGCTTTTCAAATATTAGCAAGTAGACAAGAAATATATTTTACAGAATATAATTATTTTTTCTATCACAGAATCAATTAGGTTGGAATAGACCTCTGAGATCGTTGAGTCCAGCCTATAATCAAACACCACCATATCAACTAGAACATGGCACTAAGTGCCACCTCCAATCTTAAACACCTGCAGGGATGGTGACTCCAACACCTCCCTGCACAGTACATTCCAATATCTAATCACCCTTTTTGTGAAGAAATTCTTCCTAATGTCCAACTTAAGCCTCCCCTAGTGCAGCTTGAGGCTACTCTTGCCCTGTCACTAGTTTCCTGGGAGAGGAGACTGACCCCAACCTTGCTACAACCTCTTTTTGGTTAGTTGTAAAGAGTCATAAGGTCATCCTGAGCCTCATTTTCTCCAGGCTAAACAACTCCAGCTTTCTCAGCCACTCCCCATATGGCTTATGCTCCATACCTCTTACCAGCTTCATTGTTCTTCTCTGCACACGCTCCAGGACCTCAATGTCCTTCCTGAAGTGAGGGGCCCAGAAACCGACACAGTACTTGAGGTGTTGAGTACAGGGGGAGATTCATTTCCCTGGTTCTGCTGCCACACTATTCTTGACACAGCCCGGGATGCCACTGGCCTTCTTGTCCACCTGGACACTCCACTGCTCATGTTCAGCCTTTTTCTCTACATAGCACTGTAAAGCATAGAAAATATATTCTCTTAGTTGTGGTATCACATACTAGTTTGTAGTTAGTGTTTAGTTTAATTTCCCAGATTTTGGCAGGAAACTAGTGCTTCTGCTGATACCTTCTGTAGAAGACAGAACGCAAATTTAGTATTCAGAATAATATGCATGAAGAACTCATAAATTCTTTTGCAGGAGTAGTGCACATAATCCAGAATCATTGGAAACATATTCATTTGCCCCCTGCCACTCTAGCTGAGTATGCACTGTAAGAATGGGAAAGAGCAGCGAGTCAAAGTCAGACACCACAATGAAAGAACAATTTTTGAAGCATTTCTGGATCTCTGGAGGTGAGCAGATCTGTCATCTGTAAAGCCTGTGGCAACTCTGGGAGAAATATTTGTTACGGGAATAAACTGAATGAAGTGACTTGAACACAAGAAAAACCACTATGTGGCCAAACACAAAGTCTGGCTGTGGGAAAGCTTTCTTGCCTCACCGAACATCTTAAAATAGATAAATAAATTGTCTGTTAAGCCGTTACCAACATAGTGTATGAGGGCCATGAAGCCTGCTTATAAACAAGTATAGATATTGTGTAGATCCTTCATCGGCAGTTGCAAGAAAGGCTTGGCTGACCTGTATTTGAGTCATTTGTATTGCAAACAGATAATAGATGGAAATGAGGTTATTCCAGTGATAGCTGTTTGTAAATGTGTAAACACTGAAGTATACATTTACTAGCTTGATGGTAAGCTTGAGTACTTAGGGCTGTAAATCAGGTCATAAAGTTGTTCCAGGGCTTGGAAAAAACAGACATGGTGAAGGGACACCAGAAGCACCACAATCAGATCTGATTTTGCACGTTATTTCTGTAAGTGTATGCAGTGCTAAGTACATGCATAAACCTTACGGAACTCAGGAGTAAGAAAGGCATTCATAGGTCTTTACTGACCTGGACCATAAATTACTGCATGAGGATTACGAGAAATGTCTGAAGTTGAGCCAGCCTTTGGCGAAGCTTGCAACAATGGCTTTCAGTCAAAACAGCATCTGTCTTCTTCATTTGAAAGAACTTGATAATGTCTTAGTCTTGTTCCAGGCTGCCCTCTTTCCTTGGAGATCTCAGCCTGTCTTCATAGGAGAGGTGCTCCAGCTCTCTGATCAACTTGGTGGCTCTTCTCTGGACTAGTTCCAACAAGTCCACATCTTTCTTGTGTTGGAAACCACAGAGCTGGATGCAGTAGTCTAGGTAAGGTCTCACCAGACTAGAGCAGAGGGAAAGAATCACTCTCTCAGCCTGCTGGCCACAGTCCTTTTGATACAGTCTAGGATACAGTTGGCCTTCTGGGGTGCAAGTGCACACTGCCAGGTCATGTTGAGCTTTTCATCCAACAACCCCAAGTCTTTCTCCTCAGGGCTGCTCTCAGTCCATCTCCACCCAGCTTGTATTTGTGATTGGGATTGTCCTGACACAGGTGCAGGATCTTGCACTTGGACTTGCTGACTTTCATGAGGTTTGCACAAGCCCACCTCTGAAGTCTGTCAGGTCCCTCTGGATGGCATTCCTTTCCTCCAGCATTGTTGACTGCACCACACAGTTTGAGGTCATCTGCAAACTTGTTGGGGATGCACTCAATCCCACTGTCCGTGGAGCTGACTATGATACTAAAAGGTGTCCTTTCCAATAACAACTTTACAGCAGTGGAAATTTTCTGCAATTTTTTAAATTGGGTTTTTTTCATGTTGAACAACTTGCATAACCAGTGATTTAGCTGGAGTGAATGGATAATACATTTTGATTAGCTTCATGCAATTGACAAAAATGCATACAGTGACAATTTGGATTTAAAGAGTATATATTTTTATTGTAACAAAGATAACTTTGGAAGTGGTTTTTTTTCTTTTACAAATTATGATAGTTTCATATTTAAAACAGGCTTAAGCAAGAAACTAGTATAAAATCTGTATTTATTCCTGATAACTGAGACTATTATCGATGCAGAAATTTTATAATGACATTGAGGATCTTAGAACCTGGTCAAACAATGAACTGTTTGCTTAGAAATACCACAAGTACATCTGTTGATCTCACAGCTCGGCTAGTAAGCTGAAAATCTTGGGATACCTTTCATAGATGGCTTTTTTTTGGCTCTGCTTGAAAGCTGAACACATTTTGGCCTGAAGCTAATGGTCACTCTGGAGAACTGCATCCCAATTTTTCAACCTGGAAAGACTTATCAAGAAGTTTTCAGATAGGGACTGTTCAATTTTCTAAGTTTTGTATGGTATCTGCATCAGTATACCAAGCCTTTTCCAGTACACCCTGATTGCAGATTAAGAATTTTTATTGCATAGCACTGAGGCCTTTGGTTCACCCTGGTGCAGATACTTTCTCTAGGGTCTACCTGTACCAAATTATGGTATTGAATTAGTGAGCTGTTACTGGACAGTGATTACAGGGAAAAAAAATACGTTGCAAAATAAAAAAAAAGGCTTGAAGTGCAAGGTTCCTATAGAACTTGTAATGCAGTGTGAGCAGTGAGAGCAAATCACTTTTCTCAGTGACAACTCTACTGCACTTATTACATTTATTAATAATCCAAGGCAAGGAGGAAAATTTCTCTTGCCCTTCAGATAATACTTCCAGTCTTGCTCTTGGTGCAGGAGCTCATGGTACACACAGAACCAGGAAGCTTGGGAAAAATATTCTTACAGCAGTGTTATTCTTAAAGCACATTTTTGTTGGCTATATACATACACTCTATGCAGCTCAAGGTTGGAGAGGACTAACAGCATCAAGGAACGTCCTGAAGGTCTGCAGAAGCCACTGGGTCTGATAGAACCCTCTGGATGGTTGACTTTGTCTACTTAAAGCAATGTTTAAATAGTTTATTTTCCCAGTGGGGTGAAGCTGCTGAATGGTGTGGCTGTAACCATCTAGTTGTCTGGTAAAGAAGCTGTGAGTGAGTCACGGGACTATGAGTTGGTCATCTCTGGGAGACTGCTCTCCAGGAGAAAAAGCAGAAGAGAAAGTTGTGACCTCACAGCTGTGCCACTCCACTTGCTATTAGAAATAAAGCTGCTCTGTGGTACGAGGGAGAGAGCAAGTAGAAGGAGCCTTTTTTTCTTTCTCTCTTCAATTCTTCATAGAAAGAGAGAAATGGGAGAGGTGACCCCCAGTTAGGTCACCCATGCCTACTGCTCTGCAGGCCTCTAGGAGTTGCTTCTGCCTAAAAACTTCATCTGGGATTCTTTGCAGATTATAAAAAAAAAAAGAAGGGGAAAAAAATCCTCCCCACTATCATCAGGGTGCTATTTTGTCTACAGCAAGAAACAGATTTCCTTGTGTAAACCTGTATATAATTGGAATGGAGGTGCTCAAATGGGCTCATATTACCATAACTTTTTCACATTACTAATGAGCATCATAAAAGCTATATATTTTAATTAAAGCACTCTCTATGATATCTCTTAGTGGTTTTTTGTTACTTTTGCTCTCATTATTTCATATCATTGAAAAAAATCTGATTACATCTATTTTTAACTTGTGGTTGTGCTTTGCCTCTTTTTCCTGCCATTAAAAATAGCAAGAGAGAGGTCCAGAATAGTTGCACAGCTGATTTCACACTAATATCTTAAATCCGTTACAAAAAGATGTGACATTGTCTCCTAATTTTTTAATTGTATTTCAGATACCTCTTATATCTACAAATAAAAAGGGACATTTTCCATGGCCGTTTGCTGTGTTCATTTTCTGATGCTGCCTACCTAGGTGCCTGTATTGTGCAAGGTAAGTACAAGCAGCAGCCTTTTTTAAATACTTCACTCATATGTGTGTTCAATGAAAAGAGCAATGCAAAACTGTTGGGTGAATATAGCTACCAGTAACTTTTTTTTTTTTTTTTTGGTTGTACTCTTTCCCTGCATTGACATTCACTTAAAATGTTGTAAATAGTTCAGCCACTTAGCCAATGAAAACCAAATTGGAACTTAAAAAATAAAACCCAATAAATTATCTTAGCACTGAAGTGAAGTATGACATCAATATTAGACTCCACTTATCAACAGAGCAAAACTCTGTTGTGAATCCTGTATGTAAACGTAACCTTTTCCATTTGAACTAAGCAGGATAAAGTGTCATTCAGTGTTCTTTCTTATGGTAAAGAGAGTCTGTGTGATCTCTGTCAAAAATAGAAGATATACTTCAAGGAGAAGGAAATTTTATTTTGTTTTTTCTTTTTTTTTTCTCCTTCTCTCTCTCCAACGTTTCCTCAGGACCAAATTCAGACATATATCTTGAATTGTATATAGAGAAATAATCAGCCATATGTCTGATTAGGGACATCATATGTGTGGAAGTTCCCATTATTCTGCCTTTACGTGAATGAAACTCTTAATGCGTTATAATACAGCGTATCCAAACCAAAACTGAGTCTAGACTGTATTAAAAGAGCGTCATTAAGAAAATTAAAACACCAAATTCCATGTTTGAGTACCTAAGTGACACATCTTTTAGAAGAGGAATCAAATTGTGTGGGGTACCTTTAATAACAGTATGGCCTGTGTTTCTCTGCTAGAACGGGATTAGACTAGTCCATACCAGTGAGGATAAATCATGTGAAAAAGAGGTGAATCAAGAGTGCATTGTTTTAGTTCTGCCTGCTAACAGAATGATAAATACTCAAAGGGGGAACTTTTCCTATTAATCTGTTTTACAGAGCATGTTTCTGCCACAGAAAATAGTTTACTATTGCTAATTAATGCAGCAGTTAATAAGGCATGAACTTTACTTGAAACTCATTGATTAAAGTGGCAGTTATAAGGCTTTTGTTGTTTCAGTTAACTATCAATTCTTTAAAGCAGCATTTCTTGAGAGATGCTGGATTCTTACTGAGCATGGAAGTATCTTGAATTACACTACATTTACTGACTTCTTTCTCTATTAACTAATGTTACAATTGGATTTTTCTGTTTTGTTTTGTATTTTGGTTGCATTTAGCTGAGCTTGGTGATTATGATCCTGATGAACACCCAGAGAATTATATCAGCGACTTTAAGATTTTTCCTAAGCAGTCACAAAAGCTCGAGAAGAAAATAGCTGAAATGCATAAAAATGAATTCAGGTAATTTAAAATGCTGTTTAGTAAAGAGACAGCCAAGAAATACTTTTATCTGTTTCCAAATAATGTATGTTAACTTAGGAGGGTTTGTTCTATGGATTATAATAGACACTCTATCAATATGCTGTCTAATATTCTGTATTTGAAAATGTGGTTTCAGCTTTGGGGGTTTTCTTTTCCTGTTAGGCTTTATTAGTCATAGCTGAGTGCTGGTAATTTAGACGTCATTTACTTGAAATATAGGTCTGATTATGGGAGCAGCTCACATCATGAGCCCTGCTCTGGTTGATTAGTGGAATAACATTTTTCATTTAGGAATCACACATCTTTTGGTGTGACATTTCTGTCTGTAGTGCAATTATAAAATTCCTGGTAGATATTGACCTGATTGAAACTGTAATTAAGTTATTTTATCTGGAGGTTGTTAAAATAGTAGTGAATTGCAAAGAAATGAATTTCAGTAAATTCCTTGTAAGACTAAGGAGGTGAGATCCAGAGCTCTCTGCATGTCTTTTTCTGTCCTAAACTTTTAATACTCTAACAAGAGGAAGGGAGAAAGATAGATTAGTCTATCTTTTGGTTTCAAAGTTAAATGTATTACAGGAGAGAAGTAGCAGTGAGTTGTGCAACTATACCCTCTTCAGGGTTGTCAGCGAATGACATGCAAAGCAGTCGAGAAGGTAGCTTACTTCATGCCCTCGGCATTTCTCTTAGTTGAGAATAGTCCTCAGAAAATTCGAAGAGAAATAGGAGGTGCAGAAAATCAAATGAAAGCAAACAATTATTACATTAAGTAGAAGGATAGTTTTAATTGAAAGATTATGAGGTCCTTTGCACTTGTTTAAAACCCCTGTGCTTTGTTTTCATGTTTTAATGTATTTGGAAAAAAAAGACAAAACTTCCTGTCAGAGGGGTTAAAACTTGAAATACTTTTTTTTTTCCCAGAATCCTATCAAATATATTTTTCAAGTGAAGTAGAACATTCATGACATATGAACATAAGCTTGCCAGTATTCATGTGTCTTCTGTTTTTTCCTTCCTGAAACCTATGTATCTTCTTTGTATTTCTTTCAGTGAATGATGTTTTAAATGGCATGGCTGTATCTAATATTTTTAGAGCAGTCCAGTCTGTGCTGTATACCAACCCATAGAAAGCCTTTTGAAAAAGGAAACAGATTTTCTTTTACTTTCAGGATTTCCAAAGGATAAATTCAACCTTTATAAAACAACATTCTCATCAGTTAAGCCAAAGTGCAATTGAAAAGACTTTTATAAATTCAGTCTTTAAGGAACAGGCTAGTCCTTTATTTAAAGTTAGGAGGGAAGGAACAGTGATAGGCCAAAGCTGGTGGGTTTTATATTTCATGATACTCGAAGAGATGTATTTTTCTGTGTTGTTTGGTTTTTATTTTTTTGTTGTTGTTGTTTGTTTGTTTATTCATATGTAATTCTGCCCCTCCATTATGATTTAGTCTGTTAGTTCATTTGTTATGAATAACTAGACATATTTTTTGGCTCATTTTTTAACCCTCTTTCCTGTTGGTGTAATCTACCTGAACCCAGGACAGTAAATGTTACAAGCTTTTGTACATGTCCCTCTAGGATTCTCCTAGTCCTAAATTCCTCCCATCAATAGTTGCTCACCATGTGAGGATGTTCCCTGAATTTCTTCAGTAGTCTTGGGGAGGGACACTATTAACTATTGCCTTTTGGAAGTCAGATGGTATCAGGCTGAATTCTTTTGCTTGTGGATCTGCTGGTTCCTACAAAGGAAGGCTGCATCCAGCTGGTGGCCAGTCACTA
>VZRE01006107.1:0-35332 GCA_013396775.1 Cephalopterus ornatus
AGTGCTCCTGCAGGCAAACGATTGACCTTACACCGAAGAAAGAAAGATCTGAATCTCCATCTCTCCAGTGCGGTTGGTGCCCCACTGTTGGCACTCCAAGGACAGGAAGAACTTTCTGTGTGGGCACCTTTGTTCTGGGAGGAATCTTCAACCGTATTGAATTTTGACAGTCCGACTACCAATTTGGGTGCAGTGCTCCTGTATAACGAACGATTGCCCTTCCACCCAGGAAAGAAACTCTGAACCTCCATCTCTCAGGTGCAGTTGGTGCCCCACTGTTGACACTCCAAGGACAGCAAGAGCTTTCTGTGTGGGCACCTTTGTTCTGGGAGGAATCTTCATCCGTATTGAATTTTGGGAGTCAGATTGCCAATTTAAGAGCTGTGCTCCTGTATGCAAACGATTGCCCTTCCACCCAGGAAAGAAAGTTCTGAGCCTCCATCTGTCGGGTAGACTTGGAGCCCCACTGTTGGCACTACAAGGACAGCAAGATGTTTCCTCATTAAACCTGAATTTACATATTTAAATTCCTTAATGGGTGAACCTATGCTAGAATATATATTGTGGAAGAAATTGCATATTACACTGATGTACTCTTTGCTTAGGAAAAGAAAAAAGTCTTTCACATACATTTTTCATGAATGATACTTACTATCTCCTAATAACATTATGTCCTTTTGCAGGTAAATGGTTTATCATTGGGAATTGCTGGGTTTAATTACAATAATGATCTCCTTGATGGTAAAGACAATGTCCGCCTCCTCATCTCCCTTTGTCTGTGTGGGCCAGCTTATGGAACTGGATCATAACTCAAAGTT
This sequence comes from Cephalopterus ornatus, assembly GCA_013396775.1. Classification (NCBI taxonomy): domain Eukaryota; kingdom Metazoa; phylum Chordata; class Aves; order Passeriformes; family Cotingidae; genus Cephalopterus; species Cephalopterus ornatus. Next base: position 819 of record VZRE01006107.1, read on the forward strand.
GGGTGATGAGTAGGCAGGCATTTGACTCTAAAAATGAACAACAGTCAAGGTAGAGAGGTACTGGCCTGGACCAGAAAAATGTGTGAAGCTGACCTAGATATTCTGATGAATATTGCCTGTGGGACTTAAGCACAGGAAAAGTTGATTTTGAAAGTGAGAAAAGGTGCTCACCCAAGAGTGAGATCACCACACTTCTTCTGGTCTGCTTCTCAAAACCCAGCATTGCATTTTGTAAAGCAGCAGAAACATGGTCAAAGTTGTTTCTATAGCAGGATGGGAAGTATATTAGGATGGAGGAGGAAAACCTCATGGTTTAGCATGAGGAGAGAAATAGCAGGAGGAAGACTGCCAGGAAAGAGAACTCGAAACAACCCTGTGACTAAGCATGTAGTTTGACCATCATCCCTGATTTTGCCAACCTTCCTTGTCCCATTAGCTTTGGCAGTCCCAGTTTGGTAGTTTTTGACTCTCCAAATGTTGCAGCTGGTCTTAATGATAGGCAAATCTGCTTCAGAAAAAATGAAACATATTTTGCCTTGCCATCTAAAGGCATAGACAAAAAACACTGTTAGAGAAATCTGAAAGCACTCTCAGGAATTAAAATCAAGCATAGACTACAGGAAAGAGAAAACCTTTGCTTGCACCGAAGTAATTCACCCAGTTCTCTTGAGCTTCACTAGACTGAAAGAAACAAGTGAACAATGATACAATTTTTGGTGTTCCTTTCTATGACTTCAGCAAGACCGGTGTGAGTATGTCTGTTTTATCCGTTTTCATGAGCAGAAATGTACAGACTTGTGCAGACTTTCTGTAAGTGAAATAAGAAGATGATCATATGCTGCCAAAGCAAATGCAGCCAAACCAGATGAAATCTACTCCCTCTTTCAAAGTCTGTTTGTTCAGGTTCAAAGGAATATGATATATAAGAAATCTGATACTACTGGATTGCCGGAGAGGTTGTGGACTCCCCATCCCTGGAAGTGTCCAAGGCCAGGTTGGACAGGGTTTGGAGCAACCTGATCTAGTGGAAGGTGTCCCTGCCCATGGCAGGGGGGTTGGAACGAGATGATCTTTAAGGTTCCTTCAAACCCAAACCATTCTGTAAGTCTGTGAATCTGGTATTATTGTGATCAATATGGTGTGTCTCAGAGGCAGAACACATTCTGTGCAGGTAATATACTGTAATAAGAATCTCCAATTGTCTTTGATGTCCCAGGAGAAACCTGAATATTTCCCTTTGAGTACCCACAATTCATTGTATGAAGTATGCAGTACTCTTTTCTCCTTTCTTACCATGTTTTTTAGTAAGAGTTGTACTTTCCCTTCTAAGGGAACCTGTTGCTAAGAAATCAATGTGACAGCTCAAATGTGTTTTCCATTGTCTCATGATTATTTCCCCCCTATAACTCTATTGCATATCATTTATTTGATTAAGTAGCCTGAATTTCATATGTAATGAACAGTTAAGCATATGAAAAATTTTAATTGCTAATGTACATACTAAGTGTGTCCCTTCACATCTGATCTAGTAAAATTATTCCTTCCATGCCACAAGAGCTCTGCCACTCTCAGAGTATCATTATTGAGCAAGCAAGGCTGTGAAACTTGCTGTAAAAATAATGACAGCAGGATCCTGACCTGTGCTCAAATTGTTCTTTCCTCATGGATCCAGCCGGTGAACCGGAACAGAGTGAAAACTGGAAGGCTTGATTCTGCTGACAAACTTTTCAAGCTTGATGTCCCAAAGACACAGTATTTACCGAGCTGACCACTGCATGGATGATTGCTTCACTGGACAAAAAAATACACAACCTTTCAAATAAAAGTACAAAACTGTCTTAAAAAGTAATACTACATTTGTGCAACTAGTGTTCCGTTAGAAAGCCCAGTAAATATATTCAGTGATGAAGAGCCGTTGTAGCTTGTGATCAGATTAATAAATAGTCTGCATTACCCATGGTTTAAAGACTTAGGTCATGCTCCCCTTGAAAATCAAGTATTCTCAAATTGTTTTCAGACTCGCATTCATAAAAGTGAATTTTAACATGTAAGCATAAAGCATTTCCTTATCTTTATGAAGAACTTTCAGATATTCCATAATGAGTTTACATGCAAAACCAGTTCCTACTAGAAATATTCAAACAAAAGGCTGTGCCTAATGAGTATTCTATCAGGTCACTCACTGAAGCATGTGGAGTTAGCCTGTTGTTTTCTAAATTATTCCTCTGCAGGGTGGGAATTCTTACGCCAGAACTCACTACATTTTAGCAGTGACAAGGTCCATTAATTCTTATGGTGAACTGGGTTGTGAGCTCCTATTTTCCTTGGACTATTAATAAAAATATCAGTGTTATATTATTGTCAATTCCAGGATGAACTGAATTGTTTACACAACATTAGGACAAACCTCACAGCTTTGCAGTCATTTACCTTGTTCAAGAGATGAAATATAATTAAACAGAAGAGTTGATGTGACCCTGATCTCTGTTTCCATGTCATCAGTAGATTATGAAACTCAACCTTCATGAAAACAACTTTGACCTTTACATTTGTATTTTTACTTCTACCTGGAACATCAACAGATCACACTTACTTTATCTCATTATCAATTGCTTGAACTCCAAAAATTTCTTGAACAATCTGTATTAACTGCTTAGCTCTGCCCCCAAAAAACTAGGTGATATCTCAGACCATTAAAATGGAAAAAGTAAATCACCATATGATAATTATTAATAAGAGTAAATTTAAGGAAATATGTGATTTGAAGATTAAATTCATCTTACCAGGATTAGGACCACATTTATTAAGGAGAACCTGACATATTATGCCTACATTTACATGCCACCAAGGAATACTCTTTATGAACAGTAAGATGTCCAACTGGTTAACAGCAAGATTTTGCCCAAAACAAGTTATCTGAAGCTAGGTTTAGTTTTCTTTATTTGTTCCATTTACCAGAAGACAGGTTTAAATTTTTCATCCTGAAGGAGATTCTAAAGGCACATTTGTCACCAAGGGACTAATTGGCCAACATTTTCAGTGTTAAGTGCACACGAGATACAAAAAAATGTTGTCTATCTCTATTTTCAGAAGTTATGATCTCCAGCATTAATTAGGTGCCTTCTGTTCCCAGAGTAAACCTAGGAACTGAAATCTACAGTGAGCACTTTGGTTGGATGTTTTGGGAACAATAATCGTGTAAGGTTGTCATCAGGAGAATTCCGATTAGAGAATCCATTTGCCGATGATTTTCTAATGAAACACAAAACAACACGACTCATCTGCTCAGAGATGTTCTATGTGGGACTAACTTGAACCAGCTAAGACTGGTACATATGATGAGATTTGTCTTAGAACTGCTCCCCAAATTTAATAATGAACAAGTACTGTAACGCTTTCAAAATGATTTTGATCTCTGAAAGAGAATCTTTGAAGAAAACCTCAGCAAAATACGAGGTTAAAGCATTTATTTACTACACCATTTTGTAAACATCCGTATGTGGACAAAATAAATTCTACGCTTTTAGTTATGAAAGGGGAAAAATATTTTAACAGTGCTACGAATAAAAAGTAGAATTTAAGGAGGGTTTGCTTTTAAATCAGTGTTCCTCATCACTGTAGAGATTTACAGAATCACAGAATGTTTTGGGTTGGAAGTAATCTCAAATCTCATCTCATTCCATCTCCCTGCCATGGGCAGGGACACGTTCCAGTGGATATAGTGTAACTGGATATGCAGGACATGATATATTCACATTCAAATACAATATTTCCCATAGCCACCTCCTGTTTGACAGAATCCACAAACAACTCTAACGTTTTAGTGATGGGTCAAGAGACGCATCATTTTATGGTTGCCTGCTATGGAAAGTGGTGTGGCATTTTTGTGACATATATTTTAAGGGAAAAATTCCCTTTCCTCTCCAGTGCTTTGGAGCTCTCCATGCTATTCAATCACAGCTATTTCAAGTGATTGCTCCCTTACCCTACACTTAACAGGGAGCAAGAGTCATGAACTACTGCAGTGCAGTGCAATACAATGAATGTGTGATCAACCACCAAACATTTGTGCTCTTTTTCACTTTGTAAAGTCTAAAATGCATTCCTCTCAACAGAGAAGGACAATATTGGAATTCATCTCACAAATTCTTAATCCTTCTGAAGTGAAAAATGAAATTTATGAGCACAAGGAAAAGACACCAAAAATGAAAAATTTATTATGATAGACCACTTTCAAATTTCCTAATGTGGTCTCTCTGTAGACTCTGCTAGGTACTTCTGATCGGCGTAAGGCAAAAAGAAAATACAGCCTTCGTAAAGGCAACGAAAGACACTAGCAAGTGGAATAGAAGTAAAGTAAAATAGTGCATAACATTCCCAATATGTTGTTTGTTGAAGTCTTCTCCCATCTGAAGAGAGGAGAAAAAATGAGAGTAAAAACCAAAGCTATGAGAATTTCTTATCTGTCTTAAAATACACTATATGTATTGATTCTATAAAATGTTGAACTGATCCTCCTATTTTGCTTACAACACACAGTATGCAATTAATCCACAGGGGGAACTGCAGCTGAAAGGAGCTGTTGCTGGCAGAGATCCACCACCAGGTAGAGGGCTGAGATCACCAGAGCTAGAGAGTGAAAAAAGCACAGCACAGCTCTGTTCATCCTCTCCAAATTCCTTCCACTCAGGAAGCACAGAGCTGCTTGTCATCCAGACGTGATCAGGTTTCAACCTGCAGTCATCTACTTTTTCTTAGGAGACGCGATTTTTTGGTTCCTGTCTCTTCTCTCTACAGAGTGTCACTGTCAAGGGAAACAACTGCTCACATATGACAATAACAAAACATCAATGCTACGTGGACTCTGTGTGTGAAAACTCTTCCCACTGAATCTCTTCTGATTTTAATTAGAGCCTTACATAGGGCTGGGCTGGTGTATCTGTGTTGTATGTTTGGGTTCTGCTTTTGCCTCAAGGGAAAAAGATGCGAGGAAGGCACATTTGCTTTGGCTTTGATAGGATAAAATAGAAATTTATTTTCTGGTTTCAGGAAGCCTGTTACTCTCATTTCCATTAGGAGACTAGTGATACCAATTTGGGTAGGGATTGAATTTTTCTCTTATTTAATGGCAAAACCCAGATTCTCATTCCATATTTATCCTCCTCACTGACTCTATCAGATGATTGCAGGGTGAAGTCCTAATTGCAGGACCAAGGATCTAATGAACAGTTTAAATATCTGACAACCAGGAATGAAACCTTGATTTTTTCTTAAGTTTCTCAGGGAAAATATTTCTGTGAGAACTGAAAAGCCTCAATATTGTGAGAAAAGTTGCACTTCTTGTATACAAGATCATCATTTTATGGTTGGATATCCTCTTAAACTCTTAAAAAATATAGAATAGAGGCCAGAAGTCCCAGATTCTACTTAATATTTACAAAAGCACTCAAAGTTATCGTCAATAAAGCAAAATACAACCATTTTCTATCACAATCGAGTGAAATGGAACAGAAATAATGTCAATATCCAGCAATAAATATTTACTCTTTTTTTTTTCTCAGTGATTTGCATGGCCACAAAGGAATTTCTCTACCTACTCAAAGAAAGTTAATGTAACATTTGATTTGCAAAAAGACATAGAACTGGGAATGTAACAGCTATGAATACCCGTGTTCACACGAAGTATAATGATTTCTCCAAACTTCTGCTTTCCTGGAAATGAGGTATTGCTGAATTACTCTCTTTTAAAATGAAAGAGAGTAACTTATATTCTTTGTTGTTCAAAGGATTTAGAAATATTTGAATGAAGATCACAATGTCTCTGTTCTTCTTGTTTAATTACTTCCCTAAAAATAATATTTAGCATGAACCCAGATTTATTGATATTTCTGAAACGTTGAAAAAATGTTTAATTATAATCTTCCAAAGAAGTAGGCAATGGTGGTTTAGACAAAAAAAAGGGATCATGCAATATTTGTTAAAGTTAGTAAAAAATCGGACAAAATCACACTTTTGGGAAGCTGTAACTTGGACAGGTAGGCATACAACTTCATGAGACATAATTTGAGGTAGGTGACTAAATCTGTTAAAAAATAAATAGGATATAGAAATGAGAGAAATCTATGACTGAAGAAAAAAGCAAATGACCAGTCCTTAAAAACTTAATTTCTTACATAAGGAAGACTAAAGGGTTTTGAAGAAGAGGAAGAAGTTGTTTCAAAAACAGAGGAAAAAGGACTGCTTTAAAACTGAAGTTAGTGATCAACCAAAGGTAAAGAAAGAATAAAAGTAATTAGAAAAAATGAAAGTGTAGGTTTTGAAACAGAAAATCAGCAACAGATCTTGTCAAACTGATAAGAAGACTGTGCAGCAGTGAAATGCGAACTCTCTCCTAAAATCAATCTTGCTTCCAATCAATACGTTCCTGCTCTTCCCTTAAGACTTTATAACATTCTCATAATTTTCTTAAATTCTAAGTAGAAGCCACTGAAGGATTGCCTTCTGTATTCAGTGTCATGGCCAGTTTGAATCTCACTCAGCCCTGTACAGGCACACCCAGGGATAACTACTGCAATGGAATGCATTTTATGATGCATGTTAAACTGTTTTAGCATGGAATATAATCCATCACCCATGTTCCACATTGGGTGGTTATTTATTCCCATGCAAATGAGTCGACTGATATATCTTTATGCCCCCTTTCAAATGGAATAGATTATAAGAAATGAAAGAATCACATCTGTTATTCTAACATTACGAAAACATGCTAAGTCAAAAATATTTCATAAGGTGCAGGTAGATTACAGCTGATAGAAATACATATCACAAATATTTTAAAGTATATGCTTTTTAATAGCAAGGATCAAAAAAACTTCTACTGACTTAAATATGCAAGTGAGATCCTCCTGAACTTTAGGATTAAATTTATCCACGCGGCTTTTGAAAACATTTGCATTGTTAACACTATCTAAGACTTCTAAAGTAATGAAGACGCACTGGTCACTGTTGGGAATCTATTAATTCATTTAGAAGGGTACCACACTACAGTTTTTCCATGTGTCGGTCTCTTAGGTACACAGAGTCCAGAAAACATGTCTGCTAAATATTGGAATAGAAGAACCACGTCTGTAAAGAGTTAAAGAAAAAATAAATTCATTTTGGTCAGGTTTTGAAGAGAAACAGTGGCTGTATGCACCGCCTGAGGCAGACTTTGGTAGAGATGGGAGAGTTTTTTAAGAACTATTGCAACCACAAAAACCAAAAGAGAAGGTGATAGATTCTATTAATCCCAGCAAAGAAAGTACAGACATCCTGTCGGAAACTATGCAGGTTTCTCAAAAGCAGATAAAGGCTAGTAGTGTCTAACTCTGACAAGATTGTTTTCCTTTCTACGTGTAGCTGTCGTTTATTTCTTTCGACAGCGCTTCCAAGAAAAATTAAACTTTGACCTTTAGAGTTGGTCAAAATTTGTATTAGGTTGTTGGGAGATTAAGTAACTGCTCTACTATTACTGTGCCAGGAGTAATACTCATTATATACTGGAATACATGGCACTCCATTTGCAATTCCTTAATAGCAAATGCCATTTCCATTTTTATTTTTTTTTTTCAATACTGAACAATCATACAGTGAGGGCACACAAAATGCAAAGTAAATGTTACTACAGGAAAATCTGCTCAGTGAAGTTGAGCTAACAGCTCAGTTGCCCTTTTCTAGCTAATTAGGCAGATTGTTTGAAAAAGTAATTGCTGGTTTTATGACATTCACCCAGAACTGGCTTCAAGGTGCATTAACATCTAAAAACAATAATTCTGAGCTTATTGTTTTCCGCAGCGGAGCTTCATGGATCAACCTTCATTTTTGTTTTTTGGAAATGCTAGATGACATTTCAGAGAAGGGACTCTTTCCTCTGCCTTTGAAAACCACTTCACACCTTCCTGCACGCATCAGGTGCTCAGGTTGCCTAGGCCTCTCCAAAAGGTACAGTCAGCTCCTCTGGATCACTGGCCCAGCACATAAGGACAGGGAAAATATACTGGATGTGAGGGTCAGGGAAATAAATGATGTCAGAGTAGCTTGAGACGAATTTGTTAAAAATACAAATATTACTTCTGGAAGAACTAAATCAGAGATACTAGCCAAGCTAATGAGAGAAGAAATTTAAGAGAGCCTAAGGTGGTGTCAATATGATGATCTGAAAGACATTTTGACTTATTTTTTTGGCTTAATCCCTTTTAACTTGTATGGACTTAAGAGCCTATGATAAGTGACTAATTAGCTTCCAAGTCAAAATTTGGAAATCAAATGCATTGCAATGTATACAAGAATATGAGTCTTAAGCCGGAATGCCACAGGAACCCATTTGCCAGCTAGCGAAAGAGTTAAGAATTCAGAATAAAACTTGGACTTCTGTGATTAATTTCCAGAGGTATTTACATGGAGGCATAAATTGGTTCTGTATAAGAAGTCCGTTCCAATTTTGTTTCTATTTGTCACAGTCTATTAGTAAAACCTCCTTTTAAATGTACACAAGGGAAGCTGATGATGCCACAACGGTACTGAAAAATAGATTTTTCCCCAGGAAAGCCATATGATGCATGGAAGAAACAAAGCAGGAACACAGAATCACTCCATCAAGAATCAGCTGTGCGGGTATCCAGGAGGTGCATTACTATGGTGTCTTCCCAATTACTATCAGGGAAGCTGGGAAAGAGATTACAGTTCAGGGGTGCTATCTCCTGTTGTCCAGTGGCCCCCAACGCAGGGTGAGGAGTGGCTCGACCGTGACTGGGAAAATGCTTTACAACACCGGGTACTCTGCCTCATCACTTGCCAAAAGACATAATCTAAGACAGGTGGAAGGAGCGGCTGCAGACCCCACGTTGGGATTGGGGCCCCGGTGTCCACCACAGTGGTGAATGCATGCCACACGTTCACAACGCTTTTAAGACAGCACAACATGAGGCAAGCAGCAGGGTCTGCCAGGAGCACCAGGGCTAGAGGTGGATCTCCATCCAGTGCCTCATACTCACCCGCTGGCTTTCTAACAGCACCTCAGAGAGAGGAAAGAGGGGCCAAAGGGATTAACACTGGGCAACTTCAAAGTGCTGCGCGCTCGTGGAGGCCACCTGCTGATGGCAGCTCATCAGCCAGAAGAAATCAGTGTTTGGAAATTTAGCAATATGTTGGGGCTGGGGTAAACACCATTTTCAGCAAAAGCTAACCAGAGGCAGCACCACTCTGTTCAGCAGATAGAGGTGTCCTGTCCTCTGCCAGGATGAGGATCCCTCAGCATCTGGGAATACTTTATATGGCAGTAGTGTGCCCTTTAAGTCATCTCAGATGATGTGGGTGATATCCTGCCTATGTGACAATGGGCAGGATAGATGTCTGTGGGTGAACTGTATCTTTAAAAATAGCAAGCTGAAATGATATCTAAAATAACAGGAGTCTGACTGTACTGGGCTGCCAGTCTTTCATTTGTTAACCTACTTGTTGGAAACAGAACTTCAAGTCGGGAAAATTTTCCTGCGAATGCAAGAACATTAATTGCTCGGGCAAGGATTAAAATCAAAATCAAGGAATCTTTCATAACGGGCACGTTGGAGATAAAATGATGTGCTCTGGCAGAGATTCATAGGATTTCTAGCTGGTATTGTTTACATACAAGTGCTCACTATCACTGACCATCATATCAATGCCACTATCATGTTGACAGATACTCAATTAATTTTAACATTGGAGTGAAAGATGAGCAGAGCATACAGTAGGTTTACGTGCAATTTAACAGTAGGTCATTAAAAAGATTGCAACCTTCTGTTAGAGAAGGAAAGAAAACTGTGAACTGTGCCCATCTCTAGAAGAACTTAGATTATTGTTGTAACTGCAATCTAGTTAAAAGGAGACACTGCTACTTTTATAGGATTAAATATAACATGTCCAATCCCAACAACTCAAGTCAGAGATCCACGGGCATGAAAGCATGTGCTATAAAAAAGGGGAGAAACCATTACTGGAACTTTTGTTCTGAACCAGCTAATCTGGTACTACTTGTTCATCAGTTGTTTTCATTGTCAATATTTGTGTTTAAGAAAACACAAAAAAGCAAAACTTCTAATTTCTCAGATAATAAAAAACTCCACTGTATTTCCTTCAACTCCCTTACCAGGAATTCTATTAATTCCTATTTATTATATGTGAAAAATTTGTTTACCAAATGAGGGACAAGGGAGAAAACTGAAAAAACTATCAAATAACATTAATGATGAAACCTAAAACTCTTACATTTGCCTTTGAAGTCTGCCAGTCTTGCTCTGTGGCTACTGCGTGAATGAAGATAAACTCAGTTATGGAAAGAAAAGAAAGGAATTCAGCTGTTTAATCTTCTTATACTGATAATTGCAAGTTGTGATGATTCTTTGTACTCTGTGCTTTTATTGCTTTCATACGACAAGGCTTAGAAAACCCTCGGTATTTTAGTTTAAACACATTCTGTTATTTTTAGAGATGGTTTCTCATGGTTTCCCTTGTATTTTGCTGATCACCATGTTTGGGTCAAGGACGGAAATGCCATTGTTTTCACGCAGTTTCAGTTTTTCTACCCTGGTGTAAGAAACCAAATGGTAATCAAGTGCATAGTTCACGAACCAAACCTGCCAAGGCTTAGGAGGTGATTTTGGTTTCCCCTCAGCACCCCTGTTGTGGTGGTTGGAGATTTCACTTTGCACTGAATACCAGAGGCTGCGAAAAGGTTATGGCATAGAGAGGAACAGGGACCAAAGCAGTATGCATGTAATCTTGTGGATTAAACATGCTTTTTTTATCCTGCATGTTGTTTTAAGGAAATACACTCAGATCTGCTTTTCCCTGTTTTACCTTCCTCATAATGTATTTCTGTGTAAAAGCAAGAACTCTGAAGTAAGATATTTCAGCGTTTGTTCATGTAAAATCTGGATTTATAAAGCAATGGTGTTCAGACCATTTGTAGCACTCATCACACAGTTCACAGAATCGTCTTCCAGGGAGCCTCCAACTGAGTTTATTGCAACTAGTAACTTCCTCAACAATATTTATTTGAATATCAATGTAAAAAAGTCGAAGACTTCAAAATTGCCCATGGAAGACATGTCTTGTAAAATCATGAAATTGTGACATTTCCTAAGTCACAGTGTTAAGGCTTTGCCTTAAATGCACCAAGCAATTAAATGGCCATCATCCAGGTTAAAAACGAGCTCCTATCTGCAGGGTTTTCCTGGCAGTTCACAGATTTTCTGTACTACTCTGCAATGTCAGGAAACAAAAGAATGATGAACACTGTTACTGAAAAATTACTCTTCAGTTAGGGCTTTATTCTGCATTCAAAAGTTGTACTATATTTAAGTATTTCTCCACCTAACTAGTAAGAAAAAAGGGGAAATTATCACCCTGGAACAGGAATTATATGGGATGTGATACACTAAATCTAGTTGAGCATCACCTAAACTCAACTAAAAATAAGTTTTGCAGAAGGTACTCTTCCACAGTTTTAAACTTGCAGTAAGGCTGAATGAAACAGTAATTAAGAAAATAATTAATTAAGAATTCATTATGAAGACACGATGGAAAGAAAATAAAAAGTGAAGTTTTGTGGGATCAAGGACTGTAATTATTGCAGGATTTGGAGAAAGGGTTTGGGAGAGGGAACATCCTGAACCTGTGAACATCTTGGGTTGCCAGTGTACTAGTCAAACCTGAAAGACCAAGAACACTTCTTAAGAATGAACATGGAAGTTCATACCACAAGGACATTGTCCATCCCAGCTGTTTGGGCTGAAAATGTAGTTTTACGTGCTTTTTTATTTGCAGGTGCCATTGATGTAGTGGACTGAACATTGGAACAGAAAGGAAAACATCACAAAGATTTATTTTTGCCATCACCAACAACTTTGAAACTAATGAAATACATACCTGCCCAGTCTTCCCACTCCACCTCTTTAAAGAGGAAGAAAACAAGCAAAAGAGAAATAAAAAATTAAAATACCCTTCAGCTGCACAAAATCTTACGAAATCTACATCAGTTTATAACAGATCTGTTTAAAATCTGAGCCAATGCGCTTTTAAGACAGCAAGGGTATAAAACAAGGCCTCAAATCTCATCTTACCAACCTAAATTAATTTGTGCAAAAAAATTTTTATTAGATGGGTCTAAATTATAACCTGGATTTCAACACCCTCATGTAAGCCCAAATTCTGACATACTTCACAATCTGGAACATTTTTATTTCACAATTCCTAACGTGTAATATTGGTGAAAATAAGATCTGGTGCTAATGTTGTACTGCAGGTGAGAAATACGGAGCCAAGACACCCTGGAATATGTTTTCACCAAATCCAAAGTGTGAAACTCTGCCATACCAAGGAAAATGGCAGCTAATTATTGATATCAATGCCATTTGTTCTCTCCATGTGTAATTTGGTTCATTCTTTAATGGTTAAAAAAACCCTCATGTCAATATAGTATTGCAGGTAATATTTAAAGATATTTTGGTTACCTTTATTTCTTTTTACAATCTTTTGACTGTTTGAAATGGTATTTCTCTGCTTTCTCTCTCTCTCTCTTTTTTTTTTTTTAAAATCTGAAATATTTGAACATAAAAAGCATAATGAAAATAATGATTCCAATTTTCTCAAACCCATGTTCCCTGTTTGACGACAAATTGTATTACAAAATCACAAAACCAGAGAGACCAAAAAGGAATATTCAAAAGTCCAAGCTTGGATTTGACAGGTCCAGAATGTTCACACTGCAGAAATAATTTAATATAGGAAATCTGATATACTTTTTTCCCCATTTCCGTATTTTCACAAAGATATACCAAAGCTGAAGCAAAATTAAAAGCTGAAAAACCCCACCAATCTCATTTAGAGGGTAAGAGAAGAAAACAGGAAAAGAACAGGGGAATTTGTGCAGGAGTTATTAATGAGAATGCTAAATAGTCTGTTCCAATCTACCGCAGTGGACTTACTTAGAGAGGAACAAGGTCACCTTGATTTATGCAGAAATGGGTGGAGAATTACCCCCAGAAAAACAGAAATTGATGAAGGAATATGTGGAAGAATTGTCAGATAAACTTTTGACTGTAAAAAACCAGTTGTCATCTTATTTCAAAGTATGTCACATGCTGGTCCTCATTCCCTGTGGCACCGATAATAAACCGCTTCACAGACAGCATTGTACTCCCATTTTTACAGTTTTTGGAAGGTTTTTCGGGCTCATGTTGACTCACCTTTTCTGACCACTCTGCTTTAGATTGCAATCGGGAAAAAAAGTAAGATTCCCTTGCAAAAAAAGGCCCTGTATAAGGTACACGTACAAAGGACAGTAGCTCTTAGGAAAAATTAATAAGAATCAGGCATCATTTATTCAAAGAGGCTTTTAAAATCTCCACTTAGTGTCACATTGACAAATTGTTTTCCAAGTTCAGACATTTTTATGTAGTCAGGTCTTCTTTAATGAGACTTTCAAAGCCATTTTAAAGAACTAAAGTAAATTACTCACTTTTCCCCTCTGAAACATGGCTGGAAAATGCCAACAAGTCTTTTGATATGGATTCAATTAACCGAATTCTTACTTTGGTTAAATAAAAAAATAAATTCTTGTTCTGATTGCTGTTTATGCCTTTTGCAGTTTTGTCGTGGACATAGGTCTTGCACATATTTTACTTTTATTCTCCTACTGTAAATGTCAAAGTTAATGTTCCAGATTCACATTAACTGCCAGTCTTTCATGTTTACATTAAATGCACACCTTATGCACATTTTAGTGTCTATTTGTGTTGGCTTTTGTTAGAATAATTCATACCCCACTGGGAAGCAGTGAGCTACTCCTTACTGACTGCTTTGTAATGATCCCGGGGTTTTTTGGGGGGCCTATTGGGAAATGTTCTTAACTTGATTTTAATGGTAAACAAAACTCTAATTTTTTTTTTCAATCTCTGCTTAAGAGTAATTCTTTTAATGTATTTAATCAATTTCAGCGAGGCCAGAAGATCAAATGCTTGAAGAATTTCTGGAATTTTACAAAGATGAGCGAAACGAGTGGGAGTATAAAATTTATTTTTGTGTATTTTACAGAATTGGTGTGTTAGAAGAAGCTTTTATGATCTTCACAGACTTTGAAGGGCATGCTTGGCAGTGCCTGAGATAAGGATTAAGGTGGTGTAGGTTTTACTACACAGAATTTCCTGAAGTTCAACAGCAGCTTCCTGGGAGCTGAAGCAATCAACACCTGCTACCTGTGTGGGAATAAAACAAGATTTGTGCTGAAGAGGTGGCCTTCCCCCTTCATTAAGTTGAAAAACTGCCAATATCCTATTAAGAAAACACTGGTACTGCGCCTGCTTTGGCACAGGGCATCAGTACAACTTGTGTCCACAGAAGATGGAGGTGTTACACCTATTTATTTTGTATTACGGTAATGAATATTATTGGGTTATTTATTATTATGATCATGATTGCCCTGGTTATTTTTATTATTTATTAATAAATTAAAGGAATTGCAATAATTTATTAATCTAATAACAGTGTAATGATAATGGATTAAAAGAAAAAAAAGCTGTTTCTGAACAGGGAATCAGGCAGGTCATGACACCACACTATCCTTACCAGAAGGAAAAGATTGCCAGCTACACAACAAAGGATGTGGAAGGAAAAATAGTGTTAAGCCTGTGCTAAGTTCTGTCAGAAATATGAAATAACTACAGGCCTCCTGGCCACTAATGTTGGACTTGATGATCTGGGAGGATTTCTCTAGCCTTATTGATTCTGTGATTCCTTTGCCTTCTCCTCTCTCTCCCACTTTATTAAATGCACTGAGTTTCCTTGCTTAAGCAGCTTCACTGCAGCTTTCAACCAATCACGTGCATAAACTTCTTCACTTTCTCCACTCCTGCTCCACAAATCAAACAGATCTTGAGAAAAACTGCATTTAGACCCTCTTTAATCTTTTTTTTTTGAAGTGGTACCATGAGGACAGGGACGGCGTCACATGAGATACAGGGAGAGGGATGTTACTAAACTGAATAATTTAATGTGTTGAATGGGCAGTTCACTATGTTGCTTTCTTACCCCATGTAGCTTTTCAGCAGACCCTTTTTCATACCCATCCACCACTTCTTCCACGCTTTATTTTCCAGATGTCACATCCTCTGTCGTAATCTCAGTGTTTTCACTGAAGTGCTGTTAAACTGCTTTGACCTAGAAACTGGCCCAAAATATGAAAGTATAGTCAGAAAATATAACCTTCTATGCCTTGACGGCTCATTAAAAGTTAACATAATTTACAACTTCAAAAATAAATACCATTGGGGAAAAACAATCTTTTAGGGAACCGTCCAAGTAAAGAATAGAACTGGAGTTACTGAGAGAGAGCTTTTTTGTCCCACAGTGGTCTAATTCAAGATTTATACAAAGATCAGTGAAAAGCATGATTTAAAATCAAGGTCATAAATTATGAATGTTTATGTGCTCAGAAGAAAAAACACAAATCAAGTATGTTTGTAAAAAAACTGAGCTGCATAATTGCAATTTCTTCCAAAATAAAGAAGTGCCCTATCTCTAAAGGAAAAAAATGAGAGTAAAAAGGAAGAAAGCCTAGGGTGAGTACCTCCCAGCAAAACATCTGACAGATAAACTGCCTTACCTGCTAAAATAATGGGAGAGGACTCAGGACATAAATAATTCTTGGACTCAGAAAACTGTGGCAGACGTGTTTATGAGTAAAACTCCGCGATCACTGAGGTATAGATGAGCCTTCCCTTTGACTATTCTGGGAGTAAAATTGTCACCTACTTTGTAGTTCTTGCTATATTATTAGTGGAAGAAATACATTTCCTCAGGCTTTACTGAGCGTTCAGGCAGTCTTAGTTTCTTATTTTCTTCTCTCAGTTGAAAAACATCCCAGCACCTCCAAAGGCCTTTAACTGGAATATATCTAAGTGTTTGTAGATGATCCCACAAACCATAACAGTGCCACTGTTTCTACTGACTGAGGCACAGCAACCGTGTTGGCAACGTGGTATGTTCAAGGAATTCAGAATGCCAGGACACCTGGGACGCTTAGCTCAAACTTTGGTGATGAATACTGAATATATTTAAGATTCCCTAGAATTATTCCTAGGACTGAGAAAAAGCATAGCTGAGGTTAAATAGTAGTGGTCAAAGCCATTGTGAATACTGTTTGCCAGGGTTGTTTTATGCATTTTGAAAGTATAGCCACACGTTAAAAGTAAGACCCGACATTGCAATGTGCTCTAGAATGCTCTTAATGACCCGGCAAGACTAATAACCCAACAGAGAGGTCCACAATCAGTATCCCACAGTGCTCTCAATAAACCACAGGCACAAACTAGCCCCTAGGAAGAGCATTTATTATTTGGTGTAGTCTCAAGATCAGTGCCCTCCTCTGTTTCTGTCTAGAAAAGTAAGGAGGAAAATGAACGAGCATTAAGGGCACGATGGGGCTTCCAAACCAAATCCCAAAGCACCACTTTGGGGAGGTGTCAAAATACCCCTCCTCTCCATGGAGTACTCAAGGAAATTCTGGTCCCAGATATCTCCATATGCTGCACAAAAAGCCAGCATTACCAAGAATCAGTGGTTCAGCGTACTGGACTGGCATGAAAACTTTATTCCTAATCTTACCTGGAATTAACACTTTTTTACCTCTCCTAACTTGTTAGAAAAACAATATAATGCTGAACATTTGTTACCTGGAGTCAATGAGGATATTATTTGGTCACAAAAGGCCAAATCCCCTCATTTCAATTCTGACAAGGAAATGGATTAAGGTCTTTATCTTCACAGAGTGAAACACAAATATTTAATTCTGGTTTCCATGCGTGGCTTTTTGAGATCAGTCACTGGGATAAAAATAAAAAGGATGTACCAACAAATGAGCATAAATATTCAGGTTGCTTCATGAATATGAACAACAATGACAAGAAGAAGACATCAAAAGCCTTTACAAGATTTTGTGTCTTTAATAATTTAATTTTGCAGCAAAGTCATTTGGTGGTTGGAAAGCAGGAAGTACAACTGCTGTAGCCTGAGCAAAGGAAAAAATATCTACTACTATTTTATTTGTCATCAAACACACATTTTACAGTGCAAATCAGGTTTACAGATGGTTTTGACATGTTTATGGGGTACTTATGAGAGGAGAAGCCCCAATTTTCAATACTGATATGTTTTTCTAAGCATTCTTCAGCACATCAATGAATCTATACGTGCTACAAAACTTTTCTGTATGCGATCTTGGTTCACTGACCTTTCCTTTAAGTCAGAAGGTTGACTTTGCAAAAAATACAGAAGCTTAGAGCAATGGGTGATGTCTGAGACAGAGGAAAAATGTCACATCAGTTGTGACTTGCCAACCAGTGCTGTGCAAAGGCAGTGACAATGTCTGACAAATGTAGCTGCTGGACACTCTCCGTTTGAGAACGCTGCCTAGTCTGGAAATGTTCACTCCTACGTTTATATATTTAGGACCACCCTGTCTCGCATGCTGAAAGGAAGTCCAGTTCTACAGCATCTATAAACAAGGGTGTAAAAATAATCTCAAGACCTGTTCAGTTAATTCTGAGGACTTCAGAAAGAAGAAGTAAACTGTGTTCTGAAAAGCATTACTTCCCTGTGGGACATCAAAAAGGGACAGATGGCAATGGATTGTGAAGGCATGACCTAGGAATTACAGTACAAATTTAATTTATATTGATAGGAATTGACCAAAATACCCATAAATTTAGAGTTCTTTCTGTCTTCCTAACCTGAGAGACAGTGTGACATTTGGAAAGAAAACCAGCAAGATCTTTTCCCAGAGAAGTTGTGGCTGCCCCACCCCTGGAAGTGTTCAGTCTACACTATATTTATATGGATAAATTTTAAAGATTGCAGTAGCAGACAGTATGAAATACAGGATGGGCTCTCACACGCAAGCATTCTCTGTCAACTACATCAGAAGAAAGATACTGCTGAAACCAAGTGCTGAATGAATACAGCAACTTCACTATAATATTAATTGCAGGTGCAGAGAAACAACAGATGAGATGCTGTCATATTAACTGAACAGATAAACATGATCTGTTTCTTTGACAAGACTTCCAGGTGTTGAAATACAAACCTGGATTCAGAAATAACTGTGAAAGATCACTTTCCCTCTTTTAAGAAAATTTTCAATTCCCTACCTGCTGAGGTCACATTTTGTAATTTTGCAGTCATTTGCAGTGACTTTTGTAATTTGTTACAGCCATTTGTCCATCACCCAAGCCGATGGGCTGGTGTTATAAATGTTACGGCTTAATGTTTTGGAAGTAGGGAAAAATGTCTATTCCCCAGCAGGCCTGCCCCTCTGCACAGTCTCTCATCCACCTTCCCTGGAAGACGAAGTTTCCACGGAGGGGGTGCGGTGTAGTGCACCCTTGCAGGTCACCTTGGGGCAGCTGCCACCAGCAGAGATTAAACGAAATATTAGAGAACTCTTTCTAACAGTGATGACCATCAATCTCTAGTGATGTAGAAAGTGAGCTTACATCATCTCAGTCAGTGGATAACAACGTATGGTAACAAATTATATAAATGTGGCACGGTTAAGTCCTGCTTGAGAGCAAGTAAAAGGACTTGAGTCTCTTTCAGCCCTAAATATCTATCAGTAGCATGTGAATCTAGACTGATTTTTTATATTAACCCTAAAGATTTATCTGCATGAAGGACTTAGACAGAATGATCTAATTTTACTTACGCGCAAGATTAAACTTCTTTTTTTTTTCCATGCCATAAAAATGATATTTTTTTCCCTAAAGCTAACCAAGAGGCCGTTTCTGAGGGTTTATAAGAACTCTCTCTCTAGGTACATATTACAAATACTAATAATTCAAATTTTTCAGGAGAAATCTGTATGAAGTGCATGACAAAAGACTGAAAACCCAGGCTAGAAAACCATGCTGCTTGTAGTCCATGTGCCAACAATACCATCAGTTAATGCACTACATTTTGACCCCAGATTGCAAATAATCTCATGATCAAGAGATTTGTTGGTCATAAATCTGCCTAAAAAGCATCTTCCATTTTCTTGAATCTTAGCTGCTTCTGACACCCACTAAAATCAATATTAATTCTGTTATTGATAGAAATATTGCCTATAATTAATTTGATCAGGAAAGTAATGAAAAAATATTTTTGTTTTTTATTCTATATTCTATTCTATATTCTAAGTTCTACATTTAAAAACCTATAGTATTTATATATAGTCTGTCAAGAAACAATAATTAGCAAAGTGGATGTGGATTGCTAGAAAATGATGCTATATAATATAATACAAGCTTTTAGATAATATTTGTTGTCGGATGTTTTTCTACTTTGGCCGCTCATAAGGAGTATATTTTAGAGAACTGAGACTTACCTGTAAAAATTCTTGAGCTGCGTACTGCCTACTCCTGTTTTTTTAAAACACAATCCAAATGTCTTAAAAATTTTGGAAGGACTCACTTTCTACAATAATTCTCTATTACATGCCAAGCTAATACATATTTTTATTTGTTGTTTTATCACCGAGCTATTTTGTATTTCAGTCACGTATTTAACCACGACCTGTTCAAGCCTGATTCACTCTCTTGGCTATTAGGGAAATGTTCTTGCCCCAGAGGGTGGCTGGGCACTGCCCAGGCTCCCCAGGGCAGTGGGCACAGCCCCAAGGCTGCCAGAGCTCAAGGGGTGTCCCCTCTCAGGGACGGGGTGGGATTGTTGGGGTGTCCTGGGCAGGGCCAGGGGTGGGACTGGATGATCCCTGTGGGTCCCTTCCATCTCGGGATGTTTTGTGAACCTGTGATTCTTGCTGTCTGGAATCACTCCTGGTGTTTGTTAGGATCCCTTAGAAAGGCGCTCAGGCTTTGCGAGGTACGGATTAAAACGCCAGTTACAAGAGTTAACATGGGAAGGGAGGCAGCAAAAGTAACTGGGGACCTGGAATTGTGCACCCTCAAATGCGCCCGTGGCCAGGACAGGGCTCCGTGCAGCTCCTGCTCATGCTCTTGGCTACTGGCACTGTGGTCTCTAGGGCTCACACAGGATTTTCTTAGCAGTAAAAAGTGACAAGATTTTCTACCCTAAGAGGCCGTTCATGTGGATGTGTGCTGCCTCGCTCCGGGGCCCCGCTGCTGCCGTCGGGGGCAGGGGAAGGATGAGCTGGATCACTGTGCCCCGAGGCCAAGGGGATGGGCAGCCCAGCACGGGCAGCACCCGCTCGGGTTCCTGTCACGCAGATTCCAAGCTAGAAGGGCTGTCACAGGACCATCACAAGTGCAAACGTCATCTTAAGGTGTGGCAGCCACTACAGAAGCCGCATAAATTACCAGCAGAGAGCCCTGACCTGCTGAGTTAGACTCTAATGAGAATAGGAACTCAGCTTTCCAATTCAGAAATACTCTCTCTCCATCTAGTGCTACAAAAGCAGATTCTCTTCTACAAAATAACAAGAGAATACTGAAAATAAGATAGACTTAAAAAAAAAAACAAAAACCAAAACACCAAAACCGAACCAAAACAAAAAAGGCAAACAAATAAAGCCAAAACAAATAAACAAAGTGAAAATTAAAACTTACGTTCATTTCCATTTTCTCATCCTAAGTTCCCCTATTTAACATGAATTCCAGAGGCATTTACTGTCAGTGACACAATCACTTGGTAATAGGGACTCACACCCACACCCCTTAGTCTGTGCCTGTCTAAATTGAAGGTTACTTAGGACATTCATTATAAAATTTTACTCTCTATCATGAAGTAGTGTGATATTTTAATGATACCAGTTTGTGCTAAAAGATGTCTGGTTTTAATGCAAAAATACACAAGTGCGTCTTGCTTAAGAAACCTAATTCATGCTAATCCTATTCTCAGAGATAATCTATAAAATTGCAGGTATGGGCACAGAATGTTAGTTAATGTCAATTTACATTTTATTTAAATCATTTTAAAAGAAAGCAGACCACCAGGAATTAGAGAGTTTATGCAATCTCAAAACCCAAACAAACAGGAAATCATCAACAAAAGAATTTTAGTGAAAAAAGGGAAATCCTGTATTTCCCTAAAAACAACTTGGAAAGATACAGCAATATTAAAACATTGCAACAATCCACATACTCTTTTCTGTAAATAGCAAGCAAGCAAATACTTTCAACTCCTTTTTGAGCTAGCACTTCTGGTGGCACATCTACCCATCTTTTAGACACAATTTCCTGGCTTCAGGGAGGTGTACTACAGGCAGTTCAGCCACTTAAAACATACACAAGTACTGCATCTGTATTATAAATGTGCACAGGTAACTAAAATAATTATAGCAACCACTCACTACATGCAATTCTCCAAGTTAAAAACCACATGCCGTCAAAATAAATTATTTCTATACCCACTGAATACAGTCAATAGGAAGCAGTTGGCAAGAAGTATCCAGATGGATTGTTTGCCATAAGTAAACAAAAAGGAGATTAATTCTGCTGCAAGAACATTGACCATTTTGCAGCTTTTATTCTTCCATCTTTTTATGCGATAGATTGTGGGAAAATCAGCTTTATTTACTGGCATTACTGAAAGCATTCGGCTGAAAATCTGCAACACTGAAATAGAAAATATGTTGTTTCTGTAACTGAAAACAAATCACATGTCAGACAATGTGGGAACACCTAATAAACACGAGGAAAAAATTACTTGAACTGTGGGCTGCAATGGAGAGTGACTTACATAAAAGAGTAGATAAAAATACCAAGTCATCAGATGCATTGATGACCACTCAAGAGCAAAAAATCTGGGATAAGAGTTTCATGTTAATTGATATATTTTTACTGGACAGCTTGTTAGAAAAGTGACAGAGATATGAAGGCATCCATAAATAAAAAAACCTTAATTTTTGAAGAAAGCTTAACAGCATTTAGAAATTATTTCAATAGAAAATAACCGAAAATAGCTGAGAAGACCTGGGAACAGATAGCATCAGACCTCAGAGCACATTTTATAATATTAACTTTAAGTAATTTAATGAATTAATTACTGTTTCTTGCAATAAGCTCTGGCTCGGTTCAGAAGGGTGGACCAGGGAGGAGCAAGGCATCTTCCTCTCTCTTTTCTTGCTCCCCAGATGGAGGGTATGAAAGGAAGGTGCACAAAGACAGAAAGGCTGGCCAAGCAAGAGGCTGTATGCATAGGCAAACACACAAAGACTGTGTAAAATACAGGTGAATAATGTCAGCTAGAGATGTCACTTTATTCTAAAAGGCAAGATAACAGAAGACAAAGAGGGGACTTAAAGGACTCTTATGAAGGACACGGAAATCACCCTTTCCAAACTGGAAATACTGAATTCCAGCCAAGAACAGGTGAGGGGCCCTTTAAAGAATGTCAAAAGTCTAGACATGCAAATGTTTGTAAATCCATAAAAACAAAGCCTTGTCTCCAGCATATCAGGCAGGGCTCAACCCTGTTCCACCTGCAGACATGTTACAGTCCTTTTCTCCTCTTGACCTGAAATTACTCATTCATCCCCTCCTGGGGAAGCAGAAGGAATTGAATCTGCCCTTAATTCCTAAAGCTGCAGCATCACAGAGACAGTACTTCCTTCCCTTGTACTCCCTCAACTTCCCACCTGCTGGCATCATTCCCGACAGGTATTGCCACTGGAATGGCACCTTTTGGCACTTCTTACACACTACAGGTAACTGCACTGGAAAAGGCATCATTGAGAGAGAAAGGTCCATTTATCCCATTTCTAACTGCTGATTTACTGGACTGCATAATGAAGGAAGCTTTCGACATGAAGAAGTTCAAGGGAAGCTGTGAGTGGAAAGTAATTTCCATAGATTATTTTTCAAAGAAAGCGATTTTAGACAGCAGGAGGAATTGATGAATCTTGCATGAAATTTACCCTCCTATGCCAGAAATAATGAAAACTAGGACAAGCTGCTTCACAAAAGGATTAGACACTTATCCAAGATTGGAAAGCTGTCAGTATCTGTAAACAGTTTCAAAAGTTTACATTACACCTGGGAATCTAACTCTTTCGAAGCAGCTTGGCAGATATGCTCCTTTTCTTATGAATCTTTTGGAAAGGTCTAGGACCTTCTATTTCCATAGTTTCTGGGGTTTTAACAAGAAAATTACCACAATGTTAAAATACATATCAGCAAATCCAGTGTGGAGAAGAGATGAGAAGATTTTGTTTCACTGACTGTGGGGAATGTTAATTATGTCTTTTCAACAGATGAAGAAAGCACATGTACTGCGTGTAGGTGGCAAGGTTTTGGCAGCAGGGGAGGTGTGTGGGGGGAGAGCTCTGTGCAAAGATGCTGGAACTGCCTCGGGAAGGACACAGCCAGTCCCAGTCACTTCCAGCTGCTTCCCGCTGGCTCTGCAATAGCCCCACCATGGGCCACAGATGAGTAGTTTTTCCATACATTGGTCCAAGTTCTTCAAGTTTGACTCGGACCAAGTCTTAAGATCAGAACATGACTGATGTTTCCCATCAGTGAAGATGGTGGCACCTCTGGAAAAATGTGTGAACACGAATGAAGAGACAAGGAAAGAAAGAAAAAGTGTCAGAATCAGTCCTACAACACCAAGGGCAGAGAAGAAGGGAAGGAGGTACTCCGGTGCTGGAGCAGGGATTTTAATTAGCTTAGTCATTTTTTCCCAAATCAAATCTCTTTTGCCCATGATGGCAATTGGTAAGTGTGGTCCTTGTCTTTATTTTGAGCCACAAGCTTTTTTTGTGTTATTTTTCCTGCCTGTCCTGCTGAGGAGAAGTAGTGGGAGAGCAGCTGGGTGGGCATCGGGCAGCACGTCAAGGTCAACTCACCACAGCAAGAAATGTCCTTTTTCTAGGAAGGTTTTTTCCTTTGTGGTCCGTCTGTACGTGTCACAATTAGCTTTGATTCCTTGGGTATCTTTACCAATCATTTGTTACAAATGCACTATGCACCACAGTGAGCCATAACCTTTCTAGCTCACATAATAAAGGCAGTGAAGAAATGTCAGATTCAGCTCTATGTATATTACCAACCAGAATATTAGAGTTCCAGGCCTGGAAAACTAAAAACCTCATTGTAATATGACGGAATTTTCATAGTGTTGTTACTAATGCTAGATATTATTTGTAATTTGCTGTGTAACAACACCCAGAGCACACCTCACACACAGAGACTTGTCACGACTCACAGGCGGATTTCACTGGCCTTTTGAAAAGAATGGTGGTTTTGCCAAAAAAAAAAAAAAAAATAAAGCAAAACTGAGTCTGACCAGAATTCAAAGCTTTCAAATCTCAGAGCAATTTTTGGCAGAAAGATTGAGGCAAAAACAAGCCCTCAAGACAACTCTGCACTTTTCAAAGTAGTTGCTCCGAATTTTCCGAACTAGCAGACATAGTTACTCAAAACCGATATAAAAATCACCATACGAAAGATCAGCAAATCTACAATGTTCCTTGACAATAATAACATTACCACAAAGCTCTGCATAGGTTAGATTTGCCTTTTACATTTCTTCTGATATAGATTTTAGGAGCAATGTCTTTATTAACAGCTGCATCTTACAATAAGAAGGCACTCCTGGCTGGAAAAGTGAGGAGAACCATTTTGCTACCCATGGCTTCAAAATATAGCCATTTGCAAAATCCTAGGATTTCTAAACCAGCCCTACACTAGTTTACATGTAGGCCCTTGGGTTTATTGCTCTTTGCAAAGCAACAGGTAAAACCCCTGCTTTATTTGAGTAGAAAATATGTCTGTCTGTGGCTTTTTAAAAATTCAAATGTAACAATTAAGCAGAGGTGTTCAAGATATTTTTTCTTATTTTTAAAATATTTAATGATTTTAGCCACAGTAATGAGGAGAATCAGTTTCAGTTGGTTATTTTGTGGAGTCAGACTTGAACTACAAAAGCTGTGGTAACATTGTGGGTCATGAAAAGAGTCTGAGTTTATAGAGATGATGTCTTAATAACTCAAATCTCCATTGGAAATGCATTTTGCACCTGCTACCCGTGGACACTGACCAGGCCTTTAAAAAATTCCATGCTGAAATTACAGCAACCAATAAAAAATAGCTGAGAGACTGATTTTCTGGTTCAAGTACCATGAAAAGAACTGGTAGGAAAAAGTGTAGTTCTTAAATTATTTTTTTTGTGGGCAAAACATTGAGAGGCATGTGTTCAAAAGTCATTAGCAGGCCTCAACAAGAGGTGGTGACCATTTGGCGTGCTAGTGTCACCTAGTATCCCAACATGTGGAGAAATTATTCCGTGATTTCTTCTGAACAAACTGTCCCCTGGACTACTGATCATTTGTTACACGGATCCTGTTGTTCCAGCTCAGAAAAAAATCAGTCAAACGAGTGGCGTGAGCTAAATGTCAGTTCTGACAGCTATATTCCACCTGTCAGATTTCTAGTGCAGTCTGAAATTAATTTGCTGGTTCCTGTCTTCAAGCTCTGAAGTGACTGCTGCTCAAAGTAAAGGAGAAGCAATCTTACGTAACTGATGCCTTGGGTTTGCTTGTCAAAATGCTTGTCACACGTTTTCTGATAAAGTGATTTACACACAAACACATAGTAGCCTGTGAAATTACTCAGATCTTCACCCAGAACTGAATGCTAGATGGAGTCAAACTGTGCTTCAAAGTTGAAATCACTGTTGGGTTCTAGGAGAACGTAGTCATCCCTGAAATAAGCAGGTAGATATAAACCTCAAAAGCGGGACTGGACGATCTTGGAGGTCTTTTCCAACCTTAACGATTCTGTGATTCTGCGATCTGTGTTAAAAATTAGTCCAGTTGTCTTATTTTCTCTCTACTATTCCAAAAACATCAGTCATGTTCTGATCTTAAGACTTGGTCCAAGTCGAACTTGA
Source organism: Cephalopterus ornatus (assembly GCA_013396775.1). Taxonomy (NCBI): domain Eukaryota; kingdom Metazoa; phylum Chordata; class Aves; order Passeriformes; family Cotingidae; genus Cephalopterus; species Cephalopterus ornatus. The sequence continues at coordinate 26,736 of VZRE01006107.1, forward strand.
AGAACTCGGTACCAATGGATGGAAAAACTACTCAGTATTACATAAACCTGCAAGTTATTAATTCAACATTTTTGTGTAATTTCTTTTAATGCGATGAGATGGAATTACTTTTCATCACAGCAGTCCATACAGGGCTCTTTTCTGGTTTTGTGACTAAAGCAGTGCTCGTAACACGCCAGTGGTTTAGCATTGCTGAGCAGCACCTGTACAACGCCAAGGCTTTCTCTTTTTTCCCCTCTGCCCAGGCAGCAAGTAGGCTGGGGATGGGCAAGAAACTGGGCAGGGACACAGTCTGGAAGACTGACACAGGCTGACAAAAGGAATATTCCACACCACAGAATGTCACATTCAGCCCTTTTTTGTTTGGGTTTTTATTTTTTTTTGCTGAAGGGGAGGGCATTTGGGGCAGGTAACCGTTGCTCAGACACTGGCTGGATGGCAGTATACTTCTAGAACATGGCAAGTGGTTGCATCACTGTCATCACTTCTGTGTGGGCTCCCCCACTCCTCCCCTTGCTTGTTGAGCTCTATCTCCACTCACGAGTTTTCTTGCTTTTGCTCTTCCTATTCTTTCTTCCATCCCACTGGGAGTGGCCAGAGTGGTGCTTGCTGACCACGGAGAGCCCACGCCATGTGGGTATATGCAACATGTGGTGCATGTGATCAGTGCCTTCTGACTCATTTGTTGTTTTTCTCTCAGTGTTGCAGTGAACACTGAAAAATGTAGGGTGATGTGAAAATCTCTCTAGATTTAAAGATCCTCAAAATTTCTGGTATCAGTCACTGGTATCAGTCACTGGCCACTCTACAAAAGCACCGTGACACTTTTTTATGTGTTGCAAGCAGCTTTTATTCAGAAAAAAAGATAAAATTTCAAGAAAACATAAAATTCTACAATGCCCAAACTTCAGTAGAGCATGTCAGACATTTTCTGATGAATATCAACATTAATGATTGTAATACCTTTGCAAGCCATAAAAATCCAGTCCTAGAAGAACTGTGCTGAATCAAATATTCATTTAGAAAGGGCCAAATTCTTTCACACTTTCTTTTGTATGCAAGTCTGTACGTTCTTCATGTCAGGGACACTTCTTCCATTTCAATTTTATTGTCATTTTCTGGAAGTTCAAACTGGCCCTTTTCACTGGAGTTAGCTTTTATATGAACACAGTATGTTGAGAATCTAATAACAAGAAAAGCTTTGAAAGAACACTGCCTGAAGTAAAAAGATAGTATGGTGAAGAAGTGAAAGATCGGAGCCAATTATACAGTGTGGCTGCTGTAAAATTTTTCAAACACAGCATCAAATATATTCTCTTCCATTCATTTATCCTGTAAGTTTAAAATACGACTCCCATGCATTAGATACATGAATTATACTTTTTCCTTGATTGGCCCCCTAAAACTTCTGGCAATTCCTGTATTAACGTAAGGAGAACTATTAAGCAAAAAAAGGTAGAGAAAGGCAGACTCACAGCAACATGATGAAGCCTTCAGAGTGACAAAGGCAGGCAAGATTCAAAGATGTTACCCACTTCCTTTGCAGGCACAAAACCCCCTCTAATTCTGCTTAAACAAGTTGGAATCAAAGGATGAAAATAAATTTGGAGTTACCTGCTTAGTAGGTCGGCACTTTCTGTTACTTGGAAAGAGGAAATAGATGGTTAAAAGGGATATATCAGAAGGAGAATGGGTTGAAAGTGCTTTAGGAAAACAAAAAAAAAAGAAATAAAAGAAGATTGCACAGAAATTGCACAGAAGAAGAACCTTTCCACATCATGATCTGCCCATCATACACTGGGGCATATCCTGCTAGCAAGTGTGTAAAAAACTCTTGGTTCCCAGAAAGTTGGGTACAATTTGTGCCAATCATCAACAAAGTTTGAGTAATATGTCTTCCATATTATCATCAATCTTGTATTTTCTTGTTTTTGTTTAGGGTGGGGAGAACATCTCTTGTTCGTAAAAATAAGTAAGTCTCCGTCGAAGAGGTGGAGATGCTTCTCAACCACATTCCGTATTACACCTTCGGCTGAAGACGCATTTTTCTAATCACTTAAATATGATCTTTGTCCCCTGATTCTCTCAGCTCACCATAAAAGAGAACTTGAGTGGAACCAGCTCTTCCAGACAGACAGCACACAGTGAGAGGCAGCAGTCCTTCATCTCCTCCAGCGCGCCCCCAGCATATATAATTGCCTGGCATATCTTCATCAATATTACATATAGAATTCTCAGCAGCCTTCATGAAGGTGACCACAAAGCATTAAAAGAATTTCCAAGACAGGATGTTATTTTTGCAAGACATAGTATCAAAAAACCATGGAATTGTACATGATAGTTTTATTTTTTGTCTGTGGGTAGGAAGAAAAGGAGGAGGCAGGAGCAGTATGATATGGAAAAAAAGACTGAGAGAAACACTGATTTAGGCTTTCTGCCAAGTCTTAAACTCCCTTTGTTTTAAATGACAACAGGGCTATCATATGCTCAGGTTGCGTGCTATGGATTGGTATCCTTACTCAAATATATTCTTCCAAATGCAGTTTTCAGCCATGAGTAATTCTGTCATCTGGTAGCCAAATGAAATGTGGCATTAATGCTACTGTCAACTGCTAATATTATAGATGATTTTCCAAATAACTAACAACTGCCTTGTTAAAAAAAAAAAAAAAGAATGCATAAAGTGTTTAAGTATCCTTTTTCATGCCCATATGTGAATGGGTAGCAAATGATAAAAGTTTCTTCCTTCTTTCTTATGGCTGGTGCCACTCTGGTGCAATGCCTTACATCATGATGTAAAATTAATGCAAGTGGTCACATCAGGTTCAACAATTTCTACATAAATCCCTCAACTCGACGAAGTATTGTCATTCAAATAATTTTTTAAACTGAATTATGTTTCTCATGCGCAGCCTTTTGATTCATGTACATTTCCTCAAGTGCACTTAAATCAGACACCATCACAATAAGGTCGTAACACTCCCACAGATCAGTTTTACAGAAGCAGCTTTCATTACCAACAGGGTGATGACCTTAGCTTTCAGCTTTCTCGTTTTGTCAGTTTGTGTTACAGTTTTAATGAGATTTAAAACCAGGTTTTTCAGCACTACATTCCTGAAACAGTGTTCTTAACAGCTGCCGTTTCCTCTGTGCAAATCATTTACGGCTCCTAACCCTTTCCTTCTGAGCCAGTGAAAGACACTCCTTTAGCTCTCTGATGGCCTTTATGAGATGTAGCCATAAATGTTTCTGTCCCAGTGATGCCATTTAGTTTGATTAATATGCAGCAATCGCTGCAGAGAGGTTTCTCATCATTGTCTAAAATGATGTGCAAGAAGCAAACATATCAGCCATAACCCAAAAATATCCACTGAGCACCAGAAGGGAACACGCTACCACTGTTTGTAATCATTTCGCTCATTGTTTACCCAATGTTGTTCTAAAACTCTTGGCTTTGTGTAAAGAGGAGCTTATGTTGAGGTGTGAGAGCAGATGGAAACGAAAGTTTTAGTAACTCTGTCATTTTAACATGCAGAAGATGAAACTTTGTGTGATGTCAGACACAGATGGAAACCATTACTGCCTGTCACGACACAGATATCACTGATTTCCTGTGGTCGAAATCTGTCAGGACTACACATAATTTTTTTTTTTTAAGAAATATCCAGCTATCTAAACCCAATGAAACCGTGAGACGTTTGCAATTTATAAAACATCAGCCAAAATAATGCAAAAAAACTTACTATAAACCTAAAAATCTTTTATCAAGTCTAAGTATATATTTTCCTATGCATTTGAATCACCCCTTAGGAAAAAAAAAACAGATCAGAAAGACCCACTCTGGTGGGATAAATTAGAGCACATCATTTACTAATAGGAGAAAAAGCTGGCAGAGTATAAACAATATGTAGACAAATGGAAGGATCCATACCTATTTTCTAGCAAATGCTGAGAGAGACTGTACTTTAAAAAAACCCACACCAACAATCACAACACTATATTTTGAAGGAAGTTATTTGGGATAAAAGCTTTTAACCATCAAACCAAAATTCCAACCTCTAAATGCATACAAAAGGGTGCCCCCCACATTAGAAGCAGTAAATTATGAAATAAATTTTCTTAAAACGAAAAGGTCTTTCCTATTTACTACTGGAGAAGTAATTGACAATGTGAATGAAAGGGACAAGTACCTCTCTCATTTTTGTGTTACACTCAATTTATGTATTTGAGATCTCTAAATCTACCTCTTCTTCTCCGGTTTCACTTCTTCCTAAAGTACTCAATTAACCTCTAATCTGGAAACCAAATAATTTAGTTCAAATTAATCTTCAACAAAACACAGTCCAACCTATTTCTGTGATTTCAAGACCCCCTGTAGTTTCTCTTTTTCTCCTTTTTCTTCATTGCTTTTTTATAGTTCTTCTTGAGTTATATATAGTGCAAACCTAAAACAATCTTTACATAAAATAAAACTAACAGCCTGCATCTTCTGCCTTTAATTGTGAGAGCTGACAGAAATACGGCTGGCAAGTAGAATCCACTTGAACACAAGCATCTTGTCCATAAGTTAAACTAAAAATAGTGATTTTTTTTTTTCAACTTCCCATGAGTTATTCGTAGTAGTGTTCTAGGCAAAAGCACACTCAGCTCGAGGAATTGAGGTTAATTTATTGCCAATTAACATAAACATTCAATTACTGATTTGGGTGTTGGTAAGCAAAGAAGACAAACATTTAAACACAGAGGGAAAACCGCTTTCTGCTCCCTTTCTAGGCTCCACATTGCACCAGACACCATCCTCCCTGCTCCCTGGCTCCATCCCTCTCCTTACAGCTGTCGGTCCCGCTCCATCCCCTCACGGGGCTTGGTGTCAGTTCACCGTGGCTTGTCTCTGTCACTCCTTGGTCCTTGCTTTTTTCTTCTGCTGGTCCTTCCTTTCCGTGTCTTTCCTCCACTCTGAAGGGGCCCACCCAGGTGCCACAGTCCCTTTGGGGTGGTACCAGCTCAGTAGAGGAGCCCGTCTTACAGCTCTGGCCTTGCTGCTGCCTTTTTTTCTGTCATCATTTTGCCTTAAACGCATTTTTCCAGAGGTGCCCCCAGCGTCCGAGGGGCTCAACTGAGCCCCGTGTGGGCTCAGTGCGGAGCCAGCTGGAATTGGGGTGGCACAGACCCTCAGATCCTTTCACGGAGCCCACCCACTGCTGAAATAATGCCCCCTACACCCAGTACCATTCCGGGGGGAACACGGACAAACCCAACAAGTGATAAGTGAAGCACTGTAAAAAGAATGCAAATCTGAACACCTTAAAAGAGTAGGAGTGTGACGCATTCACGACGTCCCCTGACTCTAACACAGCTCCTCTGCTGTCCCTCAGATTTTTTGAAGCCGGAATTGAAGGAAGGACAACTAACTGTATTAGCTGAAGTAGAAGTTCATTCTTTCTTGTCCTCTTCGTCTTACACACACATGATGGGGAGAGGGGAGGTGGAAAGCAGCCTGAGAATTAGTGAAATCACCAATTCTGGCCCACATTGTTTACATTTCAGCATCTTATCCTGCCATCGCAAGGATTTTACAGGCTACAGGGAGGGCAGCATGCATGGAACTACCTGGTACACATTTACACAAGTTTTGCCAACTCATTATACTACTTAAACTTACTTATACTATCTCATAACAGTCTATCATTATTAAAAGTGGATCCACATTTTTCTTATAAGAAAGGTTAACTAAAACAGTCTCTTTTCTTCACTTTAACTAGGTAACAGGGCTTTGCTGCAAGGTGTTCCTCCGCAGAAGTTTAGCGGCTTCTTCTTTCGCTCTCACTGAGCATCCAAGGCCTTTTGCTGGATTCCAGAGCTATCTCTGAGGCCTGTTGCTGGGCAGCTGCTCTCTGCCTCCCAGGCCAAACACCTGCTTGTTCTCCAACAGGAGTGAGATTCGTAACATTTCCAAGTTAGGAAACTCTAAAGAACTTCAAGCACGCTATCTATACATATTCATTATTGACACCATCAAATGACAGGGTTTGGCATATTTCTGACATAGGAATTGTATGCATCCCCTTGTCACACCCCACTGACTGTTACCTTGATTCGGCATTGTGTGTAAATGTCTGTGTTCATACAGCTCACCCCTGGAAAGGAGTGTAGTTAAAGAGTGGAAGGACTGCAGAGACCATATTGAAATGTCCCAGGTTTGCTGGAAATCGTTAGTGTTTCTGTCAAATATGAAGTCTCCACATCACAGAAGAGACAAATTCTTGAGAAGAAAATTCAACAATTCATCAGTCCTTGAAAAAACCCTGTCAGATTCCCCAACGCTGAATGACTGAAAACTGCAGCTGACATCAATGGGAAATGGAGATGCCCTTTAGAACACAGGGTAGATAAGGAATAAATACTGCAAACATGCCCCCAATGTTAATGTCTCCATTCATCCCCATGCTACAGAAAAGTCATAATATTATTATTTTACAAGGATTTTCTGTGAAAGAAGTTTTCATGTACTAGAAAAGGTAGGGAAGACATTAATTTTACTCTATTCAAGAAATGTTATAAAGAACTAAAATCAGTCATTGTTCAGAGGCTGAGTAACTAAATTAAAGTAAAATATAAAAATACATGTTGCACTGAGTCACATAATTTTGAAATTGTCATGATAGTCTCTGGGATAAACCACAAATGTCCGTGAAGTCACTTAACATCTTGACCTGAGCCACTTTGGCATTTTACACCTACAAAATCCTTCAAAGCCTATTTGTGTCTGCAAGCTGGTCCAGAAGCAATTTCTGTAAACCCAGTTAAGGACACAAATGGAAAAATCCACAGGTTGGTATGAATCCTGAGCCTAACAATTCCTCTTCATACTGCAAAAGAATCTTCCTGCTGCCCATGGATCTGAAAAGTGAACACTCGAAGGAGTTAATGTTTACACTGGAATCATGCATGAAAAATACTTCTACTAGACACCGGTTCTTAGTATTAATTTCAGCGATTTCTTCAGAAGTGAAATCAGGTGGAGCCACTGCCTGTGAGGACTGGTAAACTTTGGACAGAACACATGAAGCTCTCTTCAGGATTCAGAACCATTACTGATTGTCAGGAGATGTAGGAACGAATTTTGGATCTCAGCATGTGAACTGTCTTCCATCATTACCTTTGAATGGCTAATCACTTTTCCAATTATGAACACAACCAACTGCAGATGAAACTAACCGACTGGGAGTTTTCTAACCAAACCGGTTTTGAAGGAAATTAAACTTTGTCAGAAAAACCTTCATGATAGAAGTTTTGCACATCTCCGCACACAAGACTGGAGTGAGAATAAGGGATATGCGCTTTAGAATCCCAAAGTGACAGCAAATTCTAAACTCACAGAGCCCAGAGAGACAAAATGCAGCTTGTCAGATGAGGAACAGGAAACAATCATGCATGCAAAGCAAAAGATTGGTTTGACCTTCATAGAGTCTGTTTTGCCCGTGACAGTGATTGGTGAGTGATCTCTCCCTTCCCTTAGCTTCAGCTCACGAACCTTTTGTTGTATTTTCTCTCCCCCTCCAGTGGTAGAGGGTATTTTTTAGATAAAACCAATGATTCTTCAAGGATAATGTGGTTCAGTGGCTGAAATATTGTTTCAGGAAACATTATTCCCATTAAGACATCCTTGTGAACATAAGCACTACACAGTGTAGAAAGCAGTGATGTTCTAGGCTATTTTTCCAATTTAAGCATCAGCAGCAACACTTTCAAGAGTAACTCTAAAATGTTCCTCATTTTTATTCTTTAACTGGCTCAAAATCAGTCTGGATGGTCAGCAAAGCTGAGGTCTACTTGCTGTCAGAGGTATCTGTCCCTGCTCAATACTTGTTCAGTCCAACCACGAAATTACAAATCAGAAAAGTCTCCAAATGACTTCTGAAGGTTTTAGCCTGCATTTCCTGGTCTTCCATTCTACTGAGTGCAGAAATTACTCTGCAATTATTCTGTAGTTGCTGTTCGTATCATTAATATAGTAAAATGAAACAACAATAAGTTCTTGGATTCATAAAATGGCTTCTGATTAAGAGACTCCCAGCATATTTCACTCCATTGCATGGAATGATATTTGGATAAAAAAAAAAAAATACTGATGGCTATTCTCAAAAGTGAACCATAGACAAATGGTAAAATTAAAGCTCTGTTGAGCTGCAGACTTTGTGTGCAGAAGGTTTGTCCAGAACTTCTCTTTTTATGTCCTTCTATTGCTTTAATAATGTTGCACTTCTGAATTTGAAGTTTAGCGGACTCAAAATCACTACACACAGCTTAGAAGCAGCAGCTACTACACTTCACCTGTATTTCAGAACAAAGCTTTCAATTCACCTTGCTTTAAAGATTGTGATGAAAAGCGATAAGTACATCAGACAACCCTCTGTTCTGAAAAGGATGAAAGCTCAGAAAAATTACGGAAGTAGGAAAAAAGAAGGGATAAAAAATTATTCTCAGTGAGATGTCCTGGACTGAAGTAAAATGTATGATAAATCCCATAAAGTTTTATCTTTTTAAAGCAGAATTATGATTGCCCAAGACATGAGGGTGTCATAGGTTTGAAAAGA
>VZRE01006108.1:0-15206 GCA_013396775.1 Cephalopterus ornatus
GCTGGCCACACTGTTCCTGATACAAGCCAAGATGCCGTTGACCTTCTTGGCCACACTTCCACGCTATACATTTTCCAAGACCTGTAGTAAAGCCCCAGATGTCTCTTAATAAAGGTTTTTATGTTGGTTGCAAGGTTAATAGACTCAGATATGTTCCGTTTATTTCAGAAAAAGAACCAAAAAATCCAAAACCAATCCAAAACACCTAAAAAAGAGATTGTTTTTCAAGAAAAGGGCTTAAAAGTTAGAATCACAGAATCATCAAAGGTGGAAGAGACCTTCAGGATCATCCAGTCCAACTCTCCACCTAGCAATTCCACTGTAAAAGTTCACATTCCTTATCTTTCTGATACACAGAAGAGTCTAAAGATAAATCATTAGGTAATTATGACTATTTAACTCCGAAGTTCTGTGAATCCTCAATTCCTACCCTTTTTTCACAGTGTTTCTAATCACCCAAATAAAAAGATGACAATGGAGGCTTATCATCAGGAGGATTAGATCCCTCATGGATTTGTAGCCTTCATAAGATCTTGAAAAGTATGATCATCCTCAGTGGGTCTGAAACATTTGGTTGAACACTTCTCTGTCTTTGGAAAGAAGTGGGGTAATTTTTTCATATCTTCCAGAGAAAGTGAAAAATGTTCTCTTCTCTTAGTAGCTCAAGAGGATGATTAACAGCAACTGCTAAATAAGTTAAACATTTTTAAATCACAAGACTGGATCATTGGAATAGATTTGGCTGTGAACTACTGATCTTGAGTCAGAGCTACTAACTGGCCTCATTCATTTGAAATGACACAGAAAAAGAGAGAGATGGGCGTATTAGTCAATCATAGGATGTTTATGAGCCAGTGTGTCTTTGGAAGAAAAAGAAGTACAAGCTTCGGCTAATGTCATATATTTCCAATTAAAATAAGAAAAATATAAATCAGTACACCCATTGCTAAATACTGAGTATAGCTTGGCCATACACAAGAAAATGTATTTCAAAGTAGGATAGGTGGGGAGAAAAGCTAATACTATGTTCAGAAGAATGATTAGGCTATCATATAGTGCCTTTCTGAGCCTAGCAATAGAAAATATCAAAGACATAAAACTGTGGTGTTTGGAACTGTATAAATACTTCTGAGCAGAAGAGTAGGGTAAATACTTTGGCAAGGAGTTTGACCATTGACTATAAATGATAATTCTGACTTAAAGGCAAGTATAAACAAGCTGAATATGGGGAAAAGTTGGCATAAACTTCTAATAATAGCAATGAGGGGAAAAAAAACCCAAATTGCTTTTACGTTGGCAATCAATATGCATACACGAGCACTGCATAGTTTGATTGACTGTGGCAGCTGAAATGGGCCAAGGGTATTCCTTCCAGTTCTCTGCTACTTACTTGTTCATTAGAAAAATTGCTATTTTTTTTGTTGCACCAAAATCTAAGAAAGGTTAAGAAAGGTTAAGAATGTGGACTCTGAAAGAGCAGAATTCTGATAAACTAGCTTGGCTTTCATCTTAGGCAGCAATAGAGAGTAATATGGGATAAGATCAGTAAAGATAGCATAATTAATGACAATTAGTATAGCTTTATAATAAACAGCTCTTATCAAATAAATGATGTCTTTCGGATGAGATTATATTTGGCTTAGGATAGTAACTGGGATTTTATAATATAGCTAGAGATAGAACACAGAGTATTTGTCTTAAGATGCCTTAGCAAACAACATTCACAAATGCCATATTCAATATAGTAAATACTCATTAGTTGAGAGCTTATAGTTTGCTGTAACTACAGAATGCTTATAGTTTACTGTACTCACAGAATGCTTATAGTTTACTAGAAGAAATATAAAATCAATACAGATAAATGAACACTGGTAGAAAAATAAATAATAGAGAGACAATTTACTAATAAAGTTTGCTATGTGTCATTTAGTAAAGACGTGGTAAGTTTAATTTAACATATACAAAGTCATATAATAAGAAAAAGGGAATTTATATCATATTTTTGGAGTTGGGAATAGTAATGTGGAACACATTGACTTAGAAAAGGCCTTAGAATAAAACTGAATGAAAATTAATTTTTAATTTGTTATTTTTTAATATACCAAATCTATATATTAAAATAAAACTATTTAATCTGAAATATTTTAATTTTTAATTCAATCCGAAGTTTGAAATAAAAGGAATTTTTAATTGATTAGAATGCTTAGTTTGGAGGAAATGAAAAGTGTTAAACAAGTCAGAGGAAAATTTGGAATTAAACATTATTTTTATCTAAAAAAAATCAAAATGTTTTAGATTCTGCAAGTTTGAAACTCCTGGGGCTAAAGTTTAGACATTATATTGCTCTGTTAGCTGCTCTTGAAAGTTTCTCTGAATTGGACACATTAACACTATGGACATACTTGTTCTTGAAACCTTGCTTCATGATAGTCCAGTATTATGCCTTGTGTGTTAGGCCCATACTGAGATACATCATCTGCCTTTGTGAATAACTACTATTTCTAGGATACCTTTCTTATTGTGCTGGGTTGATGCCGGCTGGATGTCGGATTCCCAGCAAAGCTGCTCCATCACTCCCTTCCTCAGCAGGACAGGGAAGAGAAAATATAGTGAAAGGCTCATTGATCGAGAAAAGGACAGGGAGAGATCACTCACCAGCCACCATCACAGGCAAGGCAGACTTGACTTGGGTAATTTATTAATAATCAAGAGTAGGATAATGAGAAATAAAAGCCAAGTGTTAAAACACTTCCCCCTACCACACCTTGCCCCTACCCCTCCCTTCTTTCCCCCTCCACCCCTCCCTTTTTCCCAGGCTTAACTTCAATCCCAAGTTACCTACCTCCTCCCCTGCAGTAATGCAAAGGGACAGGGAATGGGGTTGTGGTGAGTTCATCTCATGTTGTCTCTGCTGCATGTTCCTCCTCACTCTCTTCCCCTGCTCCAATGTGTGGTCCCTCCCACAGAGGCGAGTCCTTCATCACTTCTCCAACATGAGTCTTTTCTCACAGAGTGAAAGTTCTTCATGAACTGCTCCAGGCTGAGTTCAGTCCATGGGGTACAATCCTTCAGGAGCACACTGCTCCAGTGTGAGTCCCTCATGGCGTCACAAGTCCTGCCATCAAAGTTGTTCCAATATGGGCTTGTCTCTCCTCATGGTAAAGACCCTGCTCCAGCATGGGCTTCATCACAGCCTCCTTCAGGCACCCTTTTCCAGCATGGGGTTCTCCACAGGCTCCAGGGGAACAGCCTGCCGCACCATGGTCTTCACCACACACTGCAGGGGAATCTCTGCTCCAGTGCCTGGAGCACTTGCTCCCCTTACTTCACTGACCTTATTGCCTGCAGAGTTGTTCATCTCACATAGTCTCACTTCTCTTTCCGGCTGCAGTTGCACAGGGGTTTTTTTTTCTCCTTCTTAACTATGTTCTCCTAGAGGCACTGTCACCATTGCTGATGGTTTCAGCCTTGACCAGCAGTGTCTCCATCTTGGAGCCAGCTGGCATTGGCTCTTTTGGACATAGCGGGGAGCTTCTAGCAGCTTCTCACAGAATGTAAAATGTAAAATTCCCCACCACCAAAACCTGGCCACACAAACCCAACACACTTATCCTTTGTTGACTTAGCTTACTCTGTCTGTGAAGCTAAGAAGATTAAAAGTGAAACAGTCAGGAAGTATGGTCAGGCCATGCAGCATAGCTTGCAGGTCCTGCTGTTGGAAGTATCTGGGACTAGACATTTGTTAACCTAATAACAGCCACATTTTTTCACAATATGAGGCTTCTTGCATCTTTCATACAGTTTCTCATGGGAGCCCCTACCTCTTAATTTAATAACGTCTGGTTATTTTACATTTGGAATTATTTATAAATCTGTATAATATAATGCAAATTTATGATAATACTGGCAAAACAAAGCTGATAGTTAAAACTAGAAATGGTGAGTATTCTACATTTTTAAAATAGACCTTTTCATTGATAAGTGTGTCACAGCCCTGCAGCGTTCTCAAAGTTCCACCACTGATCTTGGCACAGAATGCTGATTACATTGCAGCGGTGTCAAGGAAATGCATAGTAGCAAATGAATGCATTTTTTTATTGTTTCAGCTGTATTTTCTTAGTCCAAATCTGAAATAGTCACTTTACAATACAACTTTCTAGTTGCAAACTTCAGGCTACTGAAGCCATTTGCTTGTGAGTGACACAGGACTTTGCCAAGTGTTAAATCCCACAGCTGCAGTAGATGACAGTTCTTTCTTCTTAGCCTGCTGGGCATCAGTGCATTTTCACTCCCTTGCCAGTGACCCATGCTTCTGGACTGTCTCAAAGAAAGAAACATATTTCCTAGTTTTTTTCTTATTTTAATTGCTATCTCACGCTTCACTGGTGGTGACTTTCTATCCTTTCCTCTTTCTCATTCTTATAGAATATTTCAGTTCTGTAATTTTCTAAACTTTTTTTTTTTCTGTTCGCATTGCTTCAAATGTCTTACTGATGGTATCAAACTGAAGTATCAATGTAAAGAGTAGTGCACTTATAGCTATGTCTCCTCATTTCACCTGCTTGAATCTTGTATCTTGTTTCGTTGCTGAAGCTGTTCTCCATGCCATATGTTATGCCCATGATATAGCAATTTATTTTCAGCTTTAAAACTTATGGTCTTTATTTCTGGTCTTGCTAGGCCTAAAAAATGAGGGGTTTATTCTCTATCAACTTCTTTTATTTAGTTTGACTTGCACAACCACTATCTCAAAACATTGTCTTTATTCTTGAGTGTGCTGCTACTGAAACCTTTATGCATGTTTCAGTTATGCTAGGGCATTCTGACATTCAAGCATGTGTCTTTTAAGTGTCTTTTAGCACCAATGCCAAAATAATTTCTTAATTAACCTTATTATCATTTTTCTTTTGACAAAAGTGTAAAACAAAAATTAATATATAAGCGTTTTAAGGAACAAAATCTGTAAAGTGTAACAAAAAATACCCCCAAACCATCAAAAACCTGAAAATGCAATGACCGTAATTACAAGACAGCATTTTCTTTACTTATATCCACAGTTTGCAAACACAGGTTGCTATATATTGCTACTCACTCAGGCTGAGAGCTAGGAGATTTGTACAAACATCCCTTTGTTATTTTTCTCTTTCGAACTTGCTCCCTGTAGAGACTGCATGATCTTCTTTGGGAAATGGCTGTATGGTCTTGAGTATCTAAAAATGCTTCATACATTGCTGGCACTACCAGAAATAAATAGTTAGATCCCCAGAGGACTCAGAGACTTTCAGCCTACCCCATAATGAATGATGATCACTGTTACAGACAGGGCCAGGACATACATTAGATGCCATATAAATCTCAGTTGAACTCCAAATGCAGAGCATGAGGAGAATCTAGAGCTTTGTTGAGAAGCACCTACATAAAGGATTAAATATGTTTGAAAACATTAAGAATCATTAGAGTTTATGTGGAAACAAAATGTCATAGTTTAACCCGGCAGCCAGCTCAACACCACACAGCTGTTTGCTCACTGCCCTCACAGTTGGATGGGGCAGAGAATTGGGAAAAAAAAGTAAAACCTATTGTTTGAAATAAAGTCAGTTTAATAGCACAGCAAAGGGAAGGGAAAATAATAATAATGATAAGAGACTATACAAAAGAAATTATGCTCAGTGCAATTGCTCACCACCAGCTGACCAATAAAACGTGTTCCCAGAGAGCAGGCTGCCACCCCTCAACAAACTTCCCTCAGTTTTATTGATCAGCATGGTGCCATATGGTTTTGGATTTCTCTGTGGTCAGTTGGGGTCAGCTGTCCCATCTGTGTCCCCTCTCATCTTGTTCACCCCCAGCCTGTGCAGTGGTGGGGTGGAGTGAGGAGCAGAAAAGGCCTTGACTTTGTGTAAGCCCTGCTCAGCAACAACTAAAATATCAGTGTGTTATCAACACTAGTCTCATCCTAAATCCAAAACACAGCACTGTACCAGCTACTATGAAGAAAATTAACTCTACCCCAGCAGAAACCAGGGAAAAAAAAAAAGTGTAATAAGGTATTTAGGAAACATAGATAAGAAATTAATTGACTCATACATTCTGTGATAGATGGTGAAATTTAATTATTGATAAAATAGATTAGCAACTGAGTATAAAAATAGGGGAAGGGTTTGATATAAAAATGAAAGACCTAGAAAAAGAAAGAGCATACCTAAAACTAGAATAACAATTAAATTTCAGCCTTGCTGAGATCCAGTATTAAAATAAGACTGTTCTGTAGGTAAAATTAGGAGGTTTCGTCTTCATTTTTCTCTTCATTTAGCATTTCTGTTTTTGTTGTTTGTTTCACATCTCTGACCACTTGCTGGTTTTACCTCCCTGAAACACCTGGAGATAAAAAACACAGTGCTACCATACATCTGGCCCAGGAAACTTGGTCCAGGCTCACTGAGGCTCTCTAGGTGAGGGTGAGGGCCAGGGTGAGGGAATGCCATGGCTGACAGTGGGGAATGACAGGAGACTCCAGCTGCTTTTACCCATTCCTTTCTTTGGTATTTCTGTTTGTGTGGTGGGGTGATGGCAAGTCCTTTCCTTTAGATCTGTTAGAATTTGCTTGGAAGCTGGAAGTTGGGAGGCAGTTAACTGGAATGGCACTTTCTTCTAAAGATTTTGGATTTGTTTGTGTGTTTTGTTTGTTTGTTTTTAAATTTAATTTTGCTTCTTATTCCAGCATTACACTTGAGACCATCATAGAAACTCTTCTCTTTATGCAGTTTTTGCTGCTCTAATTAATTCCCTTCTTTTCTTCTCTAGTCTCCCATCCCTCCTCCCTTCTGAAACTGCATCAAATAATAAAGGCAGGCTTCCAACTTTGTTGTTTGATGTGCTTTTATCACAAAATGAAGCAAAAATAAAAAGTGTGACTTTCTTATTATGATACTGTTAGTTGCTAAAATGAGGTCTCTGTGAAAAAAAAATTCTGATTTAAAGATACCAATCATAGTGTGATAAAATCTCTCACTCTCCAACACATACCAAATCTTAAAAACACACCTGTTGTTGTTATATTAGTTTTAAGAACTAAGAGATGAAGGGTATAAAGTATCTCAGTCACCAAGCAGACTGCAGGATAATCCACTAATCCAGAGAGATGAAAGGAAATGCAGATTTTATGCCCTCTCGAGAGTGGCAGCCTGTCAAAAAATAGATCCTTCTGCTCAGCTTGTGAGAAAAAGAGAGAAAAGAGAGAGAGAAAAGGTCTCTATCTCAGAGACGCAAATACACATACATGCACACAGTGAGAATGTCTGTGCTACAGCAGTACATTAATCAACACTCCTGGTAGCAATCAAATATTGATGGCCACCTCTATTTCTTTTATGATTAGAAAGAAAGTATATTTTGAGGGGGGAAGTAAATCTGTTTGCACTTCAAAATACAAAGACAAAAAAAGAAACATTTTATTTGCAACATGAACTAAAAATTATAATTGCAGAATAGCATTGTTTTAGAAGAATCTTAAGGTGGCTTCTTCAAATAACAATCATGGTTAATACACAAAACTTGTATGTTCCAAAGGTTTTTTAGGTCAGATTCTGCTCCCTTTATGCATGTTAAATGTTACCTTTAATTGCAATTAGTAAGTGTCAATAAGGGACTAAGTCAAATTTGGACTTGCATTTTGTAATGTAATGATGCACTTTCAGCTGAATCCCACATGTATATAGGATATTTTCTGTAATGGAGAAAGTGACAATATGACTTTGAGCACAGGAAACCAAACCTGTGTGATGATCCCCATTTCTTCAACTCCCTTACATTTAATCTATTTTTAATCTTTCATGTTCACAGGGTGCAGAAGGTGAAGGTGAGGATGGAAAAGCATATCAGGCAAAATGTGGATAGAGTCAGCAGTAAAAGAAAAAAATGCATGCTGTCCTCTACTGTGCAGAGCAAGCATAATCTCTGACAGGAAGAAGTTTGCACTTCCGGAAGGAAAAAAGTAACCAAGAAAAATTCTTTACAAATGACAAGAAAAAATCTGAAAGAGAAAACATATTGTTTTCTATTTCATGACATAAATTATAGGTAACATTGATTTGAACACATTGTGTGAATACTTCTACATCTACTTATTCTGTAATTTGCATTCTATATGTCTTCATTTTGTATTTTAAACTGAGTACTGGCCATTCTCTGAGACAATCCACCTCATGATCACAACCAAATGATGACATATATTTAAACATATAATAATGTATTTAATTCAAAATTACAATAAATTAAACAAATTCCTTTGAACTTTCAGCAAAGAATTAGTGATGTGCCGGCATATGCTAGTGTTCCTGCATTCAGCTATATATGCATGTATTACTGTGCATATGCGTGTGTTACTGTGCATACTGTTTGTAAGATTTCATTTCTTTTTATGAAATTCATTTTAAATCTGATCAATCTACCTCTGATCTGCTGGGGAAGAAGTGTAATCATTCACAATATGGATACTGCTTTTAGCAATTGCTCAAGAAGTCAGAAATCAGCCTCACTGTGTGTAAGCAAGGGAGCAATAGCAATAGGGAAGCATTATTCTGCACTTGGGGAGGCACCCAGTGCACATATTGTAGCCGTGTAGTAGAATCCAGGACGCTTTACCTCCCCGTTAAACCTTTTCTTATGCTGCCTTGCAACAGCACTAGTGCTTCTGCATTGTCAAAGAAGCACCACAACTTCTTA
The DNA here is from genome assembly GCA_013396775.1 of Cephalopterus ornatus. Lineage (NCBI taxonomy): Eukaryota > Metazoa > Chordata > Aves > Passeriformes > Cotingidae > Cephalopterus > Cephalopterus ornatus. The sequence goes on from VZRE01006108.1 coordinate 8,725, forward strand.
CTGGCTCCTTATCCTGTATGTAGCTTGATTGACCTCCAGCTTCCGTCATTCTTGGTAGCAGCAGAGGACACGACCAGGTTAGCATACACAGGGAGATCTCCAGCTCTGTGCCAGGAAATGAGCGTGGCCACAGCTGCACTACTTACCTGCTGATCACAGTGGGGCTGGACTGCCACAACTGTGCAGTACTGAAAGAAGTTTCATGCTCTGCAAACCCTCTAGGCAAAATCTGTTTCTTTAAATGATTTGTTAGATGAGAAGATTTGATATGGCATGAAATACCCACTGTAAGGATAATTATGAGAGTCTCATGGAAAACAGAGGTCACAGCACACTTACTCCTTAGCCATTTCCGTAGGGTTTTTAAGGCATTTCAAAAGAACAAAGTGTGAAGAGATTTCAACAAGAGCTGTGAGACGGCTTTTTGTATATTTATGAAGAGAAAAAGACACAAGGTGGGGAAAGTATGAAGGCTTTACAATCCCAGAGTATTAGTATTTGATGTTAATATTCATCCTATTATGCAGAAATGCAAAGTTAGACTTACCTTCTTAGTTAAGAATGCTCTGAGGCTTCTACAAAGATAGTGAAATTAAAAAAAATTAAGATAAAGTTGATACATAGCTGAAACATATTTTAATGATTATTTATTAAAACCACAGTGCAAATGCAGTAATAATTGAACTCAATATAATTTCATAAAATACCAGTTAAACCATTCGTAATGCATGTGGACACAATTAACTTAATTTGCCTGTTGTGTACCTCACTGGCATCCCTCCTGCCAGTGGGGTGGGTAAAATTATATGCTATAATGTTCTGTTCTTCCTCATGCCTTCCTTGCCCTGAAATTGATGGTAATTATCAGGAAAAAAGTTTTCTGAACAAACCTAGTTTCATAAGGACTCAGTAGAGGTACAAACATCACCCTCACTTTGGTTTTTCTTTAACATTCAAGTTACTGTGGAAAAAAAATTACTTCTATCACGCTGAGAAGCATGTGCAAAGGCAAAAGAGATGGAGCACTAGGTGTATGCAGCTGATGAGAAGCAGGAAACACCTTCCTTTTTGGAAGGTATCTGTAGAGGGAACTTCGATACAAATGCTTTTCTGCTTAAGGGAATTTGAGTCCACTTCCATTGTGGCAGTAAAATGGTCAAACCATTAAATTATAATCTGTACCTGAATTTAGGAATACAATTCTCTCCTCTTGCTGGTGCTGTAGATTAAGTCTGAGGAGCCTAAGTACTGTTTTTTCAGGTGTTCTGCAGTGAGTTGCTCTCAGTCTATCCTACTGAAGAAAATTCACCTTGTGTAGTATACTGAAATATTTATTGAGAGTAATTCTGTGGCCTGGTTAGGACATAAAAAAAAAAAGTAAAGAGACCTACGTTCTGCTTGGTTCATATGAACAAAGAACGTCCTTGCATAATGAATATTTAATTTACCATCCTCACCCAAGAAGTGAGTTATCTTAAATCCAACTCCTAGTTTGGTTTATTTTTAATTAGGCATGCAAAGTGAAATTGACCTGGTAAACAAGAATTAAAGCTCCTTCTCTTTGAACCATCTTTTTCAAGGGGTTTGTATTGTTTGAAGGGTCTACCAATTCAGGTGGGTCAAACATGCAAAACAAAAGAAGATGCCCTTCTTCTGGTGGATTCTATCTTCTGAAGCATTAAAAGTGTATTTGCAACAGAATTTTGTCTTAAGATCAGAAGTGCATTTTTCAAGTGACTCTCCCAGTCCCTTCTAGTTCCTGTCTGTTGGTTCACACTGAAATACAAAGCCTGTGATCCAGGTGCACGCAGGAAGTCAGTTCAAAGGGTCAGAACCATGTTACTCTAAAGTAGCAACCCCTGAAAGTCATATAGCATAAATGAGAAGCCCTAATTGCTGTTTCTTTCTACAAATTTGCAGTGACTGAACTGCACTTCCTAATCAGACAAAGTCTTAACTTCACTTTTGCTGCAAGAGTGATTTTCTCTTTGTAGTGACTTTACCCTATATACGAGACATTTATAAGGGACCAAACCCACAATTTCTGACATTTCCACTGATTGTAAGAGTTAAAACTATAACATGTTTTTGCTGCATTTGCAGATTTGATTTGCTCCATAGTAAGTTCACATGTATATTTGCAGCCCCAGTTGAATTCTAGTTCTGTGCACAAACACTTTGCACCTGTACTACATTTTAGGAATAAAAATCAGGAAACTATCTGGATTGACAGTCTAATTTCAGTATAGAAGTGCTTTCAGTACAAAAGAGCATCATGTGCAGGACCAAGCAGTTGTTTATGATGAGAGGATAAGAAGGCTGACAATATAGTTTCTAAACTTTTTTACATGCAAAGTGTTTTCTTAACAAATTCCTAGATGTTATCTCCTGGATCATGCTTAATGGTCATGAGCTGTTGACTAATTGTAGGCTGCCAAAACCAGTTCAGGATTGTTTATTCAGTGCAATTTCTGAGATAATTCTCTTCCAGTGTGGAGGCACTTTCTGTCTTGTTTATTGGTAAGTGGCACTAGCTGTTGGGTTTCCTGTTACTGGTATTCCAACACACGATATTACTTTTATTAACTGTACCACCATTACTATATATTTTGGGGTTTGAGCCATGTACTGCAGCCATCTCCAAAAACATTTGAAACTAAGCAAGTGAAGAATGAGTGATTTACATCAGCCACAAATGCACCATTCACCCAAATGCTTGCAAGCAATTAATTTCAAAAGCTATTCTAATGAATGGCATTCATACTTCTAAAAGGAACCAATGTGAATCCTGCCAACTTCTTTCCAGAACAGTCTTGGATATGAGAAAACATCGAACATACAGAGGCTTTGAACAAGCAAGTTCAGAAAGGCATTGGGAATACTAGATGTAGTTTGAAATATGAATGCTCAGATAAGTCTTTATGGGAAATTCGTGTAAATTATTTCTCGATTTCTTGACTTCATTTTTTTCCTCTAAGATATTAACTATTTTAATATAGCCTTCTTGCTGAATTACAAGCAGGACTCATTTTTGCTGATTATTAATTTCTTTGACTCCTATTTGTAGCACAGCTGAATTTTACATTATTTTAAGTAATCTTTTTTACTTTTCCTTCAAATCTCACACTGACTGCAGTCTTCTGCATGATCTGAATGGATTTAATTGGACTTTATTAGGGCTGACATTGAGTCAAATGTAAATGAAAAAAAAAGAGGAAAGACAAGAGTAAAAGGTTTGCCAAATTACGTCCTAAAGGCATATACTTGATTAACAGAATGTATTTTCAATTTTCACTTTCATCCATTCACACTTGTGAAACTGTGGAATATTTCCTGAAGCTTACTTCTTTCCAAATAGTGTACTATCACAGACTGACACAGTAGCCAGTTTTTTGATTCCATGGGTTGCATTTTGAATGCACATAAAAGAAATACATTTTTAGTTGCTTATTTGTAACATTGAATATATTACAAACAGTGTTTGCAGTATGAGATTATATAAATACAATATAAATATAAATACAATATAATATATCCGATAATATAAATACAATTTTATGCTGCTGTATTCAAGTACTTTGTAACCTTTACTGATAAACACCAGGCCTATCCAAATTTAAGTGAGATACTAAAATCCTTTCTACTGATCCCAGTAACTGTTTCTATGTAACAAAATTGATATAGCTTTATGGGTTTTTATGTGAATTAAGTGACAGTATTTTTGAAGAAAGCGATAGTCTAGCTTTCAAGTGGAAATATAGATGAAGTCATGGGCCATCATAACCTGGGAACCAGATTAGAGTCCCTTAGAATAATTTATAGAAAAGAAAGTTTTGTAAACAAACATTTAAGGTGACAGGCATTCAATATCTTGTAAAATCTAGGATATGAATATTTTAAAAAAATAGCACTTAAAATTTTGGGATATGTACATGTAACTATGACACAACCAAGCTTGTACCCTGTGGATGAAACTTATCTGTTATCCTCTCCTCTATCTTGTATTTATGCTTTTATCACAAACATCTTCATTAGTTGCCCTTGTTAATTCATGAACTTGTAAGTCTTTTTATTCATGTGTGCTTGGATGACAGTGTGAGTACAGCTCTTTGGTTAGAAAAGAGCAACCAGAGAACACAGAATATTTGCCAGGTTTCTCTGCTGATGCCCCTGAAAACAGAGATTCTCCTGCTAAAAGTGTCCATGAAGAGAAGAGACATCTCCAGGAGGTTATTTGGCATTTCTTTTAGCAATTAAAGTTATATCGGTTCTGAGAGGATATTTTAGTATCTCTTTCAGATAAAGAAATATATCTAAATTTAGCTGTCTTCAGTATCCATTTCTGTAAAGGAAAAAAATCTGTTGAGAAAAAAAATGAGATTTACAAAAAAGCCCAATGGCCAAACAACAAAAAGGAAACATAAAAATAACAATGCCCCCCATCCTCATTTTGTGTGAACAGTTCAGAAAAATATTTTAGTGGATTTCAAAGTGTCATCATAAGATTGATAGAAGGTTATAAGATGGCAATGAAAATAAACAAGATTCAATCAGTTCAGCACCAGGGAATAGGGATGTACTACCTGATGTTGGCCTCAAAGGAAGAGTACATCAAGGACAGGAGGAAGCTTAGGCAGAGACGGCTGTTGAAGATTATATTTTGCTGGCTTCCCTGAAGAGCTCTCTAGAGAATGTCAGTAGATTTACTGGATTCAGTAACATGACTTCTTGGTGGCTGATAGGGAAAAAATTATTTTCAAAGAGATTCTGGTTTTATTGTGTGAGAATGTAATATTGTGTTTGCAGCTAGCTGGACACATGGTGTTTACCCTTAAGAGTTTTTATGGTGAGAGAAAAATCACATCTAAAAAAATTATGGATGCCTTTGAAAATTATTCCTTGTCTCTATGACTGCTTTCTATATGGATTTTACCTTTCATAAAAGCTTTGGTGGTGATGTGTGGCCACAGATGTGCATCAGACACAAGTTTTCCTGCAGTTCAGGTGTTTTCAAGGGATCTTACAAGGGATGTTATAACCCACTGTCTGCAGCCAGATGCTGGATTAATTCCAGACATTTTAGCTGACATCCTTGAAATTAATGGGAATTTTCCCTAATTCTTTGAACCATGCTGTCAAAACATCTTTTAGAAGCTGGCAGAGCCTCAGGGACACACAGTTTCTGAAAGAAGTGGCATTAGTAATAAAGCAGCACAGAAAACATTTGAGAGTGTAGAGAACTGATTAAAACAGATTCTCTGGTTTGGATCTCAGTAGGAAAAATATAGTACATTTTATGACTGAAGATAATTATAGGATATTTTTGTGATTAAGTTTGCAATTTTCATACCCAATCAAAGAGAAATATCTTGAGTTGCTTCTTCTTCAGGCTGACTTTCCTTTGAAGTTGTGTTTTCTCTAGCATTAATAAAAAGAAATTGAATGAAAGAGGTTTGTGCTAAGTTGCATTTCTGCAAAATGTTTAGTTTCTAAATATAATATTTATTTAAAATAGACATTTTAAATATCAAATATTGTGTTATATCATGTCATATGTGTAAAATCTTGTCTATACATCCACAAAGGAGAGCAGAGACAATGGAAGATGGGGCAGCTCAAACAGCACCCTGCCATAGCTCCCCTCCCAGGAGTCATGAGCCCATCACAGCCCTATCTCCACAAGCCCAGAGGAGCACAGGACAGGTGGGAACCAAAGTCAAGGCTGTCCTAGGAAAGGCTCAACCCCAGTGTCCAGTTATGTCACCCATCATGATGGGGCCAAGAGGAGCAGCTCCATATCCCCCTCCAGACCAGGGGCTTGCTACCTGGCATGTGGGACGTGTTGTGGGATGCTGGGAAAGAGCATTTTGGGATTGCATAAGTCTTATTATGGGATGTTTAGGGAAGAAACCAGTGATGGAGAAGGGAATGGTTTTAGACGATTTGGGGAGGAACAACTGTGGGAAAATAGAGATGTGATGGGAAAAACAGCTGAAAGCCTGTAAATAGCAATCTGTCTGGCTGTGCCCCCCGTAGGGGCCCATGGGTGGGTGTTGTCAGCCTGGGGTGAGTGTTGGTTGGGGTGCCACCAGCTGGCCTGGACCATGTGCCTGGGGGCCAGTGACCGGGGAGACCCCAGTCAGTGACACTCTGCGCCAGTCCCAGGTAGGGGGCAAGAGCAAGAGCCCATCTGGGTTCAGTACAGTGCCAGCAGGCAGTGTGGGTGTACAAGTGAGAGTGTGACTGCTGGCAAGATGTCTGCTGGGGGCTGTTAGATACCAGATTACTAATTATTGATCCGGAACTGTAGGGACTAATTTTACAGAAGATCTCTACAACAAGTTTAAGACAGAAGTTATGTAATTATAATTGTTAAATATTTTGTTATTCGTTCATATATAATCGGTTTAAACTCTGTTAATATTGTTATTCCTTATATGGTCACAATCTCTCTCAGTTACCATATATGTCCGTGTTACCAT
>VZRE01006108.1:15263-113577 GCA_013396775.1 Cephalopterus ornatus
TGCTCGTTTTTCCTGCGCCGCTACGTCATAGTGCCCAGAGCTCAGCGAAATGCCGCAACCTGCTAGCTAGCCAGCAATCCCGCGCTGCTCTACCCAGAGCGGACCTACCCTCCACTTCCCGCAGGTTGCGACACGGAACCACCTTGTGGGGAGTGTGCGTGTATGTGTGTGTGTGTGTGTGTGTGTGTGGAGGGGAAAGGGATGGGTCAATCCTCACGGAGGTCGGGTGGCATCACGTCCCTCATGGCTGGCCCCTGGAGCCCACATGGGGAAGCCCTGGTTATCTGTGGGTCACAAACAGCCTGGGAAAAGTATAGCACACCACACCATCTGGAACCCTAAGCCAGGCTCAGATTGTCAGGGACAGTGAAGACACTGCCCCTCACCCTGGCCTGGAACCCCAGAGTGGCTGGTGGGTCAGAGACCCCCCTGTAGGGGTTGGCCACAGGGACTAGAGCATCTGGTCACGGCCCTGCCATCTGGATGTGTAAGAGCTGGTCTTCCATAAGAATCCAATGGTAGCTATATTATCTGTCCCTCCCTCTTTCTCCTTCTCTCTTCTTGCTCCCCCTACTCCTCTTTCTTTGCTCCTTTCTTGATGCTTTGGGTGGCTTGGAGCTTGAGGGGTTGAATTTTGACTTCAGTGTTGTGGATTATAATGTGCTGAGCCAGTATTGTGGTGGAACATTTTGTCTAGCTTGTGTGGTGCCATTTTGAATTTTTGCCAGATTCCCTTATTTTCTCCCCTAAATTAATAAAGTAGCTCTTGGGAGCAAGTCTGTGGCTTATTCTCTTAACACTGTCTAGAGGTATTAAAGAACCCTATACATATATTTTAAAGTAAAGTTCCTGGCTGAGCCCTTGAGGAAGTAGTTCTGGGGCTGGGGCTTTACAGGGGCCAGAAGATTGTTGGTCAGCTCTGTACATGTTGTCAGTGTGTGTGTGTGTGCATGCGTATGTGTATAGGTCCAAGCACCCGCAAGCAGGGCGGGGCTGTGGCCTCAGGGGTTCACATGCCCAGGTGAAAGCAACTGGGGGAGGCTGGGATCCAGGAGCAGCTACCGGGTGCACTGGGTGTCTGAGCTCATCTGCTGGTGGGAAGCACATGCGTATATTCACCTGTGAGTATGTGTATTCTTACCTGTGAACCTCGATCCTGCTCAGCCAGAGAGGGGAAGCAAGATGAGGCTGTTGGTGCTGCCTGTGTCTGTGCAAGTGCTGCGCGTCTGCTGGGGTTAACGTATGTGGACATGCATACGTGCATCCCGACAGCATATATCATGTGTATGAGTTCTCATTTTGTATGATCAGGCAATGGATATCTCCTCAATGTAACATATCTGCTTGGCAAGAGATGGATTTGATAAATGAAAAGGTCTTTTGCATCTCCAGTCATTGAGTATTTAGGAATAAACTTTGAAATTATCAAAATGGTGTAACTGTCATGTGTTTCTTCCAGCATATGTGACTGTTACCTCAAATAGAGTCATTTTTGCAGAGAATCACATTCTTACAGCCTACTGTCTGAATAAATACAAAACTGCATGAAGCCAAGCTGGACTTCAAAGTACACAATTGCAGCCATGGGATCCCCCACTTGAACTAACAGATGTGTTTGGCACAGACATTGCCATAATCAGTAGTGGCAGGAGTCCCTAAGAATCCTAGATGCCAAACCACTGTTTAATTTCATTTGGGATCCTTGAGATCCAATGCAGTTTATTTTATAGCTTATTCTAATTTATTTATTATTTTTCCAGTGTTTGCTTTCAGTCTTGGGTAGTTTAAAAAAGACTCAAATTAAAATTCATAACAAAAACTGTCTATGACTTTGCAGTAATTGAAATCTGTGTCTGAAATTTTCCTGATGGACACTGCCTTGACTTTTAAAAAAACACTGACTAAATCTGCTTTTTTAAATTTCAGTCGTTCAGGCTAAATGGGTTATCTTTGACAGTTCATTAAAATATCTAAGTATTGTAATTTTTATTGTTTACTATTGTGAAGAGTAGTGTTAATGGACTTTTTTTCCTATATTAGTAAATTTTCATTACAGTTTTGCAAAGCAAATGTAAGTTAAAAGCCTAATATTGAATCATATCAGCAAATCCCTTCAATTCAATTAAATGAAATAATAAAAGAACAACTATTACTAGTCAAAAGGAAGTCACCATACAACAGTATAACCTTTTACTTAGTTATCATTAGCTAGCTACAGTGATAATTGTCTTCATTTACACAATTTACACTATCTAAAGGGATGCTTTAAGGCATATCTAATCACATGTCTGGTGAGCTCATCTTTGATGATTGGATAATACACACTTCCTGTTCTTTAGGGAAATATATGCTAATACACATTTATCACAGTTTATGATTAAAGTAAATAGCAAAACTCTATTTTCACTAGAAGAACATAAAGTCTTACTTGAAACATCACTACAAGGCAAATTTCGAGACATTGCGGTACAATGCTTTTTGGGGGACAGACACTGCCAACCTCCAATCACAGTTATCTACCACAAATAAATCAGCAAACAGAAATCCCAGTGAGTGATTGTTACCTCTTACCTTCCCTGCCTTTCGATGGGCTTTGTGTTTTTCAAATTCTCCTAGTTCTTAGGTTCTGAGGTGAGGAGTACAAGCAGGCTCAGAAAACAGCTGTGCCATGTTAGCCTCCAAGGAGCCACACTGGAGTACAAGGAAAAGAACAAATGAACAATAACGCTCCATGCAACCCAGTGGCTGGACGCACGGAGGGACTATTCCTCTGAAGCATAACTGTTATTGCCTCAGGCTCAAAGCAAAACAAAGCCACTGAAGTCAGTTTGCATGGCAGGCTGCAACTGCAATTTATATTAAAAATATGTATTAACACAAATTATGCCTTTATCTTTATCTATTGCATTACCATATAACCTCATTTAAAAAATGCTCAAGTCCTTTGATTAATTTTTAAAAATCATAATGAGTAAATAAGAAAGAGTTTTTTGGTAGGACCCAAGGGATTTCTCCTTCTTGTTCTGTTAAATACAGGCCACTAGTGAGGCACTTCATACATCATTGAAGGATATATGTATCCCTGCACTTTCTTTGTCTGCAAGCACGCACATTCCCAGATCCTTCAAACCCTATCCCAGGCCTTGAGTTCATCCAGAATCCATGTGCAGGCCCCAGGTCTCCTGTTCCATCAGCAGCTCTGACCTGGGATTGACTTTAGCAAAATGCTGCATCTGTACTTAGGTAACTCTGCTGTGTATTTACTGACTGCTTACTTGTTCTCTTCTATGAAAATGGAGGAGTAACAAAGAGAGTTTGGACTTTTTAGTGAAGTGGTGTGGTGACTTATTTCAATGTGTCATTAGAAATAGTAACCTCAAGAAAGTACTTTTAGAACAAAGTAAATGCCAAAATTATAAATGCATTTATGATATTGTAAAAAAACTCCAGATGTATCTGCAAGAGTACAGTATCATTGATGTCTCTACACTATCTGCTTTCTTATCATAGAGTATTTACGTATTTACTATCCATGACTATATACTTTATTTTCCAGATAAGAATGATGAGATTTGGTTTTACAAAGACATGTATAGAAATGTGCATAGTACCTCAGGGTAGTGCACAAGACTAAGGAATAACAAACACTAATACACTCACATAACAAAATAATGTTAAGCTTTTGCACAAAGTGCATATAGTGACATGAAAACAGAGGAGATTAAGGATGGGTAAAGATTTAAAGATAAATAAGGAAAAATAACCTGCAAGACCACAGAGTAAGACTCACATAATGAATTGGAAACAGTTTGTAGTAAGGGTTTCTTTTGTAGGAAATGCTTGATTTTAATAGAAAAAAATAAAGGAGCAAGACACTATCAATTTTTTAAAAAAAATCTTCTGTAATTAAATTAATTTCTTGTCATTTTTTGAAAAATTTATAATTTAAAACTTACCTCTATGGACTAGTAAATCGTAAATTACTTATGTTGACTATATGATCCTTCTTCTCAACCCAAGAACTGATGACAGCCTACACTCAAAATATTCACCTGGGAGAAGATTTAAATTCTTAGTCTGAGTAGGAGAACAGGATTTAATTTTGGGTATTTCTGACAAGGATTTAATTTTGGGTGTTTCTGACAGATCTTAACCTTTCAATTCTTTCTGTGTTAGTGGTCTCTCATTCTCTTCCTCCAGCATTCCTCACTCCCAGTATTTTTCTAAAGCAAAAATTAGAAAAAAAACCCAAGAATATCTGTCTACATATTAAAATATTCTTGACATGTAATAGTTCTAGAAGAAATATTTCCATGAGCCTTCTTTCTTTTGCTTGCCAAGGTAGAAAAAGGGTACCTAATAAGGGAAAGATTGCAAGTAGCCCTTTTCCTCCTTAATTTTCATTACAAAATTTTCCTTTGCACACCTGTATGTTTGCCTGATTTTCTCTGATCAATTTTTTTATCTCTTTGTCTGCTGGTTTGTATGTTGGTTGAAAGCAAGTGGTGAATACATCACCAGTGTTTACATACTATTGAAAAAGTTCAGAAAAGCCTGAAGTTATCATGAACTAAATGGAAGGAAGATTCTTATTCATAATCTTGAGAACTTGTTTCTATCCAGAAAATTGTCTAGTATTTTTTATTCTCCAGCTTCTTACCATGTTGTACTGCAAAGTAACTTCCTGTATGTTTCTGAGCATCTTTCTCCTAATGTCTGGCTTATACATGCCTGCCGCTTTCTTACAAAAGTAGACTTGTCATTTACATTCAGCTCCTTCCTTATCTAGACCCGATGAGACTTCTGTTCATAACTTAGGTGTATGAAAGGCAAAGAAGGTTTTCACAGCTCAAGAACTGCATAGTACCATCTCTGTTATTTCAGCTTTCTGTTCCATAAGGAAGCTTTGCATTTTTTATTTAATATTTGCTGTGAATTAAGGGTAGTGTGTATTCTACTGTCATCAGTCAACTATGAACCCTTCTGTGAAAATGGTGAGTATTGGGAGGCAGGGCAAGTTCTGCCAAGGTGGGATGGTGCACTGCTCCACATCACACCCCCTGGAGCCTCTAGTCCACTGGCACACCGAAGTCCCACCTGGCAGGGAAGGGCCCCAAGAGACCAGAGAAGCTAAAAGTTGCACAAAGGTACATGTGGTCATGTCTCTATTGTCTTGGATTTAATAACAGCTGTGTTGGTAGCTATATATGTATTTTCTGTCTCTCTGTCCCTCTGTCTCTTTTTTCTTCTCTTAACTTCCTCTTCTCAATTCTGGGTAACTTTATGTTAGATGGGCTAGAGTTTTCTAAGTCAATGCTTTGTGAAATAAATAAAAATTTGATAGATGCTGCTTTAAAATTTGTCAAGTACCTTATTTTAACTTAATGCTTTAAAGTTTGCAAGTAAAGATGTGTTGTTCAACCTCCTGAGAACCCTGTCGGGTTCTCCTTTCTGCCTCCTCTGGGAATAGAAGTACCTGCAGCCGCTTCTAAAAAACTTGCCAAGTGAGTCTGGACATTTACACACACCATGAGGTAACCTGCGGTTTTACCTGCATGACCATGGAAAGAACATGAAGAAGTGGGATGGAAAACCCACCTCTGCCTTAGCAGCAGGGGTACATGAGTTGAGGGGAAGAACAATCACCACAGAAAATTCTTCAAGGGTAAATGCTGCTGCAGTTTCCAGTGGGCAAGTCCTCAGGCAGAAGAGGAGAGTTGATGTTACTCCCAATCCTCTTGAGGGGACCTTCAGTTCATATTTACAAGAAGTGAGCAACAGGTACTATGATCAGAACTAGAGGAGCTGTGCCTCTACCCAGGTGGAGGAAAGGGACAATTAGATCTATTGGACTGTGTGGGTCTGATGGCCTGGCACATCTGACCCACAAGAGAATAAGGCTTTAGTTGACACTGATGCACAATGTATCCTGATGCCATCAAGATATGCAGGGATAGAATCTATCTCTGTTTCTGGGGTGACAGGGGAATTCCAACAGCTGACTGTACCAGAGCTGAAGTGAGCCTGACCAGGAACAAATGTAAAAAACACCCCATTGTGACTGGCCCAGTACACCTGTGTATCCTTGTCATAGATTACCTCAGGAGAGGGTATTTCAAGGACCTAAAATGGCATCAAATGAAGTTTTAGGATAGCTGCTGTGGAGACAGATGAAAATTAGACAATTGAATACCTTACCTTGTCTCTCAGAGGACCCTACTGCTGTGGGACTGCTGAGGATTGAAGAACAGCAGGTACTGATCACTATCACAAAATTACGCCATTGACGATACTGCACCAGCTGGGACTCCGTGACCCCATTCATGAGAGATTTGTGAACTGGAGAGCCAGGGAGGGGTTGGCAATACTCACTCATCCTTTAACAGTCCTATATGGCCAGTGCATAAGTCCAGTGGGGAGTGGAGACTGACAGTAGACTCTTGAGGTCTAAATGAAGTCACACTACCACTGAGTGTTTCTGTGCTGGACATGATGGAACTTCAGCATGAAGTGGAGTCCAAGGCAGAAAATTGGTGCCACCATTGCTATTGTTAATGCATTTTTCTCCATTCCTTTAATAGCAGAATGCAGGCCACAGTTTGCTTTCACCCAGAAGGGCATCCAGTAACCTGGAACTGACTTCTCCTGGGGTATAAACACAACCCCACTATTTGCCACTGACTGATCCAGACTGTACTGGAAAAGGGTGAGGCTCCAGAACACTTGCAATACATCATTGTGTGGGGAAACACAACTGAGGAAGCTTTTGAGAAAGGAGATAAAATCTGGATCCTCCTGAAGGCTGGTTTTGCCATAAAACAAAGTAAGGTCAAGGGACCTGCCCAGGAATTTCAGGTTTTAACACTAAAATGGCAAGACGGACGTTGTCAGATTCCAACAGATGTAGTGAACAAATAGCAGCTACATCCCCAGCAACCAGCAAGAAGGGTTTTTGGAGAATGCATATTCCAGACTACAGTCAGATTGTAAGCCTTTTCTACTATGTGACATGAAAGAAGAATGATTTCAAGTGGGGTACTGAACAACAACAAGCTTTTGAACAAATTAAATAGGAGATTGTTCATGCAGTAGCCTTTGGACCAGTCAGGACAGGACAAGATGTAAAAAATGTTCTCTGCACTGCAGCTGGGGAGAATGATACATCCTGGAGTATCTGGGAAAAAGTACCAAGGGAAACTCAAGGACAGCCTCTGGAGTTTGGAGTCAGGGATAAAAAGATCTGAGGTCTGTTACACCCCAACTGAAAACCAGACACTGGCAGTTTATGAAAGGGTTCGAGCTGCTTCAGAAGTGATTGGCACTGAAGCACAGCTCCTCCTGACACCCAACTGCCAGTGCTGGGCTGGGTTTTCAAAGAGAAAGTCCCTTTCACACATCATGCCACTGATGCCACATGGAGTAAGTGGATTTCACTGATCCCACAGTGAGCTCGAATGGGAAACCCGAACTGTCCAGGGATCTTGGAATTCATGAACAGGTCTATAGGTGAAAATTTTGGACTATCATCAGAGAAGAGGAAGATGAATAGGTAACACATGCTGAGGAGGCCTCATGATATAATCAACTGCCTGAAAACGAAATGCAACAAACTCTCTTTACTGACAGTTCCTGCTGTATTGTAGAGCTACATCAAAAATGGAAAGCTGTATGGAGTCCTACACACCAAGTCACCGAAGCCATTGAAGGTCAAGGTGGATCAAGTCAGGTTGCAGTGCTGAAAGCCATTCATCTGGCTTTAGGTATACAATTTTTTGGGTGAGAACAGTCTGTAATGTTGAATTGTATAATAATGGTTGTTGAATGACACTGCCACTGTATTCTGTAACTACCATGGACAGTGAGGATGGACTGCTCCAGATACACCAGTTGATGCAGCTTGCAACCAGCCAACAGCACAACAGCCCTCTTGTCCTGGAAGACATCTAGGATGGATAGAATCCAGAGTCAGGGACTAAATAAATTCAAAAGACATCTTGAAGGGAAATCCATTGACTACGGGAATTATACCTGTGCTTATATATCTATCTATGTGTCTATGTATCTATCTTTGTATCTCTTTATGTATGTATGTGTGTATGTGTCTATCTATCCATCTATCTATCTATCTATCTATCTATCTATCTATCTATCTATCTATCTATCTATCTATCTATCTATTATTGGACAGTATAGGATCTGGGCATGAAGTAGGTGGCATAGAATAAGGAGTGGATAATGTCCTGGTTCTGGCCAGGATAGAGTTAATTTTTTTTTTGCAAAAGGGGCATGATCTTTGCCTTTTGTGCTTTCAGTTTGAGGTGGGGAGGAGGCAAGTGGCAGTGCAGTTTTAACAAGACTACTAAATTGGAGAATACCATTCCTAAACCATGACAATATTTTTTTTTAATTGTTTGTAAATATTTTTATAGTATTGATCTCTAGGGATGTATAAAGTCTGCCAAATTGTCATACAGTAGATGAGACATTAATTGCTGTAGCACACAGTCTTACCTTTATGCTGAGAGTGGATATGGTTGAGGGAAAGCTGTGGACAAATGTTTAAGGAAAAATGTTATCAAGATTGCTTAAAAATAAATCAGATTATAAGTAAGAAATTTACTGCAATAAATTTGGGGAAGTGATTTCTACAGAAACAGAAGACACAAGAACAATAATAACTGTTCAAATGAGTTTGTTCACATGTTCTCCAAAGCTGGGCTTGTCAGTAGAATTACTGAAACAGACCTTAAGATCCCTCAAATATGTTATCTGATAACAAGCCTCCCAGAAGCCAGGAATAATCTTCACTGTCTTTGTGAGATAAAATAAAACACCTGAGACTCACTAAAAATGATTCACAATATACAGTACTGTTAGTAGATGGTTTCAGTCAGCCATTGTTTGTCACAAAACTGCTCTGTACTATCTGTTAGAGTCACTGAATCTTCATAGACATTCTATTTTTATTAATATAATAATCAATGCTTATATAAAACCCATGTGTGTAAAAAAAATTTGACATCTTAATCTGTGCCTAAAATCACTAGCAGCAAAATCTGTTAACATTTTGAATTTAAAATTTGTGCAGTCATTTTATTGGTGGCATCAAAGTATTAAAAATTCGGTTGTTTTCATTTGTGTGCAAAACTCCTATATTCTCTGCTAAAAATGATTAGGTCATTCATCTGTAGCAAAATGATTTGAGCACATCTTTAATTCTGAGAATGCAACATCAAGGCGTTCAGTTGAACACATATATATCTTGGGTAAATACATTCTCTAAGCACATGCATAAGTGTCTCAGGATCACAATGCAAACAAAGTGTGTGATCACATCCATTAAGATAAACATCAAACATATGCTAACTCCTGCATTGAATTGTTGCCTTTTAGTCTGGTTAGCTATTGCTTACTAGTTGTCTTTAGTATTCAGTTATTTCTACTTCAGCTCTCATAACTTCATTGAACCATATACTCTGATTATATTTTGATTATCCTACCACTAAAAGGATCTGGTCTTCTACAAGATATGTCATGGATCACAAACTTATTTTTAAGAAAATCACAAAAAATTGATGATTTGGTTTTATTTTTAAAAAAATTCTTTAAAAATAATAATTATTGGGATGCAATTCTCTATTGTTTGCACAGAAAATATAACTGTGTATATTTGGGTTTTAATTAGGATTCTCACAGAACTCTGAACTTGAAAAAGCAAGAGCATTAGAGTCAATCCAAGTGTAGAGTCTAGTATCCAGATGAAACCATTATATAATGGTTTTCTGATATGACTTTTATCTTACATTTTTAAAAGCTAAATAGTTCTTTTGGCAAACATTTATAACATTAACAGTGCATAATATCAGGTCAGTTACATATATATCTACTACCATTCATACACCAGTGTCAAAATCTTGTAGGTATTATAGATACTGCAGAAATACTAGATGCAGTAACTCAAATTTTAAAATCGAATGTCTAAATCTCATTGGAACATTGCCTGCCCGTAAAAGTGTTTGTCACATACTTCTCTTTTCCCTTAAATGTTTCAGTCACAAAGACAATGCTCTAGCAGCTTTCATGTAGAAGCATAATATACAAAAATTGTTTAGATATACAGGTATCACAGTAACTTGTCTAGAAAGCACTAGGACAGGTGAAATGTGAAGAGTCTAGAGAGTTTACTCTACAGTCCTATCAGACGGTATGAAATTCTGTTTACTACACAAATAATCCTCTTCACTGTACAAGTTTCCACTGTATCAGAGAAATGCTGTTTATCTCAGAGATTTTGCTTGCAGTGTTAGATAGCCTTGGCCCAGGTCATGGAGAGCTTTTATGATAAGAACAAAGACCTTGAGCTGATTTGATAATCTATGAGAAGGCAAAATAACACAGAAAAGATAAACTCGGTAATTTTTGTGATTGCTTGTTCTGTGCAGAAAAGGTGCTGCAGTATTTTACACTAGTTGGAACTTCCTAAGTGTTAAAGATGTTATGTGCACCTATACGGAGTTACAATATTCCAGATGAAAAGTGACATGTTTGAATCAGTGAAGTCAGGTTATTTTCTGATCGGATGGACTTCCATAATCAAAGCTAAAGGCAGTACTGCACCAGAAGATTAATATAACTACACCACTGATATTAGAATTGATGATGGTTGCTAGTTACCTAGTTCAGGATTAACTGTAGATGTTGCAGTGGGTTGACCTTGGCTGATCATCAAGGTGCCCATAAACCTGCTCTATCACTCCCCTTCTGAATGGGACAGGGGGAGAAAAATACAATGAAAAGCTTGTGGGTCAAGATAAGGACAGGGAGATCACCCACCAAATACCATCAGAGACAAAATGGACTAAGCTTGGGGAAATTAGTTTTATTTATTAACAATTAATAGAGAGTAGGATAATGGGAAATAAGAAAAATATATAAACACCTTTCCCCCACCCCTCCCTTCTTCCTGGGCTCAATGCCATTCTGAAATTCTCCATCTCCTCCCTGCCAATAGTTCAGGGTGATGGGGAATAGGAGTTGCAATTAGTTCATAACTCTTTGCCTCTGCTGCTTCTTTCTCCTCATGTTCTTCCGCTTCTCCAGCATGGGGTCTCACCCATGGGATATGGTCCTTCATGAATTTCTCCAACATGCGTACATCCCATGGGCTGCAGTTCCTCAGGAAAGGCTCAAGGGTGGGTCTTGTGCAGGATGAAGGCCTTCAGGAACAGACTGGTCCAGTGTGAATTCCTCACAGGGTCACAAGCCTGTCAGTAAAACCGGGTCCTGAGTGAATTTCTTTCTGCAGGCTGCTCTTTCTTCCATGAGCCTACTCCAGTGTGGGCTTTCTGTGGGCTGCAGGTTTCAGGGTGGTTATCAGCTCCATTGTGGATTTCTATGGGTCTTCATCATGGGCTGCAGAGGAATCTCTGCTCTGCTGCTTGGAGTGCCTCCTCCCTCTCCTTCTTCACTGTCCTTGCTGTCTGCAGAGCTGTTTCTCACTCATATTCTCACTCCTCTCTCCCAGCTGCTATTGCACAGCAGGTTTTGCCCTTAGCATTCAAATAAAGAAACTAGTGCTTTTTCTACAGCTCTTCAAAATGTCCTCTACTATGTTTTCAGTCTGACATCATCCTTGCCTCTCTTCAGGCTCAACCAATTTTTCATCATCCATGAACTGTTCTCATTACACCACTAGACATCCTGATTGCATATTTTTGGTTATACGTGATAAATAGAATCCTAATATTTCCATATATTTGTGTCAAAGTTTGCTTTTTCTTGTCCCACAAAAATATCCTGTTAGCAAATCCAAATCAATTACTCTATATTACCTGTTTTGTTTTTCACAACAGATGTTATTTCCTCTGTTGTTTCCATAGTTTCAGAAAAGCTCTTCTTGGATGCTAATGTACAACTTTGTAATACTCTCTTTGTGACAAGGCTGTTATTCACTAGTTGTATATACTGCACCTAGCACAACAGGGAGTCCAACTTTTGAAACATTCAGACACTTCAATAATAAAAATTGTAAATAATAAAAAAGCAGGGTTAGCAGCATGTAGTTTAATAGGTTTATGATGGAACAGGTGAAAAAAGCATAGATGAAATCAGAACTGTTCATGAAATAGTGACCAGGATCAGTTCACTGTAGTATTGTGTGAATATTCCACAACTGGTTTTTAATTATTAACAGGCTTGCAATTTGGAGGTGATGAGATGATTTATATTTAAGATTTCATTTTTTATTGGGAAAATGGAATATTTGGATTTGCTAGGGAATTTCAGGCAGATTTTGTCTCTCTTCAGTATTCTCCTCTGCATGCTGCATTTCTCCCAAAGCACAGAAGTCAAACATACAAGGAAAGATGTTTCAGCATGGTAAAAGGAAAGAGGAAAAAGTGTCTGTACTCTCCATGCCTTTCACATTCTAATAAATTTTGTTCCAGAAGAATAGGTTTTCTACTCCTTTCATTTCTTCAGCAAAAAACATTGTGTAGAGCTGTGCACTTATGTTTGAGACAGTAGTAATGGTATGTAATGAAGTGCAAATGTCATGTCTCTTCTTGATGGAGCTCGTACAGGGGCTCAGAACACACCTTTGAATTAATCTTTCCAGTTAACTTAAAAACCCTGTTGATCAAGATACTTAGATAAGCTATCCTGTCATGCAGAACGAGCAACTCCAGTGACAAAACAAAGAAAACTGGAACTTTGAAGATGGGAAACTTTTTGTTGCAGCTACAGTTGTGTAAGCATCAGAGGCAGCAAGAGGTTAAGGTTCACTGCTGTTTCAATAAGTGACTTTCAGCACAGCGAGATGTCCTTGTATAGAAACTGATCCAGTTTGCTGTTTTGAAGGCAAGGAAAACATGGTTGAGTTAGGTACCTAGAATTAAGAGGGTTGACTGAGCTTATGTCTTTAAAAGAGCTAGAAAGGAAGAAAAATAGTACAATGAACATGCTGTTCCTGCCATCAGAACAAGTATTATTATTGCACATGTGTGCAACTTTTGTAATATTTCTATTTTTAAGCAATTTTGAAAGTGCCAGATCCATCTATTTTCTGGCTTCACTTGTGTAACTCTGAAGCCAAAGAACTTGGCATCCTGAGTGTTTTAGAAAGCCTCAAGTTTTGCAGAAACTTGTACTTTGACCATGACAAATGGCAAGAAAAGTAAATACATTCTGTACAGTTTTTGCATAGAAGTTTCATTAAAGATTTGTGAATAAATCCCTCAGAACATAAAGGAACCCTGCAACAAACTTCAGTCACAAGATCCAATAGTTGGGTGGCTGCCAAAATTCATCTGGAGAGCTTTTTCAGGTTGACAGGACAGCACAGCAAAGGTAATTGAGATTTAAATTAAGAATAGAATTCTTTTTTAAAAATTAAACACTATCAATACAGTTAAATAAAGCCCAGTGTGTTTTTTAAATTCTTCTTTTATTTTTCTGTTTACAAATCAGACTACAATATTTTGAGGACTCAATCAATAAGCAGCAAAAAGACTCTAAAGTATTAAAATTTACTAACAATCTTATTTTTCCTAATTTATCTACACAGGAATCATTATGCAAATTATGTTACAGTTAATCAAGATGAATCGTGTATTTTAAAATCTCAGGCTCTGTCTCTTTATGGCATTTATACATACACTTCTCTTTTATGTCCTTGAATGGTCCCAGTAACTTCCAAATGTGCTTACTCTCCCTGCTGAATCATTGCTTTGATATTCTTCTGCTGTATTCAGCATTCTTCTTAATAATAGACAACAGAGAGCTGAATATTGTAGATTGTGGTATTGGGTTTACGTGGCAAGCTTTTGGTCGTGGGGGGAGGGCTTCAAGGGTGGCTTCTGGAAGAAGATGCCAGAAGCTGGGATATTCTTAAAAACTAGGAAAATTTTGCAATTTTCCTTGTATGCAAGCATTCTTTGTATTAAGAATTAATTTTAAAAAAGACTCCTAAAGACACGTTTCCATAAACCAATTATCATTTTGTTGGTATTCTGATAACACTGGTCTTCACCCTTTTTATTCCAAAATGCACAAGTATTAATTATTAAAAAGACTCTTCTGATATAAATCAGAAACCCAATGTATGTGCATATCTGTCATTCAGGTAATAGAGGTAAGACAGAAAGGACCCTTTTATCTTTTTGTAGTTACAGATGGCAGGTAATCTGCTGTAACTATCTTATCTATTGTTTTTCTGTATCATTGTATGTCTTCAGTAATTTTGCATTTATTTCCTTAATTTGATTTGCCTGTTCTGATTAGTTTGCAGAAGGTAATGGTAAAGGAAAGAAGCTTTTTTTCACTTTTTCTGAAAAGGAGAAAATATTCTTACTTCATTTACTGAAAACATATTACATGCACCACTGAGATAACTAGAACTATAACTCAAGTTGTAAAATGTAATGGTTAGAAGCATGCCAGATGTCTTTAAATATGTGAGAGACTCCCAAATTGCAGAGACATCATCAGCAATCAAACTAATCCAACAGTCTAAAGGCCCAAGATATAATTTAAAAATATTTTTCTATTTTCTGGTTTCTTTCAATTACTCTTTTTCTCTCCATACATATTGTACTTGCTCAGAAAACCTGGCTCTATTTTGTGGCAGTCAACCTGTGATTGTAACTAAAGCTGAAATGCTGCTACCTGTCTCAACTGAATAGTTTTCTCTTTAAATCCTGACTTTGATTGCAAATAATGCAGGGTAAAGTCAGAGACTGGAACTGTATGAGGCATGGAAAATATGTGACTTCTGCACATGAAAAAGGGTTGTAGGATGCCAGTTCATTACTGTCTTGTTCCTGTAATGCTTCACTCATGGGTGGAACACTTTAAAAGCCAAGAAGCCATCAATGGTGAATAAAGTCACAATAGCACCCAATGCAAAATGGTAAGCACCTGTCTGTCATAGCAGAGGCAGAAGGAGGGAAAAGGATCTTTTTTATTATTTTTATTTTTTTTTAGCCATGCAGGTGTTCTTTGCCTTTTCTTTGATTCTTTAAATGAAGGCATCTGTTTGATGAACCTATTTCCAAATAACTTTAATTTGCATACTTTTTCTTATTTTAGTAGTTTGGTATTTTGTGGGTTGAATCAAAATGAGATAACAGATACTTATACTCTTATGGTGCTCTTAAGGAAATACCCTTTGCCCACTGGAGTACTTTGATAAGTAGAGTTACAAGAGATGTCAAGTCTTACTGAGTGGAATGTGGAAACAATGTTTTCTATTTTGCTAAAGTAGTTTATGAATGGACTGTGCACAGAAAAAACATTTTTTTCTATTACATTTTCCTGTTTCTACCTCCTAGTTAGTGAAAAATAGCAGAGCTGACTCCCTTTCCTTTTGATAAAAAACTTTTTAAAACAGAAGTTCAAGGCCACAAATCACTAAGATGCATTTTAGTGTACTGTGAGTACTCTGAGAAAAAGAGATGTTGTCTAATATTTTAAGATCCTTTCTGAGAGCATTAAATCATTGGATTTTCCTCTATTCCTACTTGCTTCCCCTGCTTTCTTCAAATTCTGCTTAATAAACAATGTAGTATCACTGAATTTATCAGAAGAAAATATACATGAATCCAATCAATGTGTGTTGTCTTGATAGCTTAGGCTAATCAGATCCTCAGACAGAATAAACTCTTATATTTACAAACATCTAGGCAAACATCTAACAGCTCCAATAAGGGGGGACACTTTTGTGATGACAGCTTGATAAAATATTGGCAGTATGCTGTTGCAGCTAGCACTTCCTTTTCGGCATTTTTTAACAGTGTTTGCTGAGAGTAAATATCAACTGGCTGTGAAAACCAAGTTATCTGGGAATTTGTTCATCCAGAGCAGAGCTAAGATATATTTTTGGGCTGTCTGGAGAAATCATCATTAGCTGGTTTATTGACTAAATACAAACTCAGAACACCCAGTCAAGACTTCAGTCTTGCTCCTTAGAGATGAGCAGTTGGTGCTACATAACCCAAGGCTCTTGAGACATCTGCAGGCTACGTTAGAGCGCTGGGACCATTAATCATTCCTTCTGAGCTTGGCTCTTGCTATCGGAGCAATTCCCCTGTGGCAGCTGATACTACCAGGTAGCAGGATCTCTCTCTATTGCAACTGAGGTTGCTTAGTGCACCTCTGCAATGTCCATCATTCTGAGTGATGCATTCATTTTCATACTAAAATTCTATTTTTCATTTTTACTGGGTAAACTCTCCTTTCTATTGCTGGAAATTATTTGCATTAGAAATAGCAACCTGAGGCAGGAGTTGAAGAAAGATCAAGACATTAGAGAGGGAATCCTTTACCATGGTAAATATTTTAGGTCTTCGTAACAAAACTGTGCTTAACAATTAGGTTTTGTCTCTTTGATGTTAATTACTCTGTGAGGGAACACCTCACAACTAAAGTCACTTCAGCACAGTACTGTAAATGTCACCTTCTTTTCATGTTCTTCCTGAACTTCTGTAACTTCTTAAAGGAATGTCAATTAAGCAAACTAGCTGCTTCTGTGTTTTCTACCCTTCTCAATGTTCCAACTACTAGACTACCATCACCAGCTGATTCCCATTGCCTCATCAGGCTGGTTTGAGCAGCTGAGAGAAAAAGCATTCACAGGATTCCTTGAGTGGGCTAATGTTGGCTTTACATACTGTCACAGCATATAAGACTTTTTGAAGGAAGGAAGGAAGACAAGACAGTGAAATGTCTGATTGCTGCCAACACAACTGAGAGCAAAAGAAAGACAGAAGAACATTAGAGGCCTCCCAGAGAGCTCAGAGTAGAGCAGGAGGATGGCAACGTAATCATCACTGTGAGTGTGACAAGTATGGGAGAAAAAGGCAGCAAGAATGTAGAAAAATCCTTCTCCTAGGAGAGAGGAACCACAGTGATGGCAAGGAGCTCAATCTGCATCCAGCTCAGGTTCAGTGCTAGGGAAAGGGAGGCAACGGACAACAAATGCAAAAGGATATGTTCACAAGATATCTGGAACTAGAAATGATAGATCCAGGTAGTGAGAAAGAATTAAAATTGGAGGAAAAAAAGCAGAGAGATTGAACATAAAAAGAAAATATTTTAGGAGAACCTATGTTTAGTGAACCACACCAATGGCTCTACCAGGGCCAGATGAAAGAGGTGAAACAAGTTAAGTACCCCATTGCAAAAAGTTGGTAAACAGAATAGGATTTCAGGAAAAGCAAGTAAGTAGAAGGGAAAACATTGAAAAGATGATGAAATCTTATAAAATTTGTGGAACAGAAATTCTGAAGTTACAGGAAAGAAATAGAGTCAAGATTTTTATATGAAGGTAAACTCTGTGGGTGTTGCAGTTGAGAGAAAGAGATAGTAGGATATTATCATTGAAATGGAGCATAAGGAATCAGAAGAAAATTTTAGGACACATTGTTTCCTGACAGGAAGAAAATCTGGAGTAACTGCACACAGAGGCAAAACCAGAATAGGGTGGAAGAAGAAGTTATGAAAACTCAATGGATTGTGGGAAAAGTAAGAAGTGTATAGCTGTTAGAGAATAGAGCAAAATGCTAAAGAATGAGTAGATACACTAGGATCTCATTTTAATCACACTGTTAAATGAACTGTAAAGTTCAATCAGAGTGAGTGGTTGAAACTTTGCGAGCATTAAAAGTGAGATGTAATGCCCAATTTATGAGAGATCACTCTGGCATTGTGTTTATCTCTCCTCACACTGTCTGTAGAGAAGATGTAATGATAGGAGTCTACAGCTAACAAGGCCTTATAACTTTGACTTTTTAATATATTTGTCACTTAAGACCTCCCCTACATGGATTTATATATCCTGGAAGATAGAGACCCAGTGAACAGCCAACACCAGAAATCTCATCATTGCTAGAGGTATCAGAATTTCATCAAGAGGAGAAATAATTGGGATTTTTAGTGAAAAAACCTGTAGAGAAACTTCCCCAGTGTGCATTCACAACTTAGAATAAATCATTAGGTTCAGAAAATCTTGGCTGAGTGTTAGAGTTTCTCTAAGCAGAGAAGAGTATTAAAGATTTTTCTGGAAATTCCAAAACTTCAAATGGTAAATTATCTATTAAATTTAGTTGGATTTGAAAAGCGATAAAAGCCTAATATCTACAAAGTAGATAGCAGCTAGGCAGTGTAGGTAGTTCTTCTTTCAAATAACTGAACAGAGAGTTGTTATTTTCAAATGAGTAGGAAATTGTTAAATTAGCTGTAAAGTTGATATAGTAGCAAGTTGAAAATTTATTTAAACCTTGACTTAAAACATGTTTGCTTTCTATGTATGATTAACACTTTACATCAATGATGCATAAGGTATGCGGAAAATAGATATTTAATGTTGTATTTGATAGACAATAGGTGCCTTTTTATTGATTGCTATATTAGTCTTAAAATATATACAAACTATTTCAATTTTTTTAAGAAGCAAACAGTTCAATAATTTTCAGCCAAGATTTTTTGTGACATAGTTTCTCTTAAAATCACTCCATTTGTTAAATAAGCATCTTCTGGGGAGAAATTTCAAGAGCTTATTTCCAACAATCTTTGTATTTCTTCTATACAGGAATGAAGAGTTTTCATAGAGACTACTACTCTGATGCCAGACAGCATATGAACCAGTGGGATATTACAAAAAGGTGTGCATTACAAGCGTCTGGTGCTCTTTCAATATAAATGAGCTCTTCTTTGAAAAGCTTCAACTGAAGGTTTTAACTCTTGAGGATAAATATTTCAAATCCCTGTGTATAGCATCTGCCAGTAGGTCCTTGCCAAAGACCTTCATCTCTTCATTGATTTTACAGATAAAGTAGATCTCTAATTTGGCTTCTCTTACAGACTCTGCTAAAGTCAGAAATTTACAGTTTTTTAGGTGTTGAGTGGAAATAGTTCACTGACCTTTAAAATTTATTTCAAAATTCATGTCCTTCCTTACATCTCTCCTGGAGTTACTCCATATTTAAACAAAAAT
Source organism: Cephalopterus ornatus (assembly GCA_013396775.1). Taxonomy (NCBI): domain Eukaryota; kingdom Metazoa; phylum Chordata; class Aves; order Passeriformes; family Cotingidae; genus Cephalopterus; species Cephalopterus ornatus. Next base: position 34,255 of record VZRE01006108.1, read on the forward strand.
CTTTTGTGATATGATGACCTATTTTATGCCTAGAATCATGTTTGAGTAGCTTTCAGTTTTCTCAGTAATTTTCAATATTGAGAATTAAACACAAAGTAAAAGATAATTCTTGGCTTGTGAAAAGAACACCTATTCAGTAATATGTCCCATAGTTGGTGCAAGTTATTTTTTTTATGCAAGCCATCACATTGGCTACTTCAAAATGCCATTTTTATCGGTCTTTTGCTAGATTCCTCTGAAATTAAAGGATTCTCTGAACTTACATTCTAATAAACTCGAATTGTCTTTTAAAACCAACAAACAAGGAACATAAATACAACATAAATTCATTTAAAACAGGAAGAATTCCTAAGAGAAATTTCTTAGAAATACTTACTTGATAATTTTTACACTTGCTTACTTCCAACTGTGCCTTAAGGTCAGATTTCATTATGAATAAACTGTAAGCAGAACACAGAATTGGACATAAATTTATGTTTTCTTTAAACATAACCAAGGCACAAGTTCTTTAAGCTCCTGTTTCTGCTTTCAGTCTTTTGAGAATTTCTCTAATGAAGTGCAGAAAGGAAGGGATAATGCTATCCCCTTAGCTTTGTTCATTAATAAGAGAAACTAAGTTGGCTTTTGGGACTAACATGCTCTCCTCTTCTCCATGGTGTTCTTTCATTGTTCAGCTCTTCTGTGATATCAGCCATTAATGGAAAGATGCTTTTTAACCCTTCCAGTAAGTCATGATAGAGTTTTCTTTGGTGAGGCCACACATCAGTCACATCAGCAGTCACACAGCTATCCGACGAGGGCCTCTGGATCCTATTAAAACTGCGTTAAACCCTTCCATATCGTTATGAGGGCTCACTCAATCTTTTTGCAATTAATTTTTCCTCATTATAAAACAAAATCTGATGGATAACAGGGTCAGAAAAGAGCATGTTTCTTGATAAGGGTAGGTTGGAGAGAGCCAGGGAATGCTGGAGGATTGTTCCTTTGCTGTTTTGAATTACATACTGCAGCTTCAAATACTTCTGCAGTATATTTTGATGATACCATTGATAGTGGAGCATAAAACTGTCATAAGAAATCCTGAGCAATTATATTACTGCATTGCATCAGTTCTTGGCTTTTTTTTCCCAAAGAATTTGTCTGTGCCTTCATATGTGACTATAAGCAGCTCATCACTCAACCTTTTCTTTAGCTATTTCTCCAAGTATGAAGTGGAAGACAAAATAATTTCACACTTTTGAGTGTAGCTTCCTTCAGGTTTGTAATACATTTATACCAGAGGGAGAGTGTGACTCTAACATGCAGGTCCACACAGGGGAGTCAGACTGTTATCTACCTCTTATTTCTGGAACTTCCCTGAATGGCATTTCAGATGCAAGAAATAATATACTACACATTAGTTTTCATACTGGTGACTATCAAATGAAGTTATGTGAATTTTTAGAACTGATAATATATAACGTTCAGCTTTAGTTTTAATGAAAATTGACATCTAAAACTGACTTTTATTGTGGCTATTCCTGCTGATATTTATTGCTACTGATAATTTTGCCTTAGTTTTCATAGTTCCTTACATCATTTTGTGTTCTCTATCTATAAGTCTAGCTGCAAATCTTGTGAAGAAAGAAACATTGAGGTTTAATTACAGTTTTAATAATATTTACATAACTCAGCCTCAAAATAAAGTTGTGAGTCTTTTAAAAGCACAAAATATTTATGAAAATAAACACTGGAATTTACCAATTCCTTACTGAAGACAGTTGCCTCTGCAATGACCAGAAGGGTTACTTTTGCAATTTTCACCATTGTCTTTACTGAAGTAAATACAGATGTTTGCATTAAAGCTAAAGTTTGTCTTTTGTCTAGGTTTTTTCTAAACAAAATTAAATGAATTTGCAATGCTTATAGGTGGAGGAGGAAAAGATTAGGCATACAGCACCAGGCTTCTAAGCTTCGGAAGTTGTTGCTGTTTATATTTTACATAGTGAGTGACTTCTTGCCACACCTTTTATTGTGTAGAGGTATATTTTCATGAGCAGTTTGCATGAAATGTCAAATCTTTGACATCTGAATTTTTCCCCACACCTGCACTTTCCACTTCAAGACAAAAACCCACCTCCAAACAGCTTTTTTGAAATATTTTTTGATCTAGTTATATCAGATTTGTCTCCAAAGCTGAGCAGAAATGATTCATCTTTACTATATTGTGTTTCTTAAATGACACTGTCTTTACAGAATCAGAGAAACAGTAATTTGCATCCATATTCCACCTTATTTTGCTCAAGATGCTCTTTTTAGCTTTGTGGGTCAGAGGAATCACTTCACTTCTTTTTTTTTTCTTTTTCTGAATAATACACATTTTCTCCAGAGCTGAAAGTACAAAACAAAGTGTTGCATTGATTTCCCTTTGATCTTTCCCATCTTCTAGCAGGTGTTTAAGTTTCCTCATGCTTCAGATGTGTCACTTGAATCTTCTGAAGCAAGAGAATTGACAGCATTTTCCCAGTCATTATGCATGTATCATGCTGACACCAGCCATGAAAAACTACTGTGTCAGAACCTGTCTTGGGGGAATACACAAATACTTTTTACCAACTCTATTGACTGCTTGTAACACCCAAATAGAGGCTTTCCTTCTTTTTTCAATTAATGTGAACATATATGAATAATAAACACAAAATGGTTTGAGATCAACATAATCATAAAATGATCTAGGTTGGAAAAGATCTCAAAAATCATAACCAATGTTTGACCGCTGTCAACAAAACCATAGCACTAAGTGCCATATCCAGTCATTTCTTGAACACTTTCAGAGATGGTGACTCTATGAATCTTTCTGGGCAGCCCATTCTAATGCCTGAGCACCCTTTGAGTGAAGAAATTCTTCCTGATGTCCAACCTGAATCTCTTCTGGTGCATCTTGAGGTCATTTCCTCTTGTCCTGTCACTAGCTGGCTGGGAGGAGAGGCTGACCTCCACCTGGCTATAACCTCTTTTCAGGTAGTTGTGGAGAGTGATAAGGTCCACCTCGAGCCACCTTTTCTCCAGGCTATACAGTCCCAGCTCCCTCAAGTGCTTCTCATAAGACTTCTGCTCCAGAGACTTCACCAGCTGAGTTCCAGCTCGTCAATGTCTTTCTTGTAGTGAGGGGCTCAAAACTGAACACAGGGTTTGAGGGGAGGCCTTACCAGTGCTGAGTACAGAGGTACAGCCACTTCACTAGTCCTGCTGGCCACACTATTGTTGATACAGGAAATCAACCAATGTAATCTCCACTCTCTAGTGTTAAATCAACTGCTACATGTATATGATGAGAAATTTAAGGATACTGGGATAGGTTTAGTTGCTCTTGAATTGGAACTGCAACAGGTGTCCACACAGGGACTGTTGAATCAGTACAGACTAACATGTGGTTTCCCACAAAAATTCACATTCTTGTAGAGAACTGTTTGGTAAAAAAGGCCCTAAAATGACAAATGTCTCTTTAAATGGTTGAAAAGTGGGCAATTTGGGTTGCAAATATTGTTAGACAGATTCTCCTTATCACATGGATTATGCTCTTAAACTTTCAGATCTCTTCATGTGATTTGCTTCTTCACACACATAGCTTGAAGAATCTTTCATGATTTGCAGGAGAAAGGGGACTTGTATTAGTGGTTTTTATGGGATTACAGCCATTGTGAAAATCTGCTTTGCCAGTATTTGCAAATCCAGACCACCAAGTCATCACCATTAGTACTTTTCTAATATCTTTTACTCCAGATTCCTTTGGCTGTGCACAACACTCTTCCAGCAAACTCTTCCAGAGCACTTACAAACCACCAGCTGGTCAAGTGTGTTCCAGCCAACCTGGACATCGCACCATCCCCTGTTGACCTACTTAAGAGAGGGTTCTTGCAAGTCAGTCTTGCATTCTTGTTGACAAGAAAGATTCAAGAGCATGAGTATTCTCTAACAACAAAAAAACCTGTAAAATAAAGTTTACCATTTTGAACACAGACATCAGATTTTCATCAAGTTGTTAATTTAGAACCAGTACTTACTGGCCATTATAAATTGAAATAAATAAATATATAAAACTAGAAAGCCTGTTTGCATCTCACAGAGAGAAGAAAAGCCTTCCTAGGATGCAAGAAAACACATAATGCTCACATGGCTCCTTTTGAGTCTTCAGAAAAATTCAGATCAATTGATCTGTAGGATGCTGGCTTTCAAGTCATCCTATTCTCCCCTCTCTCACTTTAATGTTTCTCTAAAGTCTTTTGCAGACTTCTGGGATTTTTTCATTTCAATCATCAGGAGAATTACAGCTGTTTTGAGCTTACTGAGACAAGTTTCCACATTCACTGCTGTAGTCTACAGTGTTGATGGTGTGTTGCTTGGTAAAAATATCCTGAAACACTCACAGAACAAGGTCATTACAGCTTGTTTAGGTTTCCTCTCTGAAAGAGACAATCAAAGAAAAAAAAAAAAGCTATGAAAATAAACAAAAGAGACCTTGGACATACATGTGTAGCAGAATCACCTTCATATATAGGCAGTAGAATAACTACAGGAAATAGAGCACAAATTGTAGTCAAAACATTTTATTTTCATCACCTAAACTATCTGTCTCTGATTTCCTTTATGACTTTGAAGAATTTGCATGAGTTTGCTAGGGTTTCTTGTATAATAGGCTCAAGCTTTTGACTCTTTATGTTCTGAGGATGAGACCAAAGCAGTGAAAAAATGAAGGGTTTCTTTTCTAACCTTTCAGCATTTCAGCCTGATTCCTCATGGTTAGCTGATGCTTTTCATGGTGCCTGAATCACAGTCACTTTTTACTCCTCAATTTTCTTCACATTCTGCCCTTTCCTTTCATCCATTAACTCAGCAAGTGCAGGAGTACTTTATAGAGTTGATCCAGTCCTTTGTTCTTGCCTACAGTAATTAAGATTTCCAGGAGGCCGTTCATCCATAGACAGGACAAAGCCAGAACTGCCTTTAAGCTCTTATAAGCAAAATATACCCAACTAGGCGTACCAGTAGGCTTCTGTGTTCATCACTTAAATATGTTGCTAAGTTTTACCATTTTCTTCATAGCTTTTCCATCTGTACAGTAGAAGAAACAGAAAAAGAAAAAAGGTTCTGATAAACTGTACTGATAAGTTTTATTCTTATCTCTTTTAGCTTAGTAGAATCTTTATTGCAAATATTTAATTTTTCTACAGCTAACTAAAATGGATTAAATTGGTAGCTCAAAACAAATCACGATATCTTCAGTTAACTTTTGTTTTTGCATCTCACACCTATCTTACTTAATTGACATTGTACGAAATTGGACAAAATCATATTGTTCTGGAGTATTTAAACAGCCCGATAAGTGGAGCAGTTTCTTTCAGATATAAAGAAAAGAAATTTCCATATATGAAATAATGAATCAACTTTTATCTCTGCAATTTATTTCTCTCATTAGGCATTACATTGACTCCTTCACAGTCTTATAACAAATTTAAAGTCAGAGTGCCACAGCAAATATATTATTCCATAGGAAAGATTTGGAGGATGATTTTCATAAGCACAAAGGTTATTTAAGCATTCATTCTTAGCCTTGATTTTAAGTCCTCACACTTTGTATACCTCCTCCTTAGTACATAATGCCATCTGAACTGTTGTTAGTTTATGTTACATAACAAAAAAAGCATATACTGATTTATGCCCTAAAATATTTTTTATTTGAGGGTCTATGTAGAAAAATGAAGTCACTGGGTAAAGAAGAAACCCTGCCTATACAAATTCATCCAATTTTGGGAAAGAAAATGCAAGCTATTACTGCCAGCTGTATGTAATATGCACACAGCAGAGAAAATATTTTCTGAGCCATTGCTTCTTGGCTTTGTCCGAAACCTTAGACATCTCAAGTTGATTTCAGTGATTTATTTTCAAACCAGTGATTAGTGGATTAATTTGATTTGGGGATTACACTATAGCCAGCCAAGAGAGCTTCAGAAATGAAAAATAATTTGGAAATACAGCAATTACTGTACCCAAGAGTCATTGATCTGGGAGGAAAACTGACTTAATTAAAGAGGACAAGGAGACACCCTCCAAGAGAGAAACAGGCAAAGCAGGAGAATAGCATGACGTGCTTTCAGATAACTCTACAGGTGTCCCAAAAAGATCTTTACTTGTAAGGGAAGTTTGTGCATCTGTTTGTAATTTAAATTAATTTTGCTTCCATTTTTTACATGTAAAACAAAAAATACCTTTGAGACCATTTTATTTCTTTTTAATACACTTTTCACTGTACTCCTCCAACCAAAAGTTATATTATCATTAACTTCTTGTAAACTTCTATTATTATATTACAATTTATAAGACACTTGACTTCTTTTTTGAATGATTCATCCAAAGTTCTTCCTCTCTAAAGAGGAAGAAGAAAATAACACAGAGAACTGCTTTAGGGAAAATGAATTTTGGCACCACACTACATTTAAGGTTTTTTTATATTAATTCTTCTCAACAAGTTCAGTATTGTAAAACATTGTGATTTTCACGTTATTTACTCCTCAAATCCTAGAGAACACATTTTAGAGCCTTCTCCTTTCTATATACAGTTACCTTCATAGAATATACTTCCTGGAGTTTTCCACCTGAGAAATTATCTATGTGATCACTTATAACTCCTCAAATAATCTATTTCTTTATTATATCGTAAACAGCTATAAAGTGCTACAGTACAAAATTAAGATTAAAATTAGGACCTTAGAAGAGATACATATATTGCACAGAAATTTAGTGAAGAAGATATTTTTCAATGCACGCAACAATAAGAAATTACAGTGGAGGTAGACATAGTAGACATACTGTCTTATGAAACCAAAAGACAGGCAAAAGCTGTATAAAGTGTCCTTTATCATCAGATAGAGAGATGTAAATAATGAAAGTGACTGACCAAAGGGACTATATTCAGTGTAATGTTATGGAAAAGATAATTAATTCTACAGTAGATTTCCATTCTGTCTATTTTTTTTCCCTCAATCTAATCTAATAAATTCAATCAATAAATAAAATCAATAGAAGTTGGACTCAGTGATCCTTGTCAGTTCCTTCCAACTCAGGATATTCTATGAGTCAATCTTTATTTGTAAATAATATGCCAATAAGTATGCTGATAAGTAGATGTACCGAATACTTGTACCATACAGATGCATATAGAAGTGGGAGGACTCCTAGCTGGGCTAGTGTTGAACATGCGAAGGGAGTGTGATTTACTGCTATAGTGACGGTGGGGAGCAGTTCGCTGGTCATGAAAAGAAATCATTAACTCCTCACAGCATCAATTTGTTGTGAGGACTGTGTTCACCCTGGTGCCAGACAGGACACTGACCACTCACAGCCTTCAGTGACATCAGCCAAACAAAACAGTGAGCACTCAGTACCAATGATAGTCTGAACACAGGAGTATTGCAATTCTACAGAACAGAAATTAAGATTTATTTCACTCATTTATTTAAAGGGTATCAGTCACCAGGCTTCTCCAAGGCTACTAATTTAAGTTAGTTCTGGGCTTTGCCAAATCTTGATTGTTCTTCTGTTTCAGTTTGTGTGAAATGTACAAAAGTAAATATTATAATATAATGTAATATCCTATAATCATATTTGTTCAATACATGGCTAAGAAAATGGATCCAGTATACACTAAATCCGTGATCTGTGGCCACTTGTCCCAGGTCTGAAGTGAACAACTGGCATAAGCATCATGATTAATCACCCATTAAAACAGTCAGATGATACAAAATGGTGTCTTAAAAATTGACGTGACAAGCAAGCTGGCTCATTACAAGTTTCTTTCACATTTTCCACTGCTATTTGCCTTCCTGATCTGTCTAAATGGCCGGGGTATGGAGGCCTTTCCCTCACTGGGTACAGAGCAGTGCCCCAGCCATTCTGCCTTACTGTGGGTGTTTTACCCTGAGAGTTAGAGAGTTAAGAGTAACTGACAGGTTGCTGTCAGTTTACTGCTTTGGAGGGAATACTCACACCATAGACATGGAAATAGCACCCTTCTGTGATCCCGAAGGGCTTTCATCTTAGAACAAAAGGCTGAAATTTGTGCACTATGAACTAAAAAAAAAATTTAAAAAATCCCTTGTAACTTAGTCCTTTTCACAGTAACAGTGATTTTTTTTCACTATGACTTCTCATTAACAGTATCCTCTTTTGGCTCTGCTAACTTTTCAGTTGGAAGACAGTTTCCTGTTTCTCTTGGTATATTCAATACTTTGAGGTTAGCCTACTTTGTGATGTTAATGTTTATGTATATTGATCCACTCTCTTAACAATTTCATCTTGCTTGTGAATTACATCCTCATCTTCCATCTAATACTACATTCATCTGATTTTTTTTTCCATTAGTCTGATTATTTTGCTGCCTTTAATGCTTTTACTTCTGCAAATAGATTTCTTGATTTTTTTTTTCCTTTTCACATAGCAGACTGCCTTATTCCTTTTCATTTGGTTTGTTGTTGTTCCCCAAGCTGTTCACATGCCATTGTTAATTTATTTCAGTTTCAAAAAATGGTTTTAAAGTAACAGTGTGGAACGCTCTTATAGCAAAATAGCTGCCTTCAAAGAACTTCAGGGAAGTTCACCAGACCAAGAATTGCCATTGGAATAAATTGTTTCTTTTTTTTTTTTCCTATACATTGTTCTGATAAAGAAGTGTCCTAGGCATGTGGTCCAAAATACTAGGTCATGATCTAAGTGTAAACTACATGCAACACTGAGCTCATGAATCAGCAAGCAGATTCCCATTTCCAGTTACCTTTCAAAGACATCTCCAACATGCCTAGTTTTGCCTATTTTACTTTAATATCTGCATCACACAATGTGGTGGCAACATATGCCAAGGGAAGGTTTAATAGGGAAAGAGCGGTACGGAAATTTTCCTCCTTGCCATGGAAATTTGCCTCCCTTCCATCACCATTTAGAAGGAGCTCCTTCCACCACTGTAGGCAATACATCACTTGGATTCTTTTCAAATACATCTTTTTAAGGACAATAACTTGTTTTGGAGTTACCCTAGGTTGTGCCAGTGTTCCACTGGGAACTCTTATGTTTAGGTAAATGCTATAGAGAAGCCAGTAAACAAATTTGAAGGGGTCCCCTGAAAGTAATGATTCTCATTAGGACATGTGTCTGAGCACTCCAGTGTTGGTGGCAGGTGAGGAGTGACTGCAGTTCTCCAGGAGCCTTGATTACCTTTCAGGTTTCCAAAATAAAATAGACAAACCTGACTCTCCCGCCTTTCTCCCTGTCCTCCTCCAGACCTCTTTTACAGGGCAGAGGATGATTTGCAGCAAAACAGAGTAAGAAAACTATAATCAGAAACGGATGCACCTAATTTTTCAGGAGGGTCTTGACTCAGCTGCCACCTGTACTTTGAAGCAATCTTCATGAACTAGTGATGTATTTCAAAGCACCCAGGTTGATTTATTCTATCTTTTTCTGTTGACTTAGTAGAGGTGATAGTTCCCACCTCTGTGTTGAGTCATTTGCAGATACTGCAAGAGAATTTCTGGTGTCAGCATGAACTTTGATGACAGAAGACCAAATAAATCAGAAATTATACATTTTCCCAACTCCCAGTATAGACTAGACCATATTCATTTTTGTAACTGTTATCAACTTGGTTAAAAATTTATACCTGTAAACCACTGTGGGTTTTGAGAATTTTAACTTTACCATTATTGGAGCTGTATTTCATTCTTACTGTTCCACAGTGGTACCCTTCTTTTCACAAGCTCACCTGTTAACTTGTCTCCTGGTTGAGGAAAAGAACTGTAGCCAGACTAATTTTTATTTTATTGATCCAAGTCCTGCTTACACACTTTAGTGATAAGAAGGCTACTCTTGAGACACATAGGTGGAATTATCCTCTTTACCCCTCTTAAGCTTTTGTATCTGATGTCACAAGTCTGAATCTTCCAGTATAAAATATATATTATTACTGAAGACAAATTAAAGGTATTGTTTAAAAACAACAAACAAAAAAATTCAAATGGAAATGTTAACAGTTTCAGTTCTAATTTTTTTCTATGGATTCCAGATAATGATTACCATATCCATTGGTGTACTGGGAAGGCTTCCCATAGTAGAGATAAATATGACTTTTTAATGAACAATGAAAGATAAATAGAAAACTAAAACCAAAAGAGGCATCAGAGACCAAGATAAATATTTCTCCCTGTCTGGCTAATATTAAAACTTTATACTAGCCAATAATACACTTATGAAAAGGTTAGGAAAGCACTTGAAGAAGCAGGGGGAACCAATGTGATCTAATAATAATTAGAATATTTTCCTTGAGGACAGCAACAAACTGAAAAAAACTACAGATAAAAATATTAAAATGTAAAAATTATTATATGCTACTTTTATTTAGTGAAGCACCACATTTTTTTAAAGATTCAGTATCATTGCCAAAAGACACTATTTTATCAGCTGGAGTGATGGCCTGAGATATTGATATGATGTAAAAAAATTGTCTTGATATGCAAAAAACCCATTATTTCAGTTCCTTTATCAACACCATTCTCTGTAGGAGAAAACTGTAGTTCATTTCCTTTCTTCTTTCTGAATTCCTCCGGTAGGAGAAATTAAGCACATAAAAATTTAAGGAGACAGAACTGCCATTTCATTTGGAAAAACAAATTCTAGTCCATTGAACTAATTGGCTACTTTAAGTAATTTTGATAAGGCCTTGTTTCTAAGAAGAAACTATGCAGGATAAATCCATGTTCAGCCTTAGTTTTATTCTTCCCATATGAATATAGTTGGAATGGTTTGAGAGGTTACTAGACCTATGTTTCTATTCTCTCCCAGTGCAGAGCAGAATATCAGGGCCTTTTCTTACCCACAAGGCTGTATCAGAGTGCTGTTGGGGGATAGAGGAAGCACAAAATATGTGTATGTGGCTGCAAAGGCAGCTGCACTTTAAACAGTTCTCCAGCACACTCTTTTGAAAAGGCACTAGTTCAGCTTTAGGAGCATGGTAGAACTTGTTATAGTGATAGTCTCAACACAATGTTAAGACAACAGACAGTTGTCTTAATAACACAGTGTTAACATACAGACAAGGCAGAGCAAGAAAAGAGATTGTCATAACCTGAGTTTTAAGAAAAGTCAAATTTGTATGGAGAATACCATGTGCAAACAATTCAGTGCAGTGAATAAAATTGAGAAAAACTAAATGTAGTGGGTTTCTGTGGCTAGGTTTTAGTAGTGGGAGGGTCTACAAGGGCAGCTTCTGTTAGAAACTGCTAGAAGCTTCCCCTGTCCCATGAAGCCAATGCCAGCTGGCTCCAGGATGGACTTCCTGCTGCTGGCCAAGGCCAAGCCAATCAAGAGTAACAGTAACACCTCTGTGATAACATATTTAAGAACAGAAAGCTATTGTGCCATGAAGAATTCCAGCCAGGGAAGAGTGGAGTCAGAGTATGTAAACAACAACATAGACACCAAGGTCAGTGCAGAAGGAGGGGCAGGAGGTGCTCCAGGCGCCGGAGCTGAGGCCCTGCAGCCCGTGGTGCAGACCACGGTGGAGCAGCTGTGCCCCTGCAGCCCATGGAGGGCCATCGGGGTGCAGAGACCCACCTGCAGCCCATGGAGGAGCCCATGCTGGAGCAGGTGGATACCCAAAGGAGACTGTGACCCTGTGGGAGGCCCAGGATGGACCAAGGTCCTGCCAGAGACCTGCAGCCCAGGGAGAAAGGAGCCCACGCTGGAGCAGGTTTTTTTTCCAGGTAGGACTTGTGGCCCCGTGGGGGATGCACGTTGGTACAGCTCATCCATGTAGGACTGCACCTCATGGAGAAGGGACCCACAGGACAGCAGTTTCATTAAGAACTGCTGCCCGTGGGATGGAGTCATGCTGGAGAGGTCCATCAAGAACAGTTTCCTGTGGGAGGGACCCCACAGGAGCAGGGTAAGGACTTCTCTCTCTGAGTAGCGGCAGAAACAACTGACAGTAACCCCCATTCCCTGTCCCCCTGCACTGCTGGGGGGAGGAGGGAGAACACGGAAGGAAGGAGGAGTGGGGGGAAGGTGTTTTAATTTAAGATTATTTTACTTTTCACTCTTTTGCTCTGACCCTGTTAGTAATAAATTCAGTTAATATCCCCACTTTGAGTCTGTTTTGCCCATGATGATGGATCAGTGACGTCTTCCAGCTCTTATCTCAATTCATGAATCCTTGGCTGTTTTTTTCTCTGTCCAGTTGCAGAGGGGAGTGAGAGAGCAGCTGTAGTGAGTACCTGGAGTCCAGCTAGAGTCAACCCACTGCACGAAGGCAAAGCTCCTTTATGGGAGAAGTGGGGATGGGGTAGAAAAACATGAAAAATTATTAACTGAAATACTGAAGGAGAGACTGAAACAGTTGATGATGGTATTGGATAAAAACTGATCATAAAGAGAACAAGACTGCGGAACTGGAAGATTTTACTTGAAACCAAGAAGCACAAGACAATGTAGCTATATTACAAATTTTAGATCTATGACATCGACATATAACTCTCTAGAATATCTGGGTTTTAAGAAAAAACAAAAGAAACTGCAGGTGACAGAAGGTATTCTTGAGCAATGGAGAATGCTTTGCCAGAGCAGAGCAGACTGAACTGTTCAGCAAGTGCAACAAACTAAACCAGTTAGGGATTTACAATAAACATATAGGCTAAATAAAAAGAACCATGGAAACATCAAATTTTAGCCACCCAAAAATTAAGCATAATCCAAACTAGTCATCTCTAATTAGTGGAGAAAACAAGTTCCTCTACTGGGTGAATCATTTCAATCTAAATCAAAGACAAGTGGGATTAACAGCTTTCTAAAAATGCATACCCCTTTCCCCTGACAGCAAGTTTTAAAATTTTACTTTAGCAGGTCACTTTTGATTAATATTAGATGAAACAAAGGATTTTTTGAAGTGTGATCATTACACTTGGAAATAACATGGGAAGAAAGAGCAGAGGCTTTGAGTCTTGACCTTAAGGTTTTGAACCAAAATCATTTTTTGTCCTGAAGTGACTTCTGAAATGAAAGAAAAAGGGAAAATACAAGCAGTGACTGAGCAGACAGAGATCTTCATTGAAGAAGGTATCTGCAGTTTGACTCTAGCACATGTAAAGACATCCAGTGCACAGAAACTGCATAAGGATGCAACCATTCAACTGCCACATTTGCAATAATGCTATTAGATTAATGATCAATTCAATTCTAGCTGGTATACACAGTCATCTGCAATGTAATCCAAGCAACACTGATAAACTGCAATATTAGATCAATGACCAATTTGATTCCAGATGGACTGTGGAGCCAGACACGATGTAATCCTAACAACACTGATAAGCAGAAAAATATGAGTGTTATAATGATGACACTAAAACTATCTGAGGCCAGTGAAAAAATGCAGGCTGTCAATAAGGCACCATAAAACAAGAGACAGTGCTGTTTGGAGCTTGGAGTGGCTGACAGACAGAACCACCACTTGCTGTAGGGAGGCAGAGCAATGCAGCCTACTCAACTGATAAGAATATAAAATGAGACCATCCCCTAATGCAGAGATAGTTGTTCCAGCAAATTGGAGAAAACAAGGAATTCAAAAACTAAAGAATAGCCTCATTTTCCTTCCACTAGGCAGTCCATAGGCATGAAGTTAATTTATCCCAGTAAAATATTCTTCTTTTTCTTTTATTAAAATAGTTTCTGGCACACTGAATTAAATGAAGCACCTTTCTATGAAACTGTTACCACATTACCATAGAGGCCAGTAGCTTGATATGCTTACAGACATAATCAGTATCACACAGATCCTCCAAAGTCCATTGGATCAAACACTGCAGGGATTGGCAGCCATCACAGTTGTACCTGATGATGTTTTAAAGGAAAAAGACTTCAAGAAAAATTATGTCCAGAGCCATGGTGTTATCCTAAACCAAATTATAAATAGACTTTGGAAGCTTGATGTTAGGCTGAGTTCCATGAAGTTGAAGTTGATCAGAACTGATGCATGTTTACCTTTTAGGGACCATAGTAGCATACAGACAGAGAAACCAAAGTAATTTGAAACATACAGGCCAAAAGACACGAATAGATGTTTTCGTATTTGGTATACAGCCATCAGTAGTCTCAAACCCCTAAAAATGTTAACATAGCATAATGCAGCATGACATTTGCAGCAAACTAAGTCAAGCAATGAAATAACACACCAGATCTGAAGAACTGAGCAGTTAAGCAGAGTTCCTAGAGCTGAGTGATGAGTCTTCAGAAAAAAGCACAGGTGGGGAAAAAAAAAAAAAGCATAGCAGTTTTAGCAGCTCCCAAACATTGCAAAGATGACAAGATCAAATTTTCAAAGGAAAAATTATGGTTGTTCATCACCCAATAACAGCAGATGGTTGTGCTTAGTTTCCCAGGAACCTTGGAAACTGACCACTTGAGCTCTGCTTTTCCCACAATATAACCTTCAATGTCTCTCAACTTCTGAGATTCATGCCATATGCTATTCATGTTTTCTTGGCTTGGTACAACATTTGGCTTCACTGATTCTGCCCACACCATGGTACAAAATTACATTTTGTGGAAACAGACTCTGGGGAAGACACTCAGGCAAGAACTGTGACCAAAGGATAGAAGCACACTTGATACAGTTCACTTGAGTAAAAGGTCACAGCAGAATTCAAGTTATTCAGGACTAGATGGGAATGACATGGAAGGCATCTTTCAGATGTTAGGGACTTATAAAATATTGGGAAGGCAGAGTTACGGCAAGTGCTGAATTATCCTAACACATTTTCTAGAGACTAGTAACACCTTGCAGAGATCCACAGATCTGTAAGTCATCCATCAGAAACAAAACAGTGTTTAAACGAAAGAACAATTTAATGGAATTTTATATGAAAAGGTAGAGATTACAGAAATGAAGCACTTGGAATAGATGTCTGTTCCACTTCTGCAACAATTTCTGTTAAGGGAAAATCTGATTTATATTTTAAAATAATTGATATAGAAGGAGCAACATGCCTGAAAAATCTATGTGCAAGCAGCAAGGTACAAGATGGATCAAAGAGAGAAAAGGATAAAACTTAGATTTTCCCTTGTATCTTCATGGAGCATTTCTCATAAGGAAAGGCTGAGGAAACTGAGATTGTTTAGCCTAGACAAGAGAAGACTCAGAGGGAATTTCATCAATGTATATAAATACCTGAAAGGAAGGATGTAAAGCAGACAAAGCCAGACTCTCTTCAGTGGTGTCCAGTGATATTACAGGAGGCAATTGGCACAAACTGAAACACAGATGGTCCTGTCTGAACATCAGGAAACACTAGCAGAAGCTGCCTAGAGATTTTATGGAGTCTCCATCTTTGGAGATATTCAAAACCCAGCTGGACACAGTCCTTCATGAGCAGCTCTAGGTGGCCCTGCTTCAGCAGGAAACCTGGACCAGCTATCTCCAGAGGTATCAACCCCAGCCATTGTGTTATTCTTCATGTCAGACTCCCTTGCTGGGCAGAGGTAGTGCTCCTGAAAGAAAGGTGAAATAACAGTGCTCCACAAAACAAGGAAGACAGAGTCCGTGAAGTTGCCCTTGATTCTTCCTTTGGTCAGTGTCTACATCAAACAGAGTTCTACAGAAAGGATTCAGTGTGACATTTTCCCCATGGCTTTTGCACAGTTTATGGTCTTGAACATTTCTCAAATTTCAAACGTTTCTCTGTTGAGATTAGTATATTAGTATATAAGTATATAGTATATAGTATAGTATATTAGTATATAAGTATATTAGTATATAAGGATATATTGATTGAGTGTCACGTCACATTGAGTGAATTCCTCTACACACACACATAGAGAATTATGCTTTATAGAAACAGAACACTGTGTAATCTGTAATTCCTCTTTATTCTCCTACTTTCCACCCATTTTTTGGTTGGAAGATTCCTTAATCAATTAACTTTCCTAAGTAAGTGTGGTTGAGTTATATTTTGAAAGTGATCATTTATCCAAAGGCTAGATTTGTTGAAGAATATACTCACCCATTCCCTCAGACCAAAAAAAATGAAAAACAAACAAACAAACAAAATTAAGAAATTTAAATCAACAATAAGTGTAGTTGGGGTTCCAAGAGTAAAAGCTTTAAAACATCCCAAATGGTCATTTTAATTTCAATTATTTTTATTTTTAACTAATCACAATATTAATTACATAGCAAAACTACAAAAATATCCCTTTATCTTACGAAAGTATTGTCTTAAGTTTATTGTGTTCTTTCTGTTCCTCTCAGTTACAATTATAGCCACAATCAATATGATGCCTAAAATAGTTTGAAGGATGTACTCCCATGGTTATCAGTTGTATCAGAAATACTGTCAACAGAGGAGATTTAAATCTATTTGGAAAAGGAAAAATATCTATATGAAACATCCCGAGTGTAGCTATACAGATTATCTCTCTGTAGACCTGTTCAAACACTTCTTGTATCTTGTAGTGTATTCTATTCCTTTTATTCTCTTAGTTATTCCCATACCTGGAAGTGTTCAAGGCAAGGCTGGATGGAGCTTTGAGCAAACATCTATTGGATGTTATCTATTGGATGTTATTGGATGTTTGGAATTAGATGATCTTTAAGGTCCCATCCCGAACCATTCTCAGGGTCCATGGTTCCACAGTTATGCATACCTTCTATGGGATCTGATCTCAATGTTATTCTTCCCATATTCTATGTCCTCTCAGTAGGAGAAACAGAATTACTGAAAATGCAGCAATGCCACATTCTTCCACATGCCCCACCTCATTACAAATATTCATATGCCTGGGATTCATAACTGGGTTAATAAAATTTTATTAAGTTAAATATGACTGCTTCAGAACATCATCTGTAACATTACAGGTGTAAGACTGAGAAATGGACCACACCAGGTCCTTATCCAATGGTAAAATGCAATTCAGAATTCCATTCTGTGCAAAACTCACAAGTTCTCCTTTCATTCATACCCGTATGCACTTGAAAATCTACTCAAATCAGTCCAATTCACCTTAGAGCATATATTTGTCCTAAGATGTACTTCTTTCTCATATATGATCAGGGACACCAAACACCTATCTTTAAAGTGCATAGTCTACAATACATTTAGCAAAACAGTGACATAAGGATGGAAGAAAGAAAGTATAAACTATAGCAATTACTTAAAGTACCTAGGTGACTTTAATCAAACTCTCGATACTATGACTCATTTTCCTCAAAATAGTAAGGAGGGGAAATCCACAGTTTTGCAAAAATATTTTTGAGAGGACTTTAAGAATTGTTTACTGTAGCACAAATAAATGATACAATTTCCTTAAATTTCCAATAAGACAACCATCAACAATCTCACACTTTGAGGTAGCCACCAGGCAGTGAAAGGTGAACAATACATTCCATTTATACCTTGACCTCTTCTGGCCTGTTTTACAGCCACAAAATATGTCACCTCAAGCTCTGACCAGGAACTATGGTTACCCAGCACTGTCAGAAATCAGGTGTATTTCTTTGTGCATCTAAATTTACAGACAAAAATGTTCACTGGAATCATGCAATAGAAAGATACATCTTATTACAACACTGCAGACTGAAGAGCAATGTTTGCTCTGTCATTGGACCCTGAGACAGATGAAGGATGGAAAAAAAAGTAATAAAAAGTAATAAAAAAAATGTCATTCCACTTAACTACTTTCATCTATGTCTCAGTTGGTTCTATGTGGTGAAAATCAGCATGGCTCTACAGACAGTCTTTCTTTACCTGGCAGGTGTCCTCAGATAGAGAGAGTTTGGCCTCGGTGTCTGCACCAATGTCTCTCCCATCTACACTGATGGTTTGGGGGGTTTTCCTGATTGTCCCTCTGGAACTTTTCAACACATTTCAAAATTCAGTCATCTTAGTTTGATGGTCTTCTTGAAGGTCCCCAATTCTGCCATAGAGAGCAGGTTCAAGACCTCATGTGTCCTGAGCAAAATGTTTACTAGAACTACTCCAAATATAAGGGGTTTATTGTTACTTTTTGAATAGTGCTCTTAGATACTTTTAGAATTCGCATTTTACCAACTCCAATTTTTGCCTAGACTACTCAATCAAAAGAATGATTCCAAGTTTACATAAACTTTGTTTGTAATTAAAAAGAAAACAGAAAGAAGTAGTATAAGGCAAAAAAAAAAAATAACACAGTATGCTTCTTTCCTTGCACATACTTTGGAGAAAGGGATACAACCAAATAAATTTTAGAGCTCCTTTTTATATTTCCTGATCATACAAATCTAATTGTCATATGCCTTATATCCATGTCAACATTCATGCAAAAAGCAGTCTTTGAAACATGCTTTGAAGGTCAAGAAACAAATGGTTTAGGACATCAATGAATGAAGCATCCTAAAAGAAAGAAAAAAAAAAGGACTTCTATATTACATCCCATATATTTTGCAAAGAGAGAGATCAAGCTTTCATTATAATGACAGGAGTGTGGCTCAAGCTGACAGCATGAGAAGAGAGAAAAATCTCTCATTGAGTGATTTATAAGTTAAAATCAACATTGCAGTTTTCACGTGAAAGCCAACAGGCAGCTAGAAAGTTCTGAGAACATTGGCAAATAAACTGATGTGAATGACTGATTTTTCAACACCCTGGCTGAATTAAAAAATTAGGATTTTTTAAGGTTAACCTGCTCTTTTAATTTTCTAAGTTTATTGCAGAAATAAAGCCCTTTTTTTTTATTGTTTCTTTGTTGTTCTTTTGTGGTGAACAAAATTTTTAATCAGATTCCAAATGAACCAATAGATTTTTTTGTCCTTTATCCTTTTTTTAGAATTAAATATTGACATATTGATTTCAACACATTAGTCAAAGTGGGAAAATTAAATATTTCAACATTCACATTTTTTTTTCTTCTTTTTCCCCTACCAAAAGTGTTTGCTGAATTCAGTTTACAACTAGTTTTGGCTAAGCCCAAATTATAAGTTTCTATTTATAATTTCTTTGTTTAAAATCTTTTCCGTGTGCTTTTTCTAGTACCTTTCTGCTTTCCAAGACCTTTGCTGGATATTCAGCAAACTTCCACAAGTGTAAGTGTACTTTGCATAGGTATAAACACTGTCAAGAAGAAAATGTAGCCTCTTTTTGAAATCCTCTGCAGTTCTCTAATCCCATGTGTTTGGTATCAGAGCCTATTCCTGAGGGTTACTGTTACAGTCTGATTTTTGGTCATAGATAGCAACCATTCCATAGATGACAAGCATTATCCCGTGCTATGGTATCCAGGATGAAAACAAATACAAATCTCAAGAGAAAAATGTCTAGAGGAAGGAAATACGAATGAAAGAAGATGATTCACCTTAACATCTTGTCTAATAATCTTCATTCTCTCAGTCATGTTTGGATTTGAAAGCTACACCTTCTGAGGCTATACACGTTTTGAACATAGGTGCTAGATGTGGTGCAAAAGAAGGGACATGAAAGCAGTATACAAGGGTATAATAAAGTCAAATGCAGTATCAGCACCAAAGCTACCCAGGGTAGATATTACCCCTGAAATGTTCCACTTTGAAGTTATTTTTGGAAATGATCGACAGGTCAAGAAACATTTTCAAAATGTAGCATATATTGGAAGAATGCACTAGACCAAAAGGGGAAGAGTTGACAGACATCAGGGGTCATAGATCAATTTCTCTACCAAACTGGGAGGGCAAGCATACTTTTCAATTCTGTCCCAAAGGTTCTCAACATTGATCTTTGCGGACAAATACTTAGATAGCTCAGCACAGAACTCGAGTGCCTGGAATCTAAGGATTTCTTCAAACACACAAATGTGAGAGAAAAATTAATTCATGAAGCAAAAGCAGGCAGAAGTAATTAGGCTGTAGCTTGGCTTGACCTGCCTAATGTGTGTGTTTCCGTCTCTCTTGCTTTAATAAAGATTACACTAAGCAAATATCATATTCTGAAAGAGATTCAGTTGCATACTGGCAAGTATTTTAGTTTCTGTGTGTGTTCATTTTTAGAAAAGAGAGGTACTGAAATGACTCAGAATACAATATTTAAAGGAAAATCTTAGTCTAAGGACTTTTATAAATCTCAAACAAAAATTAAATAGACAACAAGGAGACAATGGATGTAATAGTTCCCCAAAGAAAACAGAAAGATGAACAGACAATAAAGCAAAATGCTTCAATAAAAACAATGACTGTACAAGAACTTGGAAGCAAACATAAGAAACGTGCTTTATGTAGTAGAGACTTATATATACAAACTTTACAAGGGATAACTGTTAGGACCTGACCTATTTCTTGCAATGAGAAAACTTTCACTGAGTTCTGTGGCATAGAATTAGGCCACAGGTATGCAAATGATTTAGTATTTATTCTAGTAAAAGCAAAAAAGAAAGTAGTGTTTTCAATTTAAATTAGCTCAGGTTCTTTCAGACATTACCTAGCTGAATGTGTCATGTGCTCAAGTAGGTGCTAATGGCAATGCTAGCAGTGCCAAGCACAGCTCAACACAGGAACTAGAGTAGAACAAATACATGCTTGTATTAGAAGCATGAGGGGAAAGTAGTTGGAAGCATTATTGTTTTCCTTGTTGGCATATGTTTTCCCACGAAGTCCATTCCAAAAATGATTGAAGTAATTGGCACCAGAGGGAAAAGAGAAGGGAGGTCAGATTAAGGCTACCCAAATCAGCAGAAAAAAAATAATCACATTGGTAGAGGCAGAAGCAGTATGGCCACTTAGAAGCAAAGGGAATGGTTACGTTGCCAGAAAAACATTCAAGATAGGATGAAGTGCTTTGTAAAGGTCATTCAAGACTGGTAGTCTTGGGGTTCGACTTTTCCTAATTCAACAGGACTGTTTCAGGGGCAGTGGGGCAGCATCAGAAGAAAAATATGTAGCAATGAATAGCAAGTAAAGAACATTAAGGAGACCACATTTAATCAACTTAAAAACAGCTCTTTCTTATTTGCAAAAGGGAAGAAAAGTGAATTTAGTGTTAGCTAGGAATGTGAAATGGGGGATCCGACACATGACAATAGAGTAGGAGAGGGAAGTGAGTAGATAAAGTACTTTAAGATCATATGCTCTGAGGAACAGAAATATGTTGATAAGAAGGTGAAAGACTGCACATTTGTCCAGGTGTCATTGGCACTAGTGCATTTTCAGTGTATGTCACCCAAAGTGAATTATGAGAGTTCAGTGAATTTATTTAGCTCTTATTAAGAATAAATGAACTACCCAGGATTTTGAGAAAGGTTTAGTTTGTGAAAAGTGCACTATTTTTTCCAAGAAAGAGAGTGCACTTCTTTTACTCCTTCTCTTGGAAGAGAGCAAGGGATTACTTTTAAGCTGATGCATATTTAGATGTGAATCACACATGAGTGAATTGATTTTTTTGCCTATAAAATTAAGTAGTCTATCCATGAGAAAGTAGAAAAGCAAAGTACTAAACAATGAAGTCATCGATTGTGCAAACAGGGACACAGTTGCTGACTGAATGGTTTCATGTTGTTAAATATAAAGCTGAATTTCAAGTTCCATGAGAAAGGTGTTTCACGCCAGAAAACCCTCAAAAGATAAAAGATAAAGCTATGGGAACCAAAGGTAAGGCTGAGAGAGAGAAGGCAGAGGAAAATGAAAAGGTAAAACTGAAAGAGCTTCAGAGGTTTGAAAACAATTGCTAAGAAGATGAATGAAAAGTCTTTTTCATGTTTGTTATCTCTACACCCATTAATGTCCATGTTTCTAGTTTTCTGTGTATGGGTCTGTCTTAAGCTCACTGAAGACATCCCGAAAAACGCCCATCACTCCAATGAGGCTTGGAAAATGATCTTTTGGTAGCTAACAAGCACTGACCATAATCATGCAATAAGTGTTTTTAACTGTCTTTCACACCTGGAAGAAAGTATAAATTGCCGAGCTGTAACATTTCAGAGGTCTATCCATAGTTCCACAACACCTGTCTTTTTCCTGACTACTGTTCTCTACAAAGCTGCTTGTTTTGGATGATTTAGTCCCCTGTTTCTGCAGAGCTTGCTATAAACTTGTCATGAGGCTGTAAAAAATATTAATTTCAGAGAACAAAAAGTAAGAATAAACCCCCTCTGTATTCTGAAAAATAAGCCCCATGTGCATATGTAGATATTTATTGCAATAAATCAGGCATTCCTTAGGTAGACAGGTACATGAGAGAGAGGCAAGGGATACAAATACCATGGACTGCATCTGGGTTTGTGAGAACGGACTTAGTCAAGCTGTACAGATGAGAGAGACTGGCAGGCACCTCCATGCGCAAATGGATTACTGGTATTTCTAAAAACAATTAAGAGTGATCCTAAATGTTTTGATTAAGCATGCTTCTTGTATTATCTTTTGAGACAGCTCCCAGAACCAAGTAACTCTTCTTAATATTTTTGCAGATTTGTAGGCCACCAGGTTCTGAGTAAAATCTTAATTATGGTACAACAATAAAATAGAAAAAGTAGAAAAAGAAAGGAACACCACAAAAACTTTACATTAAAATCTCATTATTTTTATTTCAGTTATCTATGGTTTGCAAAGATGCTCATGGTACATACATCTGATATAAGCAGCACCAAAAAGGTCAGATAAAATAAGAAAAAAATGAAGTGATATTCTATTTATACTTATGCAGCTGTGAAATGTACAGTCTAATCTTGAAAATTTTCTCCACTGTTTTCCTCTTTTATCTGATAGAGATAGGAAGACAGGGAAAAAATTCTACAAAGTCTCAGGCTGCATGGAATTATTTTAAATTCATGTGCAAATGGAGGCTTTCCCAATCAATCCTATTTCTCTTTTTAAATTTTTTACTGTTCATTTAAAAATGCATATCCTTAACCTTACTTTCATAATAATTTTATTTGTCATAATGGTTCATTTCTAATTTCCTAAAAAGGTTTGAGTAGTTCTCTGTTATTTTAAAATATGTATTTTCACCCACAGAGATTTATGCTTGAAAAACCTAAGTAAGAAATGACCTTGGTAAGTAGAACACTGAATTAGGAACTTCAGATTTTTTCTTTGAACTCAGTTAAGAGCGTTCAGAATAAACTAGAATTACTGACATAACTTGTCTGTCTTCACATTCAGTCCAGAGCCAAATCCAATTAGTGACAATGATTCTTTCATGATATGGGAAGATGGGTGTAATGTGAAATATCAAAGAAAATGGACATGTAGAAACCATTTATATTTCTTGGCACAAGTTATTTCACTGACTGGGGGAATCCAAATGCAGATGCTCAAATACAGATTCTACATTCCATTCCTCAAGGCAGATTTTAGAGAGTAACTGAAGTGAACAGGGTTCTCTGACACAATTAGGGTTTTTCAATATTCCCAAAATGGAAGATGGAGAAAACAGCAGAAATCTAGCATTTCTGCTCACATCCTTAAAACTCTGTGAGGCTCTCCTACTCTCTCCACTCAGGAGGAAATCTTTTATGGCTGTTTTGTTGTCAATCACACTTCTGTTCATGTATAGGAAGTGCCACTCATAGTTTTAAAGAAAAAAAGGTGTAACACAACTTTGGGCCACTGAGATCTTGCCTGGAACAAACTTCAAATAAATGTTTCCAAGGCAATGGTGACTTGGAAAAATGTTTCTAAGGGTGATATACAACCCGTTAGACTAGGATCATTTTCCTCTAAAAATCTATGAAGCTACAAAGGTATATTCAAGGAGGTAAACAGTTTCCAGTAAATCCACAGAGATTCAGTAAGGAATTGCATATACATATTTAGTAATCTCAAAAGGTGCACACTTAAGAAGAAGGAAATACTTTTGTATCCCTGGGCTTATAACTCAATCTATTGCACATATCCTTAGAAATCCAATCACAGGGCCTAGCAGATTGGGTCACTGTAGAGGAAATTCACTTTAGATAGAACACATTATTTTTGGAAAATTTAAACCCATATTTTTTTATTTATTACATATTTTATCATCTAGTTTTATAAAAGCAACATACAAATAATTGTGAGTGAAGTAAGTTAACATTTTAATATTAAAATCTTTACATTAATGTGTCTTCTTTATAATAGGACAATGTTTTGTCTGTGAGGCTTTCTTATTACCGTAGAACTGTCAAAAGAAGTCAACACCTATTCAGGCATCTAACTGAAGCAGTTCTTTTCTCAACAGCATGTGTTCAACAGGTCCATTCTTCTCAGTGGACATGCTGAGAGTTAAATACATTAGAATATCTCTCTGGTTCATTTATGTGTTTAAATGGAAATTAAGTTTTTGGACAATCTGTCCTCTCCTGTTGGTATCAAACCAGGAGTTGCTGAGTTGCTGATTGCTTTTGACAATCTGTCTTTTAAATATTAACAGCAAAGACCATTCAATGTTATTGCACAAAAATAAGAAGTGTAAAGTTTCTACCATGATTTAGACAAGAACTAGGTATTCAAACCATATTTACATACCTAAAATCCACAAACAGCATGCTTATTATGATCATATCAGACCTGAGATATCTGGTTCATCCTGATGAAAAAATATTCCTATCCAATATTGCAATAAAAACAATATTAGTTTTTTTCTCCTTAAGATAATTATAGACCAGTCCTTGCTTTTACTGGATATTGAGTGTTAGTATGACTGAATAAATTCAGAAGGATTGAATTCTCTAACACAGAATGTATATTTCAGAAGAATACAGTCATTTCTTTCCACTTCAGAAACATGGATTATGGAGTTGGAAATATTTTTTCATTGACTTCATTAATTTCAAGTTAATTCTGAAATTCCAGACTGGTACATTATGAAGACTGCAAGCCTTTCTCAAAAATCAGGAATCCATTCCAAAACAGTCAATTGCTAATAGTAATAACATATCCCCAAAAAGACCAAGCTCAGTTATGCCCTACTTAGTTCAGAATAAGCACTTGAACCCTTGTTTCCCAGTTCATAGAGGAGGTTTCTCATCAACTGTCTGCAGAAAGTATCACTAAATTACTTACTCTCTTCACTCTCTTTTCTCCCTGCATCCAACCATAAAGAACTTACAAAGAAAGGTTTTACCAATTCATTAGTTAAATCAAGTCTGTGGCTGTGCTTCTGAGCTTATACTGAACAAGAGGAAGTGGTGTTTGTAGAGCACAGCAGCTTTTTAACTCTGAGTTCAATGGTAGAAGGTGAGATGTTATTTTCAGTTCTTTTGTCACGGAGAGAATTCTTATGCGCTCAAAGATCACAACACAATACAGTATTTTGGGACACTGCTGAGAGCCACTTGGAAAATTGAAAAAGTACAGAATATAGATGTTTGTCTCTTTAGATGGTTATTTCAGAGTCAGTACAACTTCTTTCTATGCTCAATATCTATCCACATTAAAAGAATGCAAATTACTTTTTTTTTCATACCATTAGCTTATCAGCAACAAAAGAGCACAAGGCTATTAAACTGGTCTATTCTTGTAAGGCTCCTCAAGTATAACATCCTGATCTATAATATTATCAATATTTTAAAATGCCATCAAAAGCACTTAAAAGTTTACTTTGTCAATAGCGTGTGGATAAATGTTCTTTTCTCTGTCTTAATGATTAAAAACTTTCTGTATTCGTATCTAGATTTTTAATACCATTATTTTTTTATGAATGATTGATTTTAATGGACACTGAGTTTCAAAGTGCTTCTTCTAGGACTGAATGAGGTTGCCCTCTTCTATCAGACATTCACAACTCAATAAGGTCTTAATAACCTGTCAACAGCAAAAAGTATGAGCATCTGCAAGGAGCAGGAAACAAGTGAGGGAACGGCTTCTTCTTCTGAGTTCTGGAAATTTTCTGTGACATTTGGATACAACACTCCTGTGAATTAGTCTTGCTAGTCTCAATTTACAGATAATGTAGAAACCAGTTTTAAAAATATTTAATATAATTTTCTCCTTTTTGTTTTTATTATAACATGCACCTGAAATATCATCCAAGGAAATTGAGAGATATTAACTCTGTTGTGTAAATATATGCCAGAGTTTCTGAGTTGTTTTCGGAAGAAAGGACCCAATAAGCTCCAAGAGAGATTTTAATGATGAATAGGATAAATTAGAGACATTGTTCCCACGGAAATTGTGCATTTAGTGAGCTGTACAATAACTAATTAAGACATCTAAAATCCAAGCACACAGTACAGGTTATATCTTTAAGTCCTGTAAAATTTGTTGATAATGGTGACTAGTCAGAAAGTGTTGAGTCACCATCCTTGGAGATGTGATCTCACATCCTAAAAGATGTGAGAATGTGGTGCTTAGGGGCATAGTTTAGTGATAGACTTGACAGTGCTGGGATTATGATTGGGAGTAGATAATCTTAAAGGTCTTTTCCAACCTAACTGACTGTATGATACTATGGTCTTACAGGCAATAACTTTTAAAATTGACTATGCTATGGCATAGTTTCAGGATGAAGATATTCTCCTAGCAAATGCAGATTTGAGTTTGACTCTACTCTGGATTTTAGGTAATACAGCCAGATTTCCCTCCTGTATAAAGTCTCTAACCAATAGGTCATTAGCAGAAAACAATACCTCCTTTCCTCTTCATTGGAATGGAATCCTCTTTGGTCGTTTCCTTTGTACTGAGGCACTGCTAACCACATGGTTAGCACAGAATGACAGCTGTGTCCCATTTGAGAGTTTAGGACTTTCTGAATGACATTGTAAGTTAGGAAGAAACTAGACACCAAACTGCCCGTGCTGTTCTGGAGTCTCATAATTAGGCCTCTAAGTAAGTCTTGGATCAAAGGGAGGGAATTATATGAATCCAGTCATCTCCAGTGTGTTAAAGCCCATCAAGCACAATCTTTCTGAATTTTTTTCTTAGTATAAACCATCGAACTTTCTCTTAAACCCTACTTTAAAAGTCCAAGTGGCATTTATACACTCAAGTATATACGCATATTGCCCAATTCTAAAGCAGTTCATTTATGTAATAAATGAAGTTATAGAGCCAATAAATACAGAAAGTTAATTAGGGAATTTGTGTAATGGAAATAACAGTCTGCCCAAGTAGGAAGAAAAAGACAGTGATGAAATCAGGTTTACTTCAATCTTCAAACTTTGGTGCTTATAGTATCCTTTGTCACTTTTTTCCCATCTTAAGTATAGATGTTCTGCTTTCAAAATGTCAAGAAACTTCTTAAACTTTATCATAGATAAAGTCCCTTTTTATCTGATGTAAATTAATATTTATGAAATATTCAAACTTGAGATTTTTCTTATATGATGACATTGTATACAATTGCTTTACCTGTATAAGCTGTCATAAAAGATTGGGATTAAGACAAGAAAGGACATTTACATGCTGATCAATTTAAGGAGTCCCTTGGTAATCATCTGGGATGAATCTGATTTTCATTTTTTTATTTAAAATTAGAAGAACAGTAATACACTAAGGATAACATAGCAAATACTTAGATGAAAATTTCTAGTTACTTATGATAATCTTGTCATTCCTTCCTGCACAGAAAAGGTCTCTTTAAACATATCCTAGGCAATAAAAGATTCAAAATTTCAAAAAGAACTGTACACAGTTACTGAAGTTGAAAAATCAAATACCAATAAAGCTGTGGGTGTTTATTGAGAAGCCTTCAAAGCTTTCAAATTCTGCAAAACGTAATCTTCTGAAAAACTATTCAAAGGTGACCCCTTGAAAATAATGTAACTTAGAAAAAGTTCACATTATGCTTTCTTCTATGTAACTGCGATGTCAGAATGACTTTTTAATCCCCTCCCTCAATTTTCAGAACATTTTTCTCTCAACTTTTCAGAACTTGCTAGAAATTAAATAGATGCAAGAAAACCCAAAGCTACCAGATGAAAAGAGAAGATCAAAAAATATTATTTATGTAAATTCATCTAACTGTAGGGCTAGCTAATGCTGCCAGATGAGTTTATCCCTTGTGTTATGGAAGAAATATTGTCTTTCTGATTTTTTAAGTATTTCACTGATCTCCTTTCATCAAGAAAGATGTGAACAATTCTGACACAAATGGTTGAGGAGAAGTGATAAAGTTCATATAGGTGTAACTTAATAATGTATATTTTAAAAAACACTTTTTTTTTTTTGAGGGAGGGACACGTAAATTTAAAAGATTTTTCCCAACTGGCAGAAGAAAGATGAAATTTGGATAAAATCTATATTTTTAAATTACATTGTAAAGGGTTTTTAGTCTGATGAAGAATTCACTCAGATTTTCCTATTTCAGAAAATTTTTCTGTATTTCACTTAGTTCAAATACACCCTACCAGGAAAGGCACAATGCACCCTATACTTACTATAGATTTTTGTGCATGCTGATGCTAGGTGCAGCTGGATACCTTCAAATAGAATGGACTATGACAGCCTCCTTCTTGCTCTTACCTAGTTTTTCAGATAATTTGCAAGAAATAATTATCTTGGAAACCTCTTCTTCTCTTTGAATTTTGTCAAAATTATCTGAATTATTAAAAAATTTATTCTAAGGGCACCAACATCTAAAGGTTAGCTACAAGCGCATAAGGGCTTGCATAACCACTTACAGAAGTACATAAGTCTCTTATCCTTATGAAAATAAGCTAAACAAATAAGCAAATATATACTTGCTAGTATAGATGTAAAAAGGTGCTGGTCAGTTTACAAACCACAGTGCGAATTATGTATGAGGTAAGAAACAAAAGACAATGCAGTCTGAGCTCTGTATTGGTATTAAAGGGCTTTTATAGTTCTGCCAACATCAATGGCCTTCTGGCCATTTTCTCTCTGGAAAATCTAATCTACTGACAGCTTATGGAAAGTCTTCTTTCTCCAGAGAGGTAGGGACTAGCGTATTTAGAAAAGCTCTATTTCCCATGCCGCATGTACTATGAGATTAGCAGACAGCTCTGATGCCTTTGTGGCAGTACGCATTCTCTTCTGTAAGATGTTTGCTCTTCTCTAACTGTATCATATTATTTCCTTTGTATCCCCCAGCAGTGATGGCTAAAAGCTGAAATTCTAGTAATAAGTGTGGCTGGAAATAGTAGTGAACAATAGTAAAAGGTTATTTTTTACAATACCAGGAGATCCAAAATAGCCAAAGTTATGGAATTAATTTTTTTCTTCTTTGCAGTTATCAAATAATTACTTTATGGAAGCTAATTTAAAGTGATATCATCTTTTTATGTAGCTGCTAGGTAGAAAGACTGGTGTCATCCCTGAAACAGGAAGGGAGGCTCTGCTGTACAGAAGCGTAGCAGTGGAAAACAGATTAAAGAGCAAATGTGAAATTAATGAAACAGAGCTGAGATTTACATAAGCGTATGTGTTAACTTTCAGATCATGATTAAAACCAGAACAATTAATGTATGTCCTTTGACTGAGTTCCAGCATTCTCTTCTCCATAAAAAATTATTTTAATAATACAACATTAATGAAGATGGAGCATTATAGCACTCACAGACCATACCTGTATTGCTGGTTTTATAAAAATTTTACACCATTAACATTTCCCCTTTGCTGAAGCTCTCAGGATTTTGGTACTAAGGATTTTGATCCTGCTGTAATATGTATGCATACAGCTGCTAAACTTGGCCTTTGAAATCTGCTTAAGGCCTCTGGGTTTCTTTTAGTGAAAAGTAATTCATAGAATCATGGAATGGTTTAGGTTGCATAAGACCTTGAAGACCATAGAGTCCAACCATTAACCTAGCACTGCCAAGTCAACCGCTAAACCAAGTCCCTAAGTGCTACATCTACACATCTTTTAAACACCTCCAGGACTGAGGAGGTGTTTCCTAGGCAGCGTATTCCAAGGCCTGACTACTCTTACGGTGAAGGAATTTCTTCTAATACGCAATCTAGAACTTCCCAGGCACAACTTGAGGCTATTTCCAATTGTTCTGTTCCTTGTAACTTGGGAGAACAGAATGACTCCCACCTGGCTACAACCTCCTTTCAGTTCATCGTGGAGAACAATAAGGTCCCCCTGAGCCTCCTTTTCTCCGGGCTAAACAACCCCAGCTTCCTCAGTCACACCTTGTGCTCCAGATCCTTCACCAGCGCTGTCTCCCTTCTCTGGACACACTCTAGCACCTCAATGTCTTTTCTGTAGTGATGGGCCCAAAAATGAACACAGGATTCGGGGTGTGGCCTCACCAGTGCTGAGTACATGCAGACAATCACTGCCCTAGACTTGCTGGCCCCACTGTTGCTGATATAGGTCAGGATGCCATTGGCCTTCCTGGCCACCTGGGCACACTGCTGGCTCATGTTCAGCCATCTTTTGACCAGCACCCCCAGGGTCCTCACCTTGAACATTGTGTCCAGTTTGGGTCACCATAATGTAAAGGAAGACATTAAGCTATTGGAGTCCAAAAGAGGGCAGCAAAGATGGTGAAGGGCCTTGAGGGGAAGCTGTATGAAGAGCAGCTGAGATCACTTGGTCTGTTCAGCCTGGAGAAAAGGAGACTGAGGGGAAACCTCATTGCAGTCTACAACTTCCTCGTGAACAGAAGAGGAGGGGCAGGCACTGATCTCTTGTCTGGGGTGACCAGTGACAGGACCTGAGGGAATGCCCTGAATTTGTGTCAGGGAAGGTTTGGGTTGGATATTAGAAAAAGGTTCTTCATGCAGAGGATGCTTGGGCACTAGAATAGGCTCCCCAGGGAAGTGGTCACAGCACCAAGCCTTACAGAGTTTAAGAAGCATTTGGATGATACTTTCAGGCACATGGTGTGACTCTTGGGGATGGTTCTGTGCAGGGCCAGGATCTGGACTTGATGGTCCTTTTGGGTCCCTTCCAACTTGGCATATTCTGTGATTCTGTGAATATTCTGAGTTGGAAGGGACCCACATGGATCACTGAGTCCAACTTTTAAGGGGATAGCACATACAGGGATCAAACCCACAACCTTGTCATTATTAGTGCCATACACCAGCCAACTGAGCTAACTTTTGTGTGTCTAAATGATGTAGCAGGTCAGTGACAATTCCTTGATTATGAGGGCTTCATTCTACTCCCTGTCCCTGTCTTCCAGCTCAGCGGGCTGAACTCAGCTGGAACCCAGAGAACAACTTGTCCTACTAAGGTAAGAAAGGCATTAAATAGCTCAGCCTTTTCCTCATCCTTTGTCATTATGTTTTCCCTCACATCCAGTAAAGGATGGAGATTCTCGTTAGCCCTCCTTTTGTTGCTCATATATTTATAGAAACACTTTTTTTGTCTTTTACAGCAATAGTCAGATTAAGTTCTAGCTGGGCTTTGGCCCTTCTAATTTTCTCCCTGTATAACCTCATGACATCCTTGTTGTCCTCCTGAGTTTTTTGCCTCTTCTTCAAAAGTGCTTAAACTCTCATTTTTTTCCTGAGTTCCAGCCAAAGCTCTCTGTTCAGTGATGCCAGTCTTCTTCCCTGATGGCTCATTTTTTGATACATGGGGATTTCCTTCTTGAAGAATGGAGACCAGCCTTCCTGGACTGCTTTGCCTCTCAGAACTGTCCCGCAAGGGACACTGCCAACCAATCTCCCTAACAGACTTGTCCTAGGGAAAGCAGGGTGCGATTCCAGTAATCTGTCTCTCTGCCTCACTCACTCTCCGTGATAGTTCTCAACCTCCCCTAGCTATGTCTCTAGGCAGAGGAGTTCTTCTACCTGAGTGAACCCCCAGAGGGGTACCTACTGCTGCCCTCCACTACTGGTATAAGAGCAGGGACACCCTGCAGCTGACACTGGGGCAGCAGCATGTTTTCTCCAGAATTCTGTAGGAGCAGGTGCATCAGTCCTGGTGGGTGTAGAGCTTAGAGAGGCTGTGGCTTGCTGCTGGGTATATACCAGTGCTTCCTGGTTCAGCTGGCAGGGCTTCAGTGCCCTCCCTCACTCCCTTCTGGGCCATCCCACACCCTGTTTGTGCTGCACAAACTGCCAGCCCCACACCCGGTTTGCCAGCCCTGTTGGTGGCACTCCTGGATGCTAGTGCTCCCTAAAGGCTTCTTTTATGGATGTGGGGTCTTGGCCACATCATTGCTGGTCCAGGTCCTGTCAGCCACTGTCGTGTGAACTGCAGGCTCCTGGCAGCTGCCTCAGCTCCCCTGAGGTTCTCCCAGTGTAGGAAACTCCTCAGTGCACCCTACTGTTGATCATGCTGGCACCAGAGCCACTCTCCTTTGAAACTGATTGTTATATCCCTGCCAGGATTATTTTGGTGTTCAAATATTTCAATTACGTAAGTCTTAGTCTTGTTCTAGATATCATTAACCCACCTGGGAGACAGATATTCTTGTAACACTATCCTTTCTTTCTTCTCCTGTAGAAGTTCAGATAAAACCTTCCTAGAAATAGCTTCTGATATCATCAAAATTTTAAAAAAGAAAAAAAATCAACTCAATATCCATATGTATAATTGATAACTTTAAACATATGTAAATAATAGCCACCATTCCAGAGCTTATTACTCACTCAGAGCTAATTAAAACAAAACTCAGGCTGATTAATATGATCATAAGTTGTCGCAGCAGAACTGGGCTGGTAGAGAAACCAATGACATTGGCTGATAGTTTTACTTATGAGACTCTCTGATTCCTAATGCGCAAGTTATAAGCAACTTCTGATCAAAAGTTATTTTATAAAATTGCCTTACTCAGAGCTATCTAGAAATATTCCCTACAGTAAAACATCAGGAGGATCCCATGAAGTGTCTTATTTCTCCAGTGTTCATTTGAGTCTGCTGACAAGGAGTTACTCACAGGTGTCAGAGCCCCAACTCTGCTCAGCATTTTAAGAGATACTTTTCCCGAAACCTACTTTTAGGAATCTGATTCATCATGTTCCTAAACTCTTTGGAGAATAAGAATACATAATCAGTACTTGCCACTTAAATAGCAAGAAATAATTTGTTTACACCCTTCCCTGCTCTCTCGAGTTTGTGGGAGGTCAGCCTCTCTTTTCTGAGCCCTATTTGCTTAAATCTAGATTAAGTTTGAAGAAAAAATTGGGAAAGTTCATGTAACAAATCTATAAACCTCACAATCTGCTAAGCTGTAACGACACCTAGGGAACTGGAGAAAGGTCTTACGTGTGGCAGATTTTCCTCGTCATGTGCTAATTTGCACAGGCGACAGGGAATTCTGGCTGCCAATTTCAAAAACGAAGCATTTGAAATAAGAAATCTGTAAGAGATCTTGAGGGTGAATGTGCTCTGTTGGGATTTGCTTTTCAGACAACACTTTTCAAAAAATGAAGTCACACCAAATAGGACATGTCTCTGCAGCTCCACCAGCAAAGCCATACTTCTGATGCTACATTGAGAACTACTGCCTGCGTTCTTGCTGCCAATAGGATTTTAAAATGTGATGGAGGAGCTATGACAGTCTCTGTTTTTCAGATAAGAATAGATGAGAGGAAGCTTGCTCCTCTATTATTCTTCTTATCTGATCCTAGAATTATGTTGGCATATTTGAAAAGATAGAGAATATTTTTCTGAACAGAAGCTAATTAATTTTTCCAAAAGGCAAACTTTTTTTCTGTTATTCCCTATGTATTTGGGGGTTTAATTAAAATTTTTTTTCTTTTGTTTGCAAAGTTCCTTTTTGCTTGTTTATTTTTAAAATTTTCATCTTTAAGAGGGAGGTTCCTCAGCATTCTCACTAGAGGAAAGATAGGCATAATTTTTTTATTACTACAAGTTTGCACAAAACAGCTGTGCTCTAGGGATAACCACAATGTGTGTTCAGCTCAGCTGACAACATAAGGGCTACACCAGCTTTACAGGTGAGTCAGGCAGAGATGCTAGTCTAATTAATCCTTTAAAAGCAAACGTGTAAGCTGCACAATTGGCCACTGTGTGATTATGGTGCACCAGGTAAATGCCATGGGAACTTTATTAGCACAAAGTTAGTTGCAAAGGACAATATGCTCTGTTAGATTTAACAGCAGCGGAGCAGGATCTTGTAAATGAATGTGACTGGGTGTCAGAATAAGGCACCTAAAGAAGTGCCTGAGTCCCACTTCTAATCCTTGACCAAAGCCTCTTTACTTGCTGTTTGATTAAAACTTTTGAGCTTCCCAGTAAAAGTTTCTTTTATTGGGTCCTCTTCCTTTTAGATCTGAAAGAGCCAAAACCCAAATGCAGACAGAGCTGATACCACAAAGGTGTTGAGGAGGGAGGGAAGGAAGAAGGAAGGGAAGGAAGAAGGGAGGGAGGGAGGAAGTGAGGGAGCAAGGCAGGAAGGAAGGAAGGCAGACAGGCAGGAAGGACGGACCATGTGTCGTGATTGGCTTTTCTGCTGCTAATTGCATGAAGGAGAAAGGCTTTTCAGCTCTGCTTTAGCACCAAGATCAGCTTGTCCATTCTGGAAAATGGGAGAGGTTTTGCTGGGAATAATTAAGGGATCATCTTTTGTTGCATTAGGAGCCACCATCATTCTGCAGCTCATGCTTTCAAAGGAGACAGCAGTTTATCAATGAACAGAGTCACAGAGGGTGAGCTCTGGGATCAGCTCCTCCACCTCAGGAAAACACAGTTCGTCACATACTGAGAGGATCATCCAAATATTTTTTAACTTTCTGTAACTCAAATCTACTCAGTCAAAGAAAATCCATGTTTGAAGTTTCACACTATTTTAACAGTGTAAAATATTTATCTCTCCATTTATTATAAAGCTTTTAACTCTCAGAAAAGTCTGAGTTAAATCCATTGGATTCATTGTGTGCCTGTGTGTGTGAGAAAGATATGGTGAAAGACGCCAAATAATTTTAACTTGGGGTTTCATTTTTAATGCACTCATCTAAGAAGAAGAAGAAAAAAGTGTCTTTACATGTTGCAGGTAGTAGTGAAAAAAACAGATTCTGAGAAAAAAAAATTGTTAAATGTACATGAAGTTTTATCATTCCCATTTCCTAAAAAAATGAAAGACCAAATTCAAGTTGCTACGCAGTCATTCTCATGCTTGTCCGTGATGGGCCAGGATTTTTACCTACATTTCTTAGGCTGTGGCTATACAGCTAAGTGAAACATTGTCCTGGTCAGGCACCAGGACTTGATTGCCCAACAGTTAATTACTAGAAAGGTAGCTAGTGCCTGGACCACCTGCATGGCCCCACAGCAGCACTTACAAACCGCTCCTCAGAGTTGGTCAGACAGGGACCGCTCCCAGTGGAACAGCCCTGCATGCAGGTGTCACTTTTGTAAACTGAGAGAGTTTAAAAGTATGGAAGAGGCCAGAAAACCCTTTTTGGCTTGGCTAGGCACTACTGCATTGATATGTGTAGGGATGGGGATTTCATGTGTCCATTGTAGCAATTCCTTCCTTTTTGCCTCTTGATAATTTGTTTTATGTCAAACACTAAAAAGGTGCTATCATTAATCATTGAAAGAGACAGAAGACAAACCCCAAAAAGTGCATTACTGGACAGGAAGGAAAATATATGATATGCAATCTTGAGCCATGTAAGAAGTGTAAAGAAGTTGCTGATCCAGGGCTACAGAACTTATTATGGAAGGTGTTCTTTGGAGCCTTTATTTACATACTGCTTGGGGGAATATGTTAAAGAAAATAGAATTCGCTCTTTTTCTGTATCTAAAAAGTCTACAGTTTTCAAGGCATATTTTCCTCATAGATTCCCTGGTGAAATATATAGCTGCAATTCCAGCTTTAAGAGTAAATGAATGTCTAAATCCTGAATTAAGAGAATGCTTCTAAAGTTAGAAAAAGTGGTCTCAAAAGGCAGTAGGCCATCATGTTTAGGCAACAGAAGGGAGTTTCAATTCAAAGATTAATTTCACTTGAATGTATTTGAGTATAAATTGTGTGGCTGAGACTGTGGTTACATAGTCAGTTTAATTTAAGACAGTGCTTTACTTCAGCTTTAAAGTGAGCAGTTATGGCTCCCAGAAATGCTTATGCTGGTGCTAAGTTCTGCAATCACCAAGGAAGCCAAGTCAGGGAATACAACTGCATGAAACCCAACTTTGTCAAAAAAAGAAAAAAATCCATATCCATATCCATATCCAGTTTTATAACCAATCATTTACCAGCTCTCACTCATATGGCACCAAAAAAGATATGGAAATGAGCAGAGACAGTGGAGCAAGGTGGGTCCATACTTTTGACAACAACCTAAATTTATGTTCATTTAATATGACTGCATAATCGTGTCTTTTTATAAAGCAGTCATCAAGATTCCCTCTGCAATCAAGGGTAAAGAGAAGGCAGTTCCAGAGGCTGATTCATCCCCTTTATTTTAGGGGAAAATGAATCACTCTCTGGAGTTGCCTGTCTTTCTCCTCTGATTATGGATGGTCATAACCTGATTTAGACTACTTACTTTTTGATAACTAGGGTGTGCATACCCTATTATTGGTAGCCATGAAAATGGACAGCAGGGGACGTTAAAAAAAAAAAAAATTAAAAAAAAAAGACTTTTGAGGGTCTTATTTACTGTTTGACACCGATATTTGCAGAAGTGAATGCTTAAAGCAAAAAGAGATTTTTTTTGTATGATATAAAATTATTTATTTAACACTTAATTGGAAAACAAATGAGTGCAAAGTGTTTCCCCTGAAGGCATGGTGTATTTTAGCTTATTATGTAAATTGCATACAGAAGAACGTACAAGTTTTGCTAAGTTTTGTACCTAAGGATAGGGAATGCATCAGAAAAGAAAGATTAATATGTTTTATAAGAAATGAGAAAACAGTCTCTAAAACAGAAAAATTAGTTAAATTTCAGACTAAATAGGATAGAGGTTGTATGGCTTGCATAATTCGCCCGGGATTTAATGTATTGTTATGTCAGAAAATACTGATCACTGTTATCAATCATGAGGTCAATCACAGACCTCATTAAACATGACAAGCATGGGATTCACAATTCATATTAGCAAGGTGAAGAAGAAATTAAAAACGTTTTGCTTGGGAGCAGCTGAGGCAGTGCAGGCTCTGGTGGTGCATCCACCCCCGCCACAGGCCACACTATGATCTGAGAAATGCTAATACCTCCTTAAACTCTTAACCCATGCTAGGTTATATGGACAAGGATGGTGGTAAACACAAAGGCTAGAGAACCATCTGATTAGCATAACTAGTTTAGATTTTTTTTCCCCAGCTATGGGCTGATCCCAGGTCTCTACAGATTTTGTATCTTTTATATCTACTTGTGTATCTTTTACTTGGAAGGGCAGGACAACTGTCAACTTACTGTATTGGACTTTGTCTCCACTGGGACTCATAAGCTATTCATAAGCTTGTAAATAAAACTGGTCAGGCATTGCTTTTTGTCACAGGTAATATCTATGCAGTAAGCTCTTTAATCAGCATACAAACTACCAGCTAGGAATTGTATTTGTTCCCTACCATCCCATAACCAGGCATAAGGAGTCATCTGCCTAAAATGCAATTTGGCCTAAGCCAGAACTATGCCAGAGACTGTGCTAACCCTGCAACATTATGTACAACAGCTCATGCCCATACCTTGAGCGCTCAGAATACCAGAAGTTAGCAACTCATTTACTAATACAAGCTTAGGAATCATGTACCTTCCAGTATGAACATCTTCTCTTGACTGTGCTATTTATGTTCACTGTGCCTCTGACTGTATCTTTCCTAGATTGCCATCTCTGTAAATTGCAGCATGGAAACCTGTTACTCATTTCTGGATAGCTCCTCTTAACTTGTGGTTGGACACCATAGGCCACTGTTAATTCTCAGTAGATGAGACTTTCCATGTGTGTGAGTGTTAGATTTGTCAGAGACAGAAAAGCAATCAGAAAACCAAGAGGCCATTAGAAGAAAAGAAAAGCAACAGAACACTCGGGAGCATGGGCTGAGATGGAAGTAAGAAGTGACTGCAATGTGGGCAAAGAAGCACATTGTACTTTGCCCCCAAAGTTTAGAGAGAAAGAACATTAATATGCATTACAGAAGGGAAATGACCCCCACAAAATATGTGACTCATGTCACCCTTTTTCCCTGCTAATGGGAACAAACCAAGCATTTCCCAGTTGCTGGTGTAATGTACATAAGTGTTGGAGAGCAGTTTTGACCTACAGCTAGTCACAGACTTCTGAACTATATTTATATATGTTTGTCTTTTTTTGTTCCAGACTGAACTATATTAAGGCCTTTCTTATTAGTATGGTGTAAAAAACCCACAGTTGTTATATCTGCTGCATTGAAACTGGAACACTAGTTGAGAATGGTAAGACTGTAAATGTTCACTCAGAGAGGGTTCAAAATACCAAGACTATCAGCAAATAGACGCAATGTTTGTGAAAGAGCTTGATTTGTCCATAAAATACAAACAAGGACATAAGGCAGCTAGAAGCATAGCTTTTCCTCTATTAGAAACAAACAAAAAACCACAGCCAAACAAAAACCCCGCAAAACAATCAACAAGCAAACAAGCAACCCTCAAAAAAACCTCGAGAATCTCAAAACAAAAAACCACAACCCACACAAACAAAATAGTACACTATTTGTCTATATTTAAAGAGCATTTGAAGGGTATTTAAAGATAAAACTGATTCAGGTACCAACACAGAGTTTTGCAGTTTAATAGACAGTTGCAAACTGTGAAAATTATAAAGTAGAATCATGGAATCATAGAATCATCAGCCAGGTTGGAAAGGACCTCTGAGATCATCAAGTCCAACCCTTGATCCACTACCACCGTGGGTACTAGACCATGGCACTAAGTGCCACATCCAGTCACATCTTAAAAACCTCAAGAGATGGAGAATACACTGCACCAAGTACTTAAGAGACAAAACAGTTCATTTAGTAAATTTCTCAGAGAAGTACTACACTATATACTTCGCCATCAGTAAAAGAAGTTTTTAATAATTATGGGTTTGTACTTTCTCAATAGAGTTGCTTTTCTTCCCCTAGACTTAAATAGTACATTAAACTTCTTAATATGTGAGTTTTGTTCAAATAATTGAAATTTTTCTTATTGAGCAGATAGTAGTAAATAATAGTCAATGCTAACATTTTTCTTGCAGACAACCTGAAAATGACAAACTAGTGTCATCTTTCTTAATTACTTGTTTACTAGGGTAGGGTTTAATGTTAAATGACTTTTATGGATTAATGCTGTGTAATCTGAATATCCTGATGGAAATGACTTCAGAAAACAGACAGGCTGAAAGCAAAGTTTAGGGAAAGTGATATTGCCCAGGGACTACCCTGAGCTTTTGAAATACACTCCACAAGCACTAAAATGTAGTTTCTAAAGAGACTGTAGGTTTCAGTTTACTTGCATCACTAAAATTTTATCTAGTATGTGATGTTAACTGGGATAAACCCAGCTAAGACACTTCAAAGAACACTCCACACTTATCTTTTCAAGTAGGCTTAACAATCCAACTGCATACTATGATCCATTATGGCAGTACAAGTCACACAATTATCCTCCAGACAGCATGTCATGCAGGTTACATCGTGCAGCCAGGTACACAGCGCAAGAGATAAGAGTTCAGAGAAAAGTCTCAAGCCTCTGGTCCACCTAAAAGAAACTCTGCAGTTTTTAAACTGCAGTTTTTTAAAGCAGAGGTTTAAAAAAGTTCCTTGAATGCATACTTTTAAAGATGCACTGTGCAAAAGGAGAACTTACTTTTAGAATGCATCTCATGTGGCATTGTATTAATCTTTACATTACCTTCCAGGACCAACTGTGACAAGTCTCAAAATGTATCTGTGTCATGAAAGATGTCATTTTATTTCCATTAAGTTGAATTAATCCACCTGTTCTTTCCTGCTGAGATTTATAGAAGGTAGTACATAGAAAAAACTCCAGCTACTTTAGACCTGCAGAGCAGAATATAATGGATTTTGCTGTTACAGAGAGACTGCAAAACAGAAGTATCTTGAAATATATTATAGTATAAAAGAGATGGGTTCATTCTTGGAATGTAAAATCTGTTTTAGATTTTCTATATTCAGTATCTTGGATGTCTATCCTACATAACATTAGTTTGCAGAACTTAGCTTGGACAGGTATATCTGTTTCAAGCAATATTAAGTCTTAAGAGCAAAAAAGTAGTTTTAAGAGCTGTGTTTCTGTCTCGCTTCTTGATAACAGTAGCACTGAAGATGAGGAATAGAATCATGGTATTAAAAACTGCTACAGTAGTTACACAGAAATGGGAACCTTCTGATCTTGTAATTTTCTTTGCTAAAAAAGAAAAAATAATAAAAAAGGGATGAAAAGAAAAACAACTTAGCCAGAAAAAGGTACTTCTATTCTGAATGTTTTCCAAAGTAAAAGTTCATACTCTGTTTCGCACAGATGAATGTTAGAAGATCTCAGCTTGTGGGACACCTCTATCTGTTAATTTCCCTTTATCCTTCATGCATAATTTTTCTGTCCTTATGGCAGCTGCTAGGCTGGCTTTATATTTTGAGGGATGATTTTTGGGCATAGTTTTCATAATTTTCAATGTTGTATTGTGTTTACATGACAAGGTTTAGGTAGCAGAGGGACTGTAGCACCAGTTTCTGTGAGAAGATGCCAGAAGCTGCCCCCATGTCTGAGAGAGCTAGTTCCAGACAGCTCCAAGACAGACCCACTGCTGGCCAAAGCCAAGTCCATCAGTGACAATAGTAACACCTCTGTGATAATATATTTAAGAAGAAGAAGAAAAAACACCTGCAACAGCAGCTGGGAAAGAGGAGTCAGAATATATGCAGAAACAACTGACATCAAGGTCAGTGAAGAAGGAGGGGGAGGAAGTGCTCGCAGCGCAGGAGCTGAGGTTCCCCTGCAGCCTGTGGTGCAGACTGTGGTAGAGCAGGATGCCTCCCTGCAGCTCGTGGAGCTCCATGCTGGAACAGGTGGATACCCGAAGGAGGCTGTGAACTCATGGCAAGCCTGTGCTAGAGCAGGCTTCTGGCAGGACATGTGGTCCCATGGAGACAGGAGCCCGTTCTGGAGCAGCTTTGCTGGAAGGACTTGTGACCCTGTGGGCAACGCACTCTGAAGCAGTCTGTTGCTGAAGCACTGCACCCCAAGGAAGGGAACCGCACTGGAGCAGGGGATGAATGTGAGGAAGAAGTAGTGAAGCATGTAAAACACTGACTGTAACGCCAGTTCTTTGTCTTCCTGTACCACTCAAGTGCAGGACATAGAGAAATCGGGGGTGAAGTTGAGCCTGGAAAGAAAAGAGGAATAAGGGGAAGGTGTTTTTTAGGTTTGTTCTTATTTCTCATTAACCCACTCTGTTCATTTGGCAATAAATTAAAATAATTTCCCTAAGCTGAGTCTTTTTTACCTGTGATAGTAATTGCTGAGTGATCACCCTGTCCTTATCTTCATCCACAAGCAATTAAAAGCCCCTCTCAAATGAATGCCTTCCTAGAAACATTGTATATTTGCTATTATCAGGCTTTAAATTTTCATGTAGTTCTGAACTCAAAGAATACATAATGTTTTTTGAATGGAGGCAATATATAAAGATGCATGATCAAGAATTATTCTGGTAATTCACAGAATCACAGAGCAGCTGAGTTGAAGTGCCTAACTAGTCCAGTCCCCTGCACTAGCAGGGCCACCTACAACCAGCTGCCCAGGACCATGTGAATTCAGCTTTTGAGTATCTCTAAGGATGTCTCCAACTGCCCTGAGCAAATCCATTTAATTTAAAAAGTAAGCAATTTCTAGAACATAGATTTGAACAGAGAGGAGTGATAAACAGTAAAATCAGGCCAACTTTGTCTTCACTGTTTCACAGAATCACAGAATATGCTGAGTTGAAAGGGACCCACAAGGACCACTGAGTCCAGCTGCTGGCCCTGCACAGGACCACCCCCAATAGTCCTGAGACACACCATGTGCCTGAGAGTATTGTCCAAACACTTGTTGAACTCTGTCAGGCTTGGTGCTGTGACCACTTCCTTGGGGAGCCTGTTCCAGTGCCCAACGACTCTCTAGGTGAAGAACCTTTTTCTAATATCCAACCCAAACCTCCCCTGACACAACTTCAGGCCATTCCCTCAGGGCCTGTAACTGGTCACAAGAGTGAAGAGATCAGTGCTCACCCCTCCTCTTCCACTCATGAGGTAGTTGTAGACTGCAATGAGGTCTCCCCTCAGTCTGCTCTTCTCCAGACTGAACAGACCAAGTGACCTCAGCCGCTTCTC
This sequence comes from Cephalopterus ornatus, assembly GCA_013396775.1. Taxonomy (NCBI): domain Eukaryota; kingdom Metazoa; phylum Chordata; class Aves; order Passeriformes; family Cotingidae; genus Cephalopterus; species Cephalopterus ornatus. The sequence goes on from VZRE01006108.1 coordinate 76,425, forward strand.
ATACGGCTTCCCCTCAGGCCCTTCACTGTCCTCACCATCTTCGTTGCCCTCTTTTGGATGCTTTCCAATAGCTTAATATCTTTCTTGTATTGTGGTTACCAAAACTCCACATAATATTCAAGGTGAGGCCACAACAGAAGGTCACTGTTATAGGGCAATCCCATATCTAGTCAGCTAACCCACATGGACACAGAGTCAACACTTTCAACGCTTTCAGGAGCAGAAATCACTGATACTTAAGAAGTACACAGATTTTCAAACTGTGAAGTACACAGATTTTCAAACCCTCTTCCAGTGCTATGATTTCTTTCCAGGGGGTCTGTCTAATGAAGAGGGCAACAATGACAACTTCTTGTTAAATTTTTTTCTTTGCTATCTTCCTAATGTGTTTTGATTAAGGGAAGAGTGCAGTTGTGTAAGTGCTCCTCACTAGTTTGATGTCATTTAGCAGAACACAAAATGTAACTCCCCTGAATGACAGCACAATTCCATTACTGTAAAAGCTACTTGAAACATGCTGCTGTGGACTGGGACAGTGCTAGGGTGGGACAACACATAGGTTTTCAATTCTTCATTAGAAAAAACATTTACACATATTATGAAATATATATCCTAGAATAAATGAGCTCTGTATCCATGGTGTTTGCCTTTCATAGTGTAAAATACACTATGTAGAATTGACGAGCTCTGTATCCATCACATCTTTCAAGGAAAGGCAGAGAACTGATCTTCCTTGAAGTGCAAAAGAGAAAAGGCAGGCATGATGATTCCCTGTTTGGATGAAACAAGCAAGGATCATTCTAGAATTAGGGAACCCAGTATTAGATTAGGCTTTACCTTGGAAATTTCAATACCAGTATTCAGTTTCCTGCTAAGTAGGTGACTTCAGAATGCCAGGGTGAACATTCACAAGTCATTTAGTTGCACAATTCCATGGTCTTTCAGTAAAATTATGGTAAGGGTACTCTTACACTATGAGAAGACATATTAAAGGTTTTCAGATATTGGCTATTGAATGATAAAATATATGAATTGGAGAAATATGAGCAACACACACACACACTTGGCACAGCAGAATGTGCTTCTGTGTGGATTTTCCTCCTTTCGATTCTAAAATAGGTCTGATTTAGAGCTAAATAGGATTTAAAATGAATTTGATTCCCTATGCTTTATTTTAATCTAGAAATTGTATTTCATCTTCCTGAGGATTCTGATATGTGAAAGTTTATTTGGGATCAAAACCAGAAACCAATATATTCCACTGAAATAAAAAATTTTGAAAGAATGTACTTATTGTTTTAATTGAAATAACATATTTTGAACTTCATTGAATTTAGGCATTCCATCCCTACTCTTTATTCAGCAGTTCTTTGTTCTATTGGAACATCCCATCTGTTTTGCTACATTTAATTTTGAAGTCAATTTGTTTTACTAGTCATGCTAGTTCATTCACATTTTTCACATGTTATATGGATAGCAAATGGAAGGGCAAAGGCATCTATTGCGTTCCCTGCCTGTGTCCTTTTTAGCCCTCTCTGTGTTTCCCTAGAAATAACAGCTTACTTGGCAGGACAGTCTAGTACAGGAAATGTTTACTGACATTAGCTTTCTATCTCTAGCCTCTCAGTTTGAGCATCTTTTTAAAATGTTGCCTTTATTATTTTTTTACACTGTTTATCACCATAACAATTGATGTCTGCACAACGTTCCTGAAGGACAATGAAATGGTATTAAAATTTTGCAGACTGGGACTGGTGACAGTGAGGAGAATAAGAAAGGTAGAAATTCTAATAGAACATGCAATTTCTACAGAAATTCAGCTCTGATATTCAACTGAAATTGTCCTATTTGTGTTTTTTTTTTTTTTCAAGAGGAGTAAGTGACTTACTAGCGGTTCCATTTGTTGCTTTTGGAAGCCCCAATTAAATTACCAGTGTTGGATGCCTGCTTTTATTTTATCCATTTATAATATGCACTTATGGCATAGCATTGAAATTAGGGAAAGCAATTTTACTCCAGTGCTACTTGTCATAATTAAATCAGTACTACTAAAATGACATGAGCAAAAATGACGTGGCCCAGGTCACATCATATCCATAATGCTAAAATTTCTTCATCTAAAATGGGCAGCCCCATTCACAATGACTATGTGAAATAAATTCCAGGCCTTGGAACTTTAGGCCTTGTATGCTAAAGAGTATGTCATTGTTCATACAAAACAGAAGAGATTGAAGCAGCAGGACCCACACCGAGGCACAGCTCCTGGGGTGACAAAGGCACTCTTGAGGGAGATTTGAATTCAGATGCTGTTCCAAACTTAGAAGAGCAGGAATCTGACTGCAAGGCTTTGCCTTACCAGTTGAATATTCCCATTTCAGTCTACTTGCCATAATGAGATATCTTTTTGTATGCAAGTCCCTAGATCTTTATTGTACGAGACTAAATGTGACAGGAATGTTCTAGGAACACCTGCCACATCTTACCCAAAGGCAAGATGGTTGGGGAATGTACTGCTCAGGGATGTTCTGTTTGCCTTTCATAGTGTCCAGGCAGTTTCCAATCACAGTCTCCAAGCAGTTTGGCCTTTAGAAACTTATTCACATGCCCCCCAAAATATACAGATGGATATTCAAAAGGGATTTGACAGCCTCAATCATAAGAAAATGATGGGACTGAGTATCAAAATTGTCAGTGAGAAGACTAGGACTCTCATACAAGATTAAGCCTTAATGTTCTCTATGGTGTGAAATAGGAGTCCTATTGGTTGAAATACACATCTATTGAATAAGAACAATATTTTCTAGGAATATTGTGATAAAATATTTGCTTAAGACACTGTACTATTATTTGACAAAAACTGAGAAGTACACTGAATGGACATCTGAATACAAAAATTAGTGAATCATGAAATGACAAAAGTATGAGGCATCTGAATACCTATGTTCAGTTTGTTCACTGCTTACCTCTATTTTCTCTCATGTTTTGTGGGCTGGGCTTTTTACAATTCATTAAGAGAAAGGAAGGGTAAAGTGTACTGAGTAAAAGAACAAAAAATAGCCCAACAAAAGTACATAAGACAGAGACAGTTATCTAAGATAAAATTCAGTGTGCATGTATAGAAAACATAATTAGTAAGCTAATTATATTACACCTTCACTTAATGTGATGTGACACCACTGTTGTGAATAAAGGTACATGGAGAAGTATCAAAAATTTAATATGCTTTATAGTGTGTTAGCCATATTAGACAGATATACACCTTAGGGGGGAAAGAAATAAATACATAAACAAAAAACCCCAAGATCAAGGGAAATAAAAAAAACCCTTGCTCTTCTAAGGGACACAAATTTGTTGGAGCAAGGGATATGAATATGTGGTCTACATTTGAGTTCTAGGATGTTGTTCATAGTATGTTATTTTCTTCCATGTAACTTGCAAATAAAACATACATTTTCTTTTATTTATAAGTAGAGTGTGTGTATTGTTACATTAAAAGCAAGGAAGTTATTAATGGTTGTGAGATCCAGTGCTCAAATATATTAAAATTAAATGAAATAGAAAAAAGGCATTATAATAAAAATGGAATAAGAGCTTTTGGTTATTTAAAACTATGTAAATATTAAGCTTTTTTTTTGAAAAATGAAAAAAGTAATAATTTGGAATGTTTTATTTAAATTACTTTGACTTGACAATTTTTTTGGTTATAATAGAGATGTTTGTGCCTAATATGCATAAGCTTTAGCACATTCATTTGAAAAAAACAAACCAAACCAAAACAAAAAACTTTAATATCCTATCATGAGTGATATTATTACAAAAACTGAATTACTATCAAATTAGTAAAACTTACCAGTGGCTCCTATGCTGCATATAAATGCACACACACGTGGAGAAATCCTGAATTGTGACAAATATATGCTATACTGATGAGGTAGATCATCACCATTTTACAGACAAGAGACTTGATTCCAATTTCGTGCTGCACTTGACCAAAGAGTAAGCATGAATAACAGCATTTTCTGGGATGTCATACTATATCCACAGTAGGGACAAGACCAGAGTCAGCCATGATTTTATCTGGACTGCCTAACAGGAGTTTCTTTAAATGGACACTAAGAGCACGTGGAAGACAGTGTCAGAACCTGCCTCATGACTACAAGCTTTAGATTATGGTCCTTGCCTTGAATAGGAAGGGTTTTCAAATTCTTTACATACTAACCACTTAAGAAATTATGACGAGCTAAATAAGAAGGATGAGCTTTCTCTTTTGTGATTCTCACTCTGTGGAGACAAGCATGTGGATGAAATCTCATTCTTGCAAGCAATATATCTTTAATAAAGGCAGTTATTTCAAAAAGGTAGAAACAACAAATTAATTTAAAACACTGAATAATAATTTGATTTAAGATTTCTCTTCAACCATGGAAGTCAGAGCTATTATAATAGCGTTAAAATTAAGAATCTGTGTCAAAGATTCAGCCTAGATAAATAAATCACCAGAAGAGACATTTAAAAACTCCATATGAAACCCGAGGAATCTGATTACTATGTTAACCTCTGACCTGTTGCTGTGAGTTAACCTCAGTCGGCAAACTGCTCACTCATTCCCCCACCAGTGAAATCAGGGAGAGAACTGGAAGGGTAAAAGTGCGAAAACATGGGTTGAGATAAAGACCGTTTAATAGGTAAAGCAAAAGCCACACACTCAAGCAAAGCAAAATAAGGAATCCATTCACCACTTCCCATGGGCAGGCAGGTGTTCCGCCATCTCCAGGAGACCAAGGCTCCCTCATGCGTAATGGTTAACTGGGAAAGCAAATGCCATCACTGCAAATGTCTCCCACTTCCTTCTTCTTCTCCCAGCTTTATAAGCTGAGCATGAAGCCATATGGTGTGGAATATATACTGCATCAGTTAGGGTCAGCTGACCTGGCTGTGTTTCCCTCCCAACTCCTTGTGCACCTCCAAGCTCATTGCTGACAGGGTTGTGTGAGGAGCAGAAGAGGCCTTAGGTCTGTGTCAGTGCTGCTCAGCAATAATGAAAACATCGCTGTGTTTTCAGCACTGTTTTCATCACAAATCCAAAACACAGCCCCATGTTAGCTACTGTGAAGAAAATTAACTCTATCCCAGTCCAAAATCAGCGTACGTGTCCAGACTAGGAATTATGGGTCTCATACAGAAGTTGGAGAGTGATAAATCATGACCAGCTGCCTGCAGAATTAACTCCCAGCCACTGAGCCTTTTTGCCTGCCTTTTTTAGCTCTCTTTCAGTTCACAGATGTGTGTCCCCCCTCTGCTTGTCTAAACAGTTTGTGAAAGCATTTTGAGTTTAGCAACATGAGAAGGGCAAAAGAAGAAAGAAAATATATTTGCTGTGAACTTTCTACATGGTTCTGAGAGCTGTGCTCTGACAAGGTTCACAAGGCAGTGGCTGACAAGTAAGACAATACTGCACTACAGGAATGAGAAGAAAAGAGCAAGAAGTTGAAGGAAGGCAACAGCAAGGGCAGCAGATTGATGCCGTTTGGGAACATTTTGAATCCCAATACACTCCCTTTCTGTTTGAGGCTTCTGTAACTGTATATTCTTGCGTGGTAACTGCCAGCAATCTTTACAGCTGTTCAGAAAAGTGGTGGTGGCCAGAACAAACTTTATGAATGCTGAGATAAAAGTATAAGACGCATGAAGTGTGATGGAACAGGTAAAAAACTGTGGGTAGATGTGAATAGAAGTAGAAAGGACAATGGGACATACAAGCGTGTTGAGGATGCAAAGTTGTCTGAAGAGTCGCCTTAAGGGTCATGTGCAGCTTGTTGTTTGGGTTAATAGCCCCAGACTTGATTTTCAGCAGCACTGTTAGAGAACGGGCTTCATGATGAAGGAAGAGGGATAAAATAGCTGAAAGGCAATGTGACAGAGTGGAGGATGATGTAGAAAAGGGGTCATGACAGTTCACACAAATGACTCCATTTGCCATCATGAGAAGGACTCAGATTCTGAGACTGAGAGCCTGGCCTATGATTTTTCTGCAGTGCAGGAAGAATTCCTCTCAGCAATCACTTTTGGAATAGTACCCCAGAAAACTGCCATGGCACATTGCATGTGCCAAAGGTGTAAGACTACATGGTGTTAAGGACCAGTACAAAGACAGAGTGCACAGACCTTCTTTTCTGCCATATGGAGTAAGATAAATTCAGAGCAATTAGGCCATATAAAGAATTATCAAGACAGTTTGAGAATGAAGATATGCACAGGAAAGTGGTCCTGTAAGACCTGGGAACAGACTTTTTTTGTAGCTTTTCAATAAACCATTCTCATTACACCTTTCCATACTCATTACACCTTTCCATACTCATTACTTTCAGTACAATGTCTGGAAATTTGGTCCTGAAAATATTGCTGGCACTCAGCCATATGACAACATAGGCTTAGTCTTAACTGATAGCATTTCATCATTCAGAGGAAGTAGCTCTCTAAAGCTTGTCAAAGAATCACTTCCAGGTCAATAAGAAATACATAATAGAGGTGGGAGTTTGTTGGGTTTTGGGGGTTTTTTGTTTGATTTTTTTTTTATTACAAATGTTGAAGTTTTTTTCTCAAACCTTTTGAGGCAAATTAAATACAGGTCCATGTCTGAGTATAAAGAGATCTTTTGTGCAATGCATTGGGCAGAACCCCACTACCATACATTGTTCAACAGACAGGCTGCAAAGATGTAGTATGAGCAAATTTCTCATGCATGCTTGCACCCACACCAATCATACAAGTCATTACTGTTACAAGTAATTACCGTGGTAGTGCTCATCCTATCTGAAAGGGAATTTGTGCTCCCTTGTATGGAATTGTTTACCTCATGATATTTCCACCTCCAACCAGTTTAGCCAGCTTCTGCAGGCCGTCTTGCCTGCGAAACTGGGTAGTTCTTCGGTCTCAAATTATTATCACTGAGCAGTAATCCTCTGAATTTCCCCTTCATTCCACCTTTTTGTGATACTTATTATTCACATATATTATTACAAGTCTTTCAAATTCCTCTTTATGCTTCTTATCTATTTCCATTTACAAAAATATTTGTTTTGCTTCTCTTTGGGTTCTTCCTTTTGTTCCCTTTGTAATTTGTTTACAGTCCATTTTCAGGCAACATAGAGTCAATTGCACCAGCACATAAGCTATGATAATGATTAGTAATAGAATAATTGTCCACTTCAAGACCAATCTGAAAATATTCCCAAACCATCCTCTGGTGTCTGGCAACCATCCACACCTGTTCCATTTCCATTCCTAGTCCTTTAATTTGTGGAGGACTTGCAAATATTTCCTCATAGTAGAAGTGTCAGCAGGTATATGGACAGACTGATCAATGTAGGTACAGCAGGTGGTATTTATCAGTGTACACACATCACATTCCGAGGGCTATACCACCCCTAATGCAAATTGATTCTGCAGTGCTATTTTCAATATTCCTGATACTACTTCTTGTAAGGCCAGAATTTTTTTTGTTGTCATGTTGTGATAGACTCTATAGTCTGGGATACATTTATGATGGCAACCTCAAGCCATGTAAAGAGTTGGAAATAAAGCTTGGATTACTTTCTTCCCACGTCTTCATCTTTTTACATCCCTTAAAATGTTAAGGGGTCCAATGCATTTTGGTAATTTGCAGGGCAACTCTACAGAGAGATTAAAGTGTACTTCAGCATGTGCAAGCACCCATTCCAGGGTGCAGGTGCCTGTGAAGTTCAGCAGCAGGCCTTTGCAGCCACAGTGGTTGCATATCCAGTATACTTTTGTATGATTTACAAACCCAGGGACGTACACAATGCAGATAATAGTAGGGATGTTGGTACTTGGGCGTGCAATCGGAAATACCATAAGGAGTGCTAATTCCACAATTAATAGTATTATGTTCCAGGGACTAATTGTATGCATGCTTCTGTCGGGTTCTCTCCAGGACAGGGTTAATTTTTGCAGTAGCCAGGAGGGTCATTAGTCTATACCATCTCACATCGTTGCCAGGGATAGGGGAAGGGATTTTTTTTTTCCGGGGGTAGGGGGGGTGAAGNGTCATGTAGCAGGGTGAAGGGAGCATTCACTTATTGTTGAGGGGTTCCATGTATTGTTGGGGGGTTCCACGCATTGTTGGGGGGTTCCACGGTGAGCAATCATGTAAAACGTTTGCCTTTTTCTTGTACACTCTGTCGTTAGTATTGTTGCTCTTACAGTTGTCTTATTTCACTGCTGTTTCCAGTAAGTTGTTCTTATCTCAACCTGTGATCTTTACCTTTTGTGCCTCCAATTCTCCTCTCGAGCCTGATGGGAGGAGGGGGAAGTCAGTGAGTGGCTCCTGGTTTTGGAGTGGTTTTGGTGGGAGCACTAATTTGGAGAATACCATTCCTAAACCATATCTTCCACCTCAATCTTCCTTGTTTAATTGTAACATCTCTACAGGCAGGATTCCATGGGTAACTGAATGTTGTCTCATACCTGTAAACCTTCCCTAGATCTTCCCCTTCTCCTTCAATATTCATGTAAAGCGAGGCATTTAGTTCCCTGGGAATGTGGACGTACAGGGAGTCTCTGGCGATCAGTGGTCCAGGGCTTCATGGGAGCCTGTACCATCAATTTCCTGAGTTATACTTCCAAAAAGTGTTAGCCAGCAGAAGCAATGCTAGTGTTCCCTGGGAGGGTAGATAAGTACGTAGGCAAATATTTGTAAGGTTGGTGGAATTTTCCCAGACTTGGGATAATTTAACAAAGCAATTTTTTTTTCCAGACAGTCTTTGCTATAGTAACCAACAAGAAAATATATAAAACTTTTAAACCTGTCAAATCTCTAATTCATGTAACAAGAGTTATACATTATAAAACCTAGACCAAAATGCTCCATTATCAGCCATATAACAAGGAATACAACACAGCACAACTGATCTTGATTGAGTGAGTCCATACATATATATCACGGAATCACAGAAGGAATCAGGTTGGAAAGGTTCTCTGAGATCATTGAGTTGAACCTATGACCAAACATCACCATGTCGACTAGACCATGGCACTAAGTGCCACATCCAGTCTTTCACACCTCCAGGGTGACTCCATCACCTTCCTGGGCAACCCATTCCAATATCTAATCATGCTTTCTGTGATGAAGTTCTTCCTAATGTCCAATCTAAACCTTCCCTGGGGCAGCTTAAGACTGTGTCCTCTTGTCCTATTGGTAGCTGCCTGGGAGAAGAGCCTGATCCCCGCCTTCTTTCAGGCAGTTGTAGAGAGTGATGCCTCCTGAGCCTCCTCTTCTCCGGGCTAAATAACCCTACCTATGCAGGTGAGATTTTGTAATGAGAATCTCCAGCTTCTATTGTGACATCTTGCTGGGTGTCCACTCTGGTTCCAATCTGGTCACCAGTGTGCAGTAATCACACTTCTGGCACTAAATTGTTGGGGAAATTTTGTAACACACCTTGAGGTGTGCTTTAGTATAAAAAGATACAAAAGGCAGTGCATTGGGCAGAGTGCCATCACCTTACGTTCTTCTACAGACAGGCTGCAAAGGTGCAGTATGAGATGATTCCTTACGCACAATTGCACCAGCACCTGCCATGTCATTGCAAGTCATCACTGCAGCATTTCCCACCTTATCTGCAAAAGAATTTTTCCTCCCTTGTACGGAATTGTTGTTCCCCCTCCAGGATTCCTGCTTCCAGTCAGTTAACTTGGTTCTGCAGTCACCTGGCTCTTGCCTGCTAAACGAGATCACTTTTCAGTCCCAAGTTATTATTGCTGAGCAATTATCATCTGAATTGCCCCTTCACAGGAGTGCCTAGAAGCTCTGGTCACAGATCGGAGACTCTCTGTGCTAGAGCCCTGATGAACACAGAAGAGACGGTCACCCTGTACCAAAATGTCTGCAGCACGTCTTCCTGTGTATTATTAACAGGAACAAATATACTTCTCTGAGTCTGTTTAAACTATGAAAACATAGCAGAACTTAGCAGCTCTAGCTAACAGAATGTGGATAACAGAACAAGCAAAATAATAATACTCTATTTAGCATGTACTTGTCACTAGAATGAAAGCTTCCAGATGCTAAGCTGTATATTTCAATTACAGTAGTAACTAAGCCTGCACATACCATTGTACTTTCCCTGCTGTTGTCAGGTGTGCAAGCACTTAGATCTATAAAAGCAGATGAAGGAAAGTAAAATAAAGATTAACTTGGTTTTGTTATTAATTAATTTCTTCCAGTCTTGAGATTTTTCCTGTGTTTATATCTTTTTGGTAAATTTTAATTCATCAGGTTGTTCTTCTACAGATATCCAGAAACAAAAATTTAAAAAATTAAGCAAGATATTTGGAAAAGAAATATTTGCATGCCTAGATAATCAAGATACTATAGTGGTAGCTTATTATTTGGTGATCTGCCATTCACTATTAAGTGACAGAACTGAGTTATGACTATCCATTGTCAAGGACTGAACTGTATTTGCAAATAATTTCCACTGACAAAGCCAGCCAGGAACTTCTGATTACTCAGAAATTCCTAAAGAAAGATAGACTATAAACTGATTAGACTCTTATTCAATGGGAATTGCTAATCACCTGATAGCAAAACCATTTGTTCATCCCTTTAAAAATTTGTAAAAGAAGAACAGTTTAAGCTAGTTGCAACACTAGGATCAGGCTGCACTTGCAATCTAACTGAGTTTACCTCTCTTCAGTAGGAGGAATTTGTAACCTTTGGGATTTTTTTTGTTTGTTTTTCATGGTTTATTCACTATTGGGAGTCAGCTTTGACAACAAGGTGGATCAAGGAAACACACACAGTTTATCAACTAAAGTTATGTTCCGGCAGGAGGAGCTGTCAGTTAAAGTTTAAAAATTTAGCAAGGTACCCCAAAGGAGTTATCTTTCAGTTTAGGTATGGAGGCAGTTTGAGTAGCATGCCAGTTCACTGGCACTAGTGACTCTAGGAAGGGAAAAATAGAAACCAATCAAATGCAGTTTTAATTAGAAACAATTAAATACCGACTAGCCTAACTGTCAAGGATTAGGTGTTATATCCTTATTAAAGAATATTATTCCTTGGTTTTCAGAAGTCATCTAACCATTGTATAGCTGCTGGTTGCAATTTTCTTAAGCACAGAGCAGAAGTTTTTCTGTCTGTTATTGACCACTCTGTATATTGTGGTGATTTCTTACATGAAACTGTAATGGTCAGAGATCCATTCTCATTATAGTTGACTTTCCTATCACTTTAGTTCTTGCTTAGATTCCCTAGTGCTACAAAGCAGTCTATTAAGAATTGTAGAATAGAGTGTAACTATGCCTTAGCACATGTGCCCCCCCCCGTGCTGCCTTTCATTATCTTCACTAGCACTCTCTGCAACCTGGGGCAGATACAAGAGAATTCAAAAAGCAAAATAGGAGGTACTCCCTTGCCATAAAAAGAACTCAAGGGATACTCACTTAATGTTTCTCTGACCATACATAGGATCTTTCAGCAGAAGTCTGCTGAAGCTCTTCCCCTCTGGAATCTGCAGTAGAGTTCTGTTTTTATTAACTTTAGGGAGGCAGACACTGAGGTAGGAGCACATACTGAAGCATCTATTGGAATGAGGAGTAGACAAATCCAATAGAGAATTTGGGTCAGAAAAATATTTCATCTTCTTTTTACAAATACAAGGTGAAAAACTGAGAGGCTGAATACCTGACACCAAAGAGGAAACAGCCATCAGAAGGCTGCTGTGTTGGATGTTATGGGAACAGATAGATCATAGGACAGGATTCATCACAAAGACAAATCCTTACATCTCATCAGGAATGAGGGACAGCTCTCCACTTACCTCTTCCAAATGGTCCAAAACCAACACATATGCCTACTTCTTATTCTGAATTTTTAATTTGTACCTAAATTAGCATTTCTGGATGACCCTGTCTTAGAGAAGATGCTGATAACTTTAGTAATAATTGCAGCAGACTTACTAATTATTACCTGCATTAGATAACCAGAGGAAGGAGATTTGACCTTCTGACTAAATAGATATTAAGTTTTCACAAGACAACACATAAATTACAAGAGACACATCTCTACCTTAAGTTTCAAGAAAAGTATACCACTAAATAGATTTTTTTTTGCACTTTTCATGCCAGGAAAAGAAAAAAAAAACCCTTACTGCTAGTGAACTGATGCCAAAATATGCAGCTTTAGGATCTCTTGTGATTTTGCTGAGCTCTAGACAACCACCTACATGAGTGAGCTGGTTTGCTTCAGGATAAGTTACATCAAGAGCAGTTTCCTTATTACATTAGAGACCCTTGGGATTACACACAAGTTACATGGCTTTATCCTCCGTTTATAAAATTCCTTCCAAGACTACCTTATAAGCATATGTAACTGAGATGCACACTTTGTAGAGGACAATTTACAAGAAAAAATGCCATTGCAGGTATTGACATTTGTAGCTTAAGGCAGTCTAACAAGTAGCACTGTAGACTCACTGACTGAGGAGAATAATGTTCAAAACACACCTTTTAATAGGATCTGAATTGCCATGAAGGTGAGAAATGCAGCTGAAACACAAAGAAAAGCAGTGTGGGGTGATGTAAGCCTCAAATCTGAGTAGTGTATATTATTCTCCTACCTAGATGCCCTTTCAAGAGGCTGGATGAACAAGTAGTTAACAATGGAGCCTCTCTGCAGCTCTCTGCAGTGTCTTAGCCTTTTCTTGCTCTCTTCCTTTCAGCTCATTGGCTTTGTACAACAGGGCACTTACCATTGTATAAAGGAGGTCTGATTTCTTTCAGCTGCCCTCCAACTGCCAAATAAAGGACTAGAGTTTCCCCAAGCTGCCATGTGCTTGTAAATGTTAGAAGTTAACTCCTCTTGTAGGAACTCCTTTGCCCAGGCCTCTCCAAACCCCTTTTTCTAATCCTTCAGGATCATTTACATTTTGGTTATTTGAGCTGGCCACAAACACTCTAATTCTTACTTAAAAAAGGGAGGACCCCTCTGTGTAGTATACAGCAGTCAGCTTGCTAGATTATAGAAGACGCAGTCATGCTAATCCAAACAAGTAACTTTATTATTAATCTACTACCTGTATGTGGTCATTCTGGAGGTTGTTTTCCAAGTTAAAAAAAAACCCACAAGAAACTGCTTCTTTTTTTTCTTTGTCTTTCCCTGTAATCCAAGTAAAACTGTAGAAATATAGTAACATAGCAGGTGCAGACTTTTATGACAGCAATTATTTGTTGGATATTTAAATGTATCTGATCTGTCTAGATACAGTATATTTATGATGAGATTCATTTCTTATACCTGTACATCCTCACAAAGGCATATAAACTCCAGTACTGAGAAAGGTTTTAGCTTAGTCTGTGATATATCCTTTGCACAGCTGTTTAAGGGGCAGCCAGAACTGCTGTATGTCCCAAAGCAACTGCAGGAGGGTATGTTCAGAATAATGACCACTTCTTGCACTTGCTAGCAAAGAGATGATTGGAGCTGTTCCATTTACAGGGTAGTGCTTTATCTTTGAATATATGGAGAAAACAAAAAGTAATTTAGTCTCAAGCAGGGATAATAGAGGCTAGATCTGTATCTGGAAAGAAAGGTCACAGGCTCTTGATCATGTGCAGATGCTAAGAAAGTCACATTGCTACCTAGGACTGGATGTTGATATGATATGGATTAGAGAGAGGTCTTTCTCCAGCCGCAATACTCATGTCACACTCTTCCAATATACCTATTTAGGTGTATATATATATATGTATACATATGTATATATATATTTACACCGATATACTATTTAGGTTCCAGCAGCTGAAAATTACTGAAAAGACACAAGCCCTCATAAAAGGCATTTTCTCTTAGTCAGAGTACTGACAAATGTTAGAACATTTTACAGTAGTAATCTCTCACCTTTCAATACTCATAAGGTTTTAAAGAAATATGAAATGTCCTCACAAAATAAGGCACTCACTTTGAGCACTCAATAACCTTTGTTTTCTAAGTATGTTGCCAACTTTACTTCATTTAACAAAACAAACATATGACATGACATCTTAGTCTTCCAGGCACTTTTACTTGCCATGTTTGTGCACAGTGATTCAAACAGGAACGCATATATATATATACTTTGTGTGTTACTCACAGAATACCTCTGTGAGTTATTCCCCTCATAATTATAGGCTTTCTCTAAATGGCACAGAGGAAATGAATTAGGCCACATTTTCCAAGCAGTACATGCAACAATACACAAGCTTATTTGAAAAACTGACCTATAAAGACTTGTAGTTCATTAAAAGAATTTTGTTATTTCACAATCTTCCCATCCATCACTCTGAGCCTTATCCTTTTCTTTGTGACTTTGTGAAAATCATTTGCTACTGATATGAACGGGGCTACATGCAGGTACAATGAGGGGCTTGCAGTTTTACAGCTCCATCTCTGCTAGAGAGTGTGGAACAGACACAGCACCAGGATAAGGAGGGAGAGAGGACAGAAAGTAGCAGAAAGTAGCACCTTCTAGGCTTCTTTAGGTTGAAAGCTGGTAGAAAGATGGCCACTGAAATAAAGCTTGTAAGCTTTATATATTTAACTTCTCAAAAAATAGCTTATCTATCTTTTTAAACTCCACAAGTTCTACAGTGCATATTTTTGCTGAATCTCTGTCCTTTTGTCTCTCTGGGAGATGATAGACTAGTGATGATCATTATACCACCTGCCTCTCAGGGAAAATCTGTCACCCTGTGTGATAGTTGGGAAGGTTTATACCCACTGCTCCAGACCTGAACCTCTGTAAAGCTAGAAAGACTGGAAGAAAAAACTTGAGACTTCTTCACTTTGATTACACAAGGTATTACATGAACACCCACTAAGGTTATTTACAAGTACTCGCAGAAATAGCTTAGAGTTCATTCCCAACCCCAGGGCTTACCACTGGTTTTAGAAACTGCTGCTAAAAACCTAGCAGTCACAGTGCATTCTTCCCAGAATCTAAAATCAATTGGTTTATCATTCTCCCTACAAGTGCACCAGAATTGCACTTACAGAAACAGACAGATTGTTCCCCCCAAAAAAGCCTCTTTTGCCTCATTATAGAGCTGCAGCAGGCAGGTGAAGCTTCCCTACATGAGATTTCCCGCTTATCTCTGGTCCCACAATAAAGGTTAGTGAGGATAGAGACATGGCTCTTGTAACACAGTCCCAGAGACTCTTGAACCTGTGTAGTGGTTTTGATTCTGGGCCTTCCTTGGTAACCAGGTTGTAACCAAGTAAGTGATCATGTTCCCAGTATTCCATACAATTTTTTACGTAAACCAGGGTATAAATAAGAAGGGGGAGAAGCCTCTTCCTCTCTTTCCTTTCCGGTGGATCCGGGAGCAGGTTCTCTGCTATCGGCTCTGCTCGTGTGGAGGAGTGAGGCCCAGTGAGGCCTTGTGGGCCTTGGGAAGCCGAGAGTGCAAGCCGTCATTTGGTGCAATTCTGCTATCTCAAGGAGAGTAGTAAGATTTTCTTTTGTTAGTTCTTCATTGGTTGCTCCTGGGTTTTGATTGTGCATATCTGTTTTGGCTTTTCCCTTTCCCTTTTCCCTTTGGGAGGGAGGTGTTCGGGGTCCCTTCTTCTGTGTACATAGTATTCTAATTGTATAGAAGTGTAAATACATATATATGTTTTTTATACAGCTTTGGTTTGGTCATTTCGGTGCTTTCAGTAGCTTTTCCCTGCTCCCTTTCCCTTGTGTTCGGGGGGAGGAAGAGGCCGCAAACTAAGGTTTGAACATTCGGCGGGAAAGCCGGATCCAAACCATTACAACCTGGAATACAGAAGATGTAGAAATATGCTGTTTTCGTGATTTTCCTAGAAGATGTTAAAGAATCAGAATTTAGATGTCAACTTTGTTTCTATACAGCACAGCACAATGCAATGCAGAAAAGAATGGCTGGATACAAACTAACAAATAGAAGAGCTACATTGGTTTAGTGCTATACTTGAACTATTTTATTGGAAAAGCACATTAATCCACAGATATTGTATTAATCCCACTGGGAACACAATAACTGCTTTATTCTTAAAAAAAAATCAAAAGGATTTTGGCACAAGGAAGTAAAAAAGAATAGACAGGAAATGTTACTAAATTTCTTAATATAATTTAAAATTTATATTCTAAAAATTAAAAATACAAGGTGTCCAAAGAACACATTACAAATATAAACTTTGCTGCTAAAGTTACAAGTTTGGAAAAATAAAGAAAATCCAGTGTTACCTTACAATTTCCTCTTCTATTATTAATCAATATTTCACAAATTGTGTTTTTGATACAATATTCTTCTGTCCCCTGAAACAAATGTTTCACAATGACAGTTATTCAGCCTTGTATTTTCTCTTTTTTTTTTCGTTTGGCAACCTACAGTCTATTTGCTACTCATGATTCAAGCTTTTTTCTTAAGACAGGCCTATTTTCCTCTTGGTCTTTTCAAGTGTACTTAACCATCATAGTTTGTGAGAGTGAAGAATTCTAGGAATTATGTTCTAATGTCTGCCATGTGAGTTTTGAGGCTATTGACATTTTAGCAACTGAGAAGACAAACACGGAGGCATTAACAGTAAAACCTGTAACTAATATTGAGTATTCAACATAAGAAAATCATGGTTTAGGGCTAACTTTGGTTTAAATTAACTTTTCTGACTTAGTGAGATACTTCGTCCCTCAGAATCAGGGATAGAGTCCAGTTGTCCTAGAAGAATTAATTTGCCTTGATTGAGGCCTAACTTCTTGCTTTTCCTTTACCATTTGTCTAATTCACAAATTACCAGATTCTAATATTTTATTTTCTGAAGAAGGGATCCTATAGAAAACAATCATATTTCCTTGAATGATCTAACCCATATCAGAGCAAATCTACTCAGCATGCTATATTATGCAGGGACCTTGCAGAAGAAATCACTACTAATCAAGGCAAGACTGCCTTGTCAATTAAAAATAATGAGAGTGTCTCAGGCATTCTCAAGCCTGACATTTCCTAAAATTCGAGTAGTTGACTTTGCAACCAAAATAAAGTTCTTGTAAGATTTCTCTGTGTGTCTTGTCCTATGTATGATCATATATTAACTCTTCATCAGCACAGTTAGAATTATTGAAACTACTGCAGAGACAGTTTTTCAGACTCAGTGAATTAGAGCAAACTTCTTTTGCCATCACTAAAAAATAAGGAGATATTTGTTGCAACCTGCTGGAAAGTGGAGGGTTTGGTCCGCTCCGGGAAGGTAGCGAAGGGTTGCCGGCTAGCTAGCAGGTCGCGGCATTCGCTGAGCTCCGGGCGCTATGACATAGCGGCACAGGAAAAACACGCACGCACACAGCACTGGAGATGGAGTGGAGTGAACCTTATTTAGATGGTGGCGGTTGTGGAAGGGTCTGGAAGAAAAGCGGAGCTTACCAAATTAGGTAAGACTAGTAGTTACCGGTTTACAAACCTGGGGAGGATAGGGGGAGGAAAGGGAGGCTTTTTTCAGATTTGAAACGGGGAAGGTAACACGGACATACATAGTAACTGAGAGAGATTGTGACCTTATAAGGAATAACAACATTAACAGAGCTTAAACCTATTATATACGAATGAATAACAAAGCATTTAACAATTATAACTACATAACTTCTGTCTTAAACTTGTAGAGATTTTCTGTAAAATGAGTTCCCACAGATATTTACAGTTCTGATACCAAAGGAATGGTGGGGAGACTTGACTATTGAAACCTTCATACATGACATTAGAATCGTCAACAAGACAATTGTCAATTTTCTTAAAGCATAAGCCATTTTGTTTCACTGTGCCTCTGATACTCCTCAAAGCTCTTGCTCATTTTGGCTTCCTGTTCCCATTCTCCTCATCTAACCATTTTAAACCTCCTTTCCTTCATAAAGGATGTGTTCCCTTGTGTTATTTTCACCTGCTGCTTTTTTTTTTTTATATATTTTCACACTTGTCACTCCTTGTCTCTGATTCCTATTCCAATCTTTCCACTCCAACTTTTCAACAAGTCTCTTCCTCAACTTTACATCCACAAATCAGGATTCACTTCCCTATTCTTTTGGACATTACTCCCTCCACCTCAGTTGCCAGTTTCAGCTTCCTTTCTTACTGCTTTAATCTAAACTACCTATCCCTATCTACCCTCTTCAAGTCCTACTCATGTCCCTTTGAATTTTAATCAGGCAGGATCCTCCTAAAGCAAACAGCCCTAAAGGTTGAGTACAGTATAAGGGAAAGAGTGTCCTTGTTCTTACATGGATTGTTTCTGCTCCTGCCTGCAGCAGCCCACAGCTGCAACTGCATTGAAAAACCTGCTAAAATGTCAAGAATGGAACATGTTCAAGTAAATGAGTCTATGAGATATAAAACTGCAAAACTGATAAAATTGTACAGAGCAAGAGTGAACTGTCTTTTTCAGGGGTACCTATATGACCAAAATTCTAAAAGACAAAAGGCTTCTGTCTGACATTACCATCTCTTCACTCTTGCATCTTCTAGCCAGGTCCTTTCATTAGCTCATAGCGGAGATGGAGTTTTCCAAAGAAAAGAATTAGTTAACCTTTAGCTAGGAATTGATAGATGTGAGGGTATGAGGCCTGATGCTCTTCTGAGATAGAGCTGTGGACTTGCTTATAAAGTGCAATATGTACTCAGTACAAGACCACTTATACTGAAATATATTGATTTATAGTTGATGATCAAACCTTTTTTCAGACATGAAGGATTACAGTTGAAGAGTCTATAATCTTGAAATCTTGGGAAATATTTCAACTCCATTCCAATTTAACAAGATTTCAGTTTGGTAATCCACTGTGGGGTTTAGTGTATTGGCAGCGGGGGAGGGTTTGGAGTTTTTGTTTGTGTTTTGTTTTTGTTTTTGTTTGGTTTTTTTTTTTTGTTGGGTTTTTTTTTGTTTTATTTTTTAGTCCAGTCTGCATATCCATTGCATCTTCATATTTTTCTAAGCTAATTGAAGAGTTGGCCTTTATAATCATGAGAGAGAAATGAGCTCTTTGTGGGTGCAATTAATCTGATATACACTGGATTTATACTTTTATATAAGAGGCATTGTGTTTCTTTTCCTCTGTGCTGTACAGAAGCAGTTTAATCTGTTTCTTTCCGAGATCCTTATCTTTTGTAGTTTTTAACAAATTCTCTTATTCATGTCTGTGTGCATTTTCCAAAGTCCACTCCTGAGCCAAATTCATGTGTATGTAACTGTGAAAACTGAATTCTAGTTTCAAATGCACTAGGTTTATTTTTGGAATCTCTTATATGTTCTTAAAGCTGATAAATTGCAAAAACAGCGTGTGATTTTGGCCAGGCAGTTTGTGCCCTCTTTTCTTGGATAAAGCCAGAGGAACAGAGAGCACTTCCATAGCTGTTAGACTGAAGCACAATGTCCTTGCTAAGGGGAAATGCTTTACTCCACTTTTAGATAAAGGTGTTTTGAAAGAATGGAGCTTTTTCCTCAGCTATACCAACCCTTTAATAGAGTGGAAATAGTCCCTGAGCATGTGGCAAAATCCTTTGTAGCTATTGCTTTTCCATAAATACCTGAATATGCAAGACACAGTGTGGCCTTAAATACATCTCTCTGAGAATAAACTGTGGCAAAAAAGTACAATATTTGAGTTTGAAAAAGAATTTGTAATCTGATGCCATAAAATTTCTACTTTTAACCATCTCTCCTTGAATCACTGTTTTAGCACTACTTTTGCCTGCTTAAAAAGTTTTGAAACAAACACGCAGGCAGAAAGGGTGAAGTATTATTTGTCCCTTAGTGAATCCTCAAAGGAAATCAAACAAAGGAATAAAGTTCTGTAGCAGATGAAAAATTCCCCTACCTTTTATTTTCTCTCTGTTTGTATCTGGTTCTGTTGATACTTGAGATCTCTTATGCATTCACAACAACATTTCTCAATTTAGCGAGCATGCCATTGCAATTGATTTAGACAATGCAATAGCTGTGACAGCAATCGGGAGACACTCCAAATTTAAAAAGTAACAGGACACGCAAAATTGAAGCCTACTGACTGTTTTTGTGATAATTGAATTTCATTGAGTTTTAGCAGTGAGGATTGAGTAATAAAAGGGCTGTTTCCAACCACAATTCCAGGAAATGTCTTGGGCAGCACGTTTCAAAAAAAATATGTTGAACATTTACACGTAGAAATCATCTGAGTTACTGATTCAGCCCAACAAGCTTCTTTCCCTCTTAGCTGCAAAAATAATATCAAAATAAAATAGGCAAGCCTTTGAGATAAAGAATTAAAGATAAAAAGGGCTGAATAATATTGCATAGCTCCAGGATGGCATATTTGCTGTGTGGGCAATTTAAATATGTTCCATCATGAACAGTTGCAAATGAGAATCTCTTTGGTTGCGTTTTTTTCAGAACAGTTACTGAGGAAAACTCTTTTCTTGGTGCTTAAAAACTTAATTTTTCACAACAGAAAATACGCATTAGCTTTTTATGATGTCTGAACTCATTTCTCTTGGAGTGATTATATTTCTAGGGGTCAACTTTGAGATCTTGCTTTCAATAGGAACAGTAGTTCTCTCTATTCTTAATGCAATTCCAATTCGGTCTGCTGACACTCAGCACTGCTTTGAGAAGAACTGCCTTCACACCTTCAGAAACAGCAGGTTAAGAAGTTGCACAGAATCTTTTGTTCTTCATAGGAAACAACGAGGCTTCTTAATACACTGTCCAACTGATCTTCATTTCTGCAAGAAGAATTCAGGCAAGTTTAATCTAGACTGGATACAAACAGATCTCTGTGACTGCTCCTTTGATTACAAGAAATGTTCTCTCCCTCTTCTCAGAAGTTCCAGCCTTAAACAACTTCTCCTTCTATGTAAAGCAGTTCTTCAGAAGTGAAGGTTTTTTGCCTTTTTGTTATTGATTTCCTGAGTTCAGAAGCTTGAAAGTGGGTGATTAATGAGTATGTGATCCAGACCCTGAACAAAAACCTAAATAAAATAATGTTTTCCTCATCAGATATCTGACCTATTTTACAGTAAGAATTTTTCTGACTGGTGAAACTGCAGGTAAGTGTTGTCTCAGAGCCTAGCCTTACAGTAAGGATGCATGTACAGCACTTTGAGAACAACTATTGCACATCTGTGTTTTATACTGACGCTCAGTCCACAAGTTTCACCAAGTTTTACAAGGGTCAGGACTACATTTGACTGCAAACTCAAATATCTAAGAGAATGATACCCAAGGGAAGCAGCAAATAACTTCTTTTTTAATTTACATGCCTGCTACTTGAGACATGCTGTATGACAGGTTTATATGGTACTCAGAATGAAATAAAATGTAGCTCAGCTCTTTTTATCATTTTTAACAAATAATGGTTGCATTGAAAGACTTAAAAAGAATAAGGTTAACTAAGAGGGGTTTTTTTTTCCTGAATAATTGCTGATTAACCTGTTTTAAGATCTTTCTTTCATGTATTCACAGATTCTACTTTGTTACCTTGAAGACATGGGAACAACTGATGGGAATTTAAATATAATTCATGGTAATGGATTTGGGGCAAAACTTAATCAAGTCAGTGCATTGCTCTGCATAAATAAATAACTTTTTGTCCAAAAAATAAGCTAGGTGTGCATTGCACAGATGGAATTGTAAACAAAAAAAAAAAAAAAAAAAGGCACCTTAATTACTCATTCATGAAAAGGGAATGTGGCAAAATGTGGGAGAACATACAGTTGGACATGTAAATCCAATAAGAGTACAGAAGAGCAACAATGGCAGCATGGGGAACCATAAATCAGTGTTGATTGGCATTTACCATTAATTTGTATTCCGGGTGTGATGCAGCTAATGAGGCACTGGGAAATAGTGTATATTTGTGAGACAGTGCTCAGAATTGCTCTGCCACCATGCCAAAGACCTGGTAAATTGAGGAAGTTTCACGATTGCCAGCTTTTTGCTCAAATGCAGAATCTGACTTTGAGGGATCAGGTTTCCTCTGTCACAGTGAAAAATAGAGATCCACAGCGATACATTTAAGAAAACCACAGAGAATGTAAATGTAAGCCAGCTGGGAGAAAGAAGAAAACATACCAGATAGTTTCTATGGTGTAAAAACTGAACTAGAGTATAAATGCAAATACCTTTCTGTCATGATAACTTTGGAGGACATATTTAAATGGTAACAGAAATGCAAGAAACTTGAAGGCATTGAATTACTTCTAAATTCTGCACAGAAAGCAAACTTTAGTCAGCCCCCACACTTTTCATTCTCTCTTTTCAGAATAGGTTAAGGTAGAAAAAATCAATAGGCTATTAAAATATTTCATAGAGGTATTTCAAACCAGTTCTATAGACATATTCTTATCTACTGGCAATGCACGTGTCTGTCAAGCAATGACAAGACTCTTCTGGAGGAGAACTTTTTTAATATTAGAATAAATACTAGAACGTACTACGCTGCAAATGTCAAAAGTACAAGCAAAAACCTGCAGGGAAGGTTCTTTTTGTTCTTTTTTTTTTTTTTTTTTTTTTTTTTTTTTGTCTGCTGAGGCTGCCCCTCTTTTGGCTTGCTCAGAGCACAGGTGCACAAGGCAGGAAGGCTTCCTTGCATGCTGAAGAGAAGCAGGCTACTGCACTACGGACTTGTCATGGTGCCTCAGGGTACTCAACAGCTGTGCGTGCTGATCCTTTTCACTGTAATAAACCATAGAGCAATGCACTTTTGCCAGCTGCACTTGTGGTTTTGTTTACTGCAGCTACTCAGCAGCTTCGTTATTCTGAAGGAAATGTCCATTTCCTTGTAAGGTGCATTTCATCACCAATTATTCCATTTTAAGGGCCCAGAGCGCATTACAGAGTGTGGGCTAAAAGAGAAGTCCTGATGGTGTACTTAGACATTTTGCTAGCTAGACAGTAGATTTGTGGAATGAAACTGGTTTGTTGCTGATTATCAGCATGCACAGGATGAATGCCAGAAGCAGGTCAGGACTAGGAATCAGCTTTACCACTGACTCAATGTGTAACCCTGCTCACATCACTCTGGGGTTAGATTCTGGTCCCAGTCACAACTTTTAATACTGTAAACCAAGACATGTCCCTCCATGTTAAAAGCTATTCACTTGAAAATGCCCATCCAGCTCCGTTTTCAACCTGCAGACCCCTGAATTGCAGAGATACTTCTCTTTTTAAATTACTCTTCACACAAAAAAATCCAGCATTTTGAAATCACATCATTTCTATTGTAACTTAACAGCAAGGAAATACTTCAGCTAAAAGTTCACCTGAGATGCAGAAACTGCATTATTTCACTTAAGGACTTTGAGTAACTCCATCCAGGTACAGCTCTGGGAAGAGGTTTCACCCTAGAAGCTCATCCTCTTTTTAGGGGATGGCTTGAAGGAATTTTTTTTTTTTTTTGATTAAGTAAATAGCAACTGGGTAAAAAGCATGGATTGTTTTTGGAGCAGGAAGCAGTGTAGCCAGATCATGTCTCATCTTTGGTCCCACTATTCTCTGACTGATCAGTAAGAGCTGAAAATGCCCCAGTTAAGAAGCCTTTCTTACTTGTGGTACACCTTTCTTTGGAGTGGTGACAATTGCATGCTTGTATACCTATCCTCTGGCAGGTAGGGGCTTTTTACCTAAGCTCAGAATGTTGCAATGCAAAAACCTGTCGCACCTATATCCTTTTGTGTATCTAATACTATTAAGATATTTTTCCCCACCAAGGCAGTAAAACCAGAAGTTTGTGCTTGTTACAGACCAGAGCAAACACGTCAATTGTTTTGCTAAATAAGCAGACCTATATAGTCTAGCAATGGCACGATGATTTGGTTGAATGACTCACTGTGTCATTACTGTCTGAAGATTCCTCTGCACTAAAATTAGATCATGCAGTTCGTGATCAACCCTGGGAGTAAAGATTAGAATCCACTCATACAAACTTTTTAATCTATCTTGTTTCTGTGCATCGTCAGAGTCTTTGTTGGAAAGTTGTTGTTTGCAGATGATTGTACTTGCAGAGCAAAAGGAGCAAGACCTGAAGATAATGTCATCTAATTTCCCAGCCTCTTCTTTAAACCTTGATTTAGCATTTCAGCAGAACAGATTTGAACCAACTAAAACTAAATAAACAATATTCCCAGATTAGCAGCATAAAAATAAGTGCAATGGGTCTGTTTACTTTTTTTTAGAGTAAAATCTTTCTGTAATGATGCCTAATTTTTGTGTCTAAAGCATCATCTTTGCTGTTGTTCTTCCTGATTTCTATCTCTGAAAACACGCCAATAACAATGACCCAAATATCAGGCTTTAGTCAGAACATGCACTTACATTCTCTTAAGTGATGTTGGGATAAACACTTACTATTAACAACACGTGAGATAAAATGATATATCTTCAATCACTCCTGAGTAAAATATAAAAAAAGATAACAATGCTTTAGTGAAGTGCACTGGAAGAACATCTGCATAGGAATGAACATAGATGGACTTGTAACATTGGATTTAGGTGCTCAAACTTAGGCTCTTTTTATGTCTTTATTTCTGTTGCATGAGTTCTTAAAATGCATAGTCATCTTCTGCTGAAATCCTGAAAACATAAAGTTATAGATGTGTTTATAATGAACTAATGCATGAAAACTACTTTATGTTAAGCAAATAATTTGTTTAAAAAACACTTCAGCAGTAAGCTGTGTAATATTGATAGGCAACACAGGGGGCTTCTAGCTGCCAATAGAACTGCATTCATCAACAATGACTGAACACAGTCATTGAAGTAAAGGTCTCTGAAAATAATTATTAGTGCAGCAAACCAAAAAACCAGCTAAGTTTAAGACAACAGTTGCAGTAATTTGCAGTTTATAAACTGTTTTGCTGACCTTATTTGGGCTACTTGATATTTACCCGGCTGAGTAAATCACAAGTAATCACAAGTAAATCACATTTTCTAAAGTGCCCTGGGACTGTGGCCGTGCTGATGACCATCATACTTCCTTATGGTTATCTTCAGAGATGCTGCTGGGAGCACATATGTGGCAGTGAAGCAGGCATCCCTGGAAACCAGCTTCATACAGGCTTTATGGTCATGAACAAACTTATACATTACCAATTATCAATCCTGCAGTCTTTGATCATATCCCTGTTATCACTGGTTTTTAATGGTTTTACATGGGTGCTCATTAAATACGTGAATCTCTTTCAAATTTACTAGGGTTTAAATAACATTAATTAATTCATTTTTTCTTTATACTTCAGTCACTAATACAAATTATGGCAATATAGACAAAGAAAACACCTTTTTGAAGAAGCTTTTGTTAATGTTTTCTTCAGTTGGTTTATATGTTGTCTCCATGTACTAATCACCCTGGTTGTAAAAGAAAGGTAAACCTGACAGGAATTGCACATTCATTTTTATAAGAAATGGTTTAAAATGTCTCTTTTTTTCCCTCCTGATCTGTTACACCCTAAAGAGGTCCATTACTCACTGTTCTATGACTCATTTTCTGCCAGAGTATAATTTATATTTGTGCATTCCACCATTTGCTCTGGAAATATACATATTACACTAGTCTATTAGGAATTTGGCAGAGGCAAATTGGCTGAGAATTAGGATCAACGTGCTATTTTTGGTTAATTTGTTTTTTGGCAGCAAAATCTTTGATAAACAGAAAGTTGCATTGTAATTTCATTTATTATTTTCCTCCCTATACGTTCTCCATTCCAGGCTACAGCCTGAGATGTTTTTCAGCTACTCAGTTTTACTTGGATTGAAATCTTAATTTGGTGAATTAAAATAATCAGCAAGGTAATAGAAACCCGATCCTTTTATTCAGGGTTAGCCAAACCAGATTATTCCAATATTTCTAAATAAATGTCTATTTAACCAGGATTTTTTTTAAGAATTATTAAACTACACACTTTTTCTTGGAAAAGAGTTCAAAGAATACCAGTATTACACTGTGCTAATTTCACACAATATTGATTGTATAACACATTTGTGGGCAAGGTATCTTACGAAAAAGTAATTTTGAAGTGTGACTTTCCTGATGAAACAGACTTTGGCCATTGGAATTCTGCTTGAGATTTACTAGAAAATTGTTGGCAGACCTTAAGCTCAGACACATTGTTAGATTTTCTCATTCTAATGGTTAATTTTGTTGCTCTGCAAGTGAACATGATAATTAAACAAGAATGCAAAAAGACAAACATTATTTTTCCAAGATAATATTGCATTGCTTTTTAAGAGATCAGAATAGTACAAACTGTGATTGAGCACTGACTGTAATATTAGCTAATTGATAAACATTTCAGAAAGCTTTTGACTATTGCTAACAGCTGTTCTTTGTGTGAACAATACAGGTGGATCATCTCCAAATGAACACTGACATCTCCAAAAGAATATTTTATCAGTATAGAACACTGAAGTTTTATATTGATAATCACAGTCTACAGTATATAACTTCTAATAAACCACTTAATATTCTGGTTTCAAAACCTCTATTTTTATTATGATTTGAAAATAATATGGACATATTTTGTGATATTCAGATCTATTCTAGCTCCTTTTTCTTTTCTCTTTTCAGTTTCAAACCAAGAATGATGCCATAACTCTTAAGAAGTCAATAAGTCTGGAGTCACAACTGCCACTGAGAATCATTGCTAAAGTTGGATCTTCTGATGCTTAACTTAATTCTCTCTCAAAAACTTAGCTACCAAAAGAAAATGTAACAATAGCTGCAAATGAATGTGGAATCCAAAGAACTTGCATCTTCTAAATATTCTCTTTAGTTAAAGCCATTTTCTATTCTTTTTTTTTTTTTTTCAGAAACCCTCTACTCTTCCTTCTATTCTCAGAATACTGGTTTTAGAAACACTAAAAGAGATGCTCTGACATGCACGTCTCTAATTAAAATTGTACTACAGGCACTGGGGTAGAGAATTCCACCTACAGACAGCAGACACACAGTTCTGAATGAAGACAAGAATTGTTCTTGTCCAACTATGTCACAGACTTCTCAATCTTACCATTTAATTATGAGAGCACTAAGTTACATCTACACCATATAGTATTGTGTGGAGCAAGCCTATCGTATAAAGCACTTGGTAGTGGTTCTAGTACTCACATTTTAATGTTGTTACCACATGTAATGATGTAGCAAACCAACACTGGCAAAACAAAGGATAAAAATTTCTTCAATCTCTAACTTTATTTTGGTTTTAATTCTGAGGACATCGGTGGAATTCAACACCAGAGAGTCATTAGACTCATCCTAAAATAAAGTCTAACATAGGCAAACTGAATCGTCTTATGCAGAGTCTAAGAATTCTCTTTTCAGTATGAAAAGACTAGATAACCACTAGTTTGGACAAAACACCTACAGTGGGATTTGTCCACTGTAACCTGGATATCAGAAAGATAGGTATCTTACCTACACACCTTAGGGTCACTTTTAAAGCTAGAGTTCAGTTTTAGTTTTTAACAATTAATAAAATTTCATAACCTCTTCACTAGAAAAACACAGCTCTTCAAAAAGCCCAAGAGTGAATTAAGCTAACGGTAAGAATGAAACTAAAAGGTACAAAAATGAAGGTAAAAGTCACACTGAAGCTACTGAAAAAAAATTGCTATCCAACAAAAATGTTATAGTTCTATACCTTTTTTGCTTTTTCCTAGCGAATTTTTTTCCATACCAAAAGCTTCTTGCTAGCAGGCTAAGATGCTATTGTTATGCGAGGCCAGAGCTTAACCACTGCTTCGCTGTAATGCTAAATAACCTCAGCACACCAGCTAAACTGGTGAGGGAGTTTGGAGGTTTTTCAGCTCTTGGTATGAGGCAAGTCACAGTAGGAAAGAGAATGATGAAAGGAAAAAAAAATCTAGAGAGATGGAAGCTACCTAAAATTAATGATTTTTCAAGATTGTTCTAAGAGAAAATAGTCATATAGATAAGCTTATTTAATCAAGGATCTAAGGCAAAAGTAGCCAATATGGGAGAATTAAAGACATTTGCTGCAGAGTATCACACGACACAACTCAAATGACAGTCTGCAAAAATGGGAAATGGCAATGACTTCCAAAGAAAAACCTCTAAAGGTTTATGCTTCCCAGCAGGAGTTTGCAGGCATCAGTACAAGATGAACTGCTTGTGCAAGGACTGACAATATCAATTACAGTTGAGCAGAACTCTTCGGAGGAGTAATGTGCAACACTGTCTTGCATGAGTATATCCTCATGAAAAAGGAATAGGACAGATACTAATTTTGAGTTGGATATGTGTGTACAAGCTAATGAGATTTCAGAAGCAATGGTAATAGCATGTTGTTAAGAAAAACACATTTGAAAGAAAATAAATCATTGAAGCTCTAGATCTACTGTGGTCAGAAAAATGTTATCCCCACTAACACAGAATGTGATCTGAATTGGATATTATGTATTTCACCTAATTTCATGTAAAAATTTGGAGTCAATATTCTGATAAAGGGAAGAAGGCTGTAAAAATGTTGTGCCTATAATATATGGAATTTGCATTGAAGGTAGAAGTAAGTATACACTGTTTGGGTTTAAAATGAGCAAATGGTCTTGAAAAGAAGGTACATGCAGAAGAACAGAGGGCAATGACAAAAAAAAGGCATCTCACAGAGATAGGGAAGCTCTCAACAGTTTATGCTAAAGAGTAAATATACCAAGATTATCCCCCAGGCCATGACTCGAGTGGAGTATCCTGCACCTTAAGTCAAAGGCTCTAAGATCTTTGTAGGTTAATTACTTCAGTGTATAGAGGATACATGGAAAAAACTGTAATAAATTTTTATTATTGGTGAGTACACAGGTCAGAAAATAAAATAATAAAAAAAAGAGATTTCTGCATATGCTTAAAAACCAGAATAACTGTAAAAAACCCCCAAACCTTATATGGTTATATCTGCAAGAGAAAAAATTAACAAGGTGAAATATTATTCTATCTCTGAGGGATTGACACCTTTAAAAATACATAGCACATATTTTTGCATGTGAAATGTTTGTTGTGGCAGATCCCAAGAGTGGTCATCTGGTTAATATTTGTGACATAATAGCTAAGATTCAGTTCAGCTAACTTAAGCCATCAAATTTTGTCCAAAATGCCTTGATTTTGTGCTTTATGAGCTCTTGAATAGTTCTTTCATCTTCACTTATGGCAATGTCTACAAGCTTGATTCAGCTGCTGTAACATGGGCGTCGGGTACCATGAGATATTCTAGAATACAGAACGTAGTTTTACAGGGCAATGCCACAGGACTTACAGGACTGTTATACCTTTCTAGAGAGGCAGCTGGAGGTAAGGCAGCACCTAAGGGCTCTCAAATGATATGAGACAGTCATGTAGTGTGCAGGCAACTGGATCAAGGCCTAAATCTTCATTATCTGTAAAAGGAGATCTATCTATCTATCTATCTATCTATAGATACATAGATATAGATATATAAATTATCTGTAATGCTGGCTCACATTTATGCTTCTACTTGTAGACACCTCCATTAACATGTTTCAATCTGAAAGTAAATTCCACTTGAGTTGTCTGCAACACTGTGATCTAGACCTCTGCTAGGTGTCCAGGCTTCCACTGTGACTGATGGAGACATAGCTAGCACAGGCAGAGCCTGATTCCTTTAGCTGAACAAATATCTAGTAACCTTTCAGATGTCCTACTATATCCAAGATCATTGCACAGACTGGCAAGATATGACTCAGAATAAACATGAGACCTACATCTTTCTGGAACAGGAGCTGAAAGCCAGATAGGATATTCGACAGTGCAAAAAATAGCACAAGGTGGCTGGCCTCAGGCAGATGAAAATTGAAATTTGTAAATTTAATACAAATTGCTCTTTCAGATTTCTCAAGAGAAGGGTACCAAATTTCAGGCTTCGACTACAAATGGATTGATCTGATTTGAAAGTCCCGTCTTATTTAACAGAATTCACTGTAATATCCTGAGCTATTTCTCAGGATAAACCCTGAAGGAAATATGTAGAAGTACTTTCTGATATTGGAAAAACATTTCCACGATCAATTATCAATTTGCAGAGGATCTCTTAGTAGTAGATAAGAGATGTAATTTGAAGTCAGTACAGAAAAGCTGTTACTAGGGGTGTTTGTGCTTAGGTAGAAACCAAGAAATCTAAAGGTCAGAAGCATTTTGAACTAACATAACAGGGGCAGAGACATTGACAAAATGTAATTCTAAACTGAGGCTGAATCAAAGAAACACATCAATGTTGCTGGTACACACACAAAGGTAAAACAAGCCCCTTCACTCCCTGAAAATCAAAGTTAAACATACCTTTGTCTACTAGACAAATATTTTTACTGAACATCTTTGTACCATAGCAAAATGGCCTTTTGATTGGAATATACTTTAGTTTTCAGTCAAAAGCTTTTATTGCTAATTGCTACTACTAAATTTTATTGTAAAATTTTCATTTCAAGAGGCCCTTGAGTTATGCAGATATCAGAATTCTGGTATTAATTTATATATGTGTGAGATCTGATATGACTGAACGGCTGGGAGAAGAAGTTAATATTCTGGAGTTCAGAGGGACCTCAGCAGGCTGGAGGAGCAGCTTGACCAAAGTCTCATGAAATTCAACAAAGGCAACGAAGTCCTGCACTTGAAATTAAATTAAGCATGCAACGGTACTAACTGTGGGCTGACTGGCTGGAGGGACAGCTCTGCAGAAAAGAACCTAGTGACCCTGGGGGACAAGTGGAACTGGAGTCAGCACACATCCTTGTGGGGAAGAAGCTTATTCATATATTGGGCTGCATTATTAAGGATATAGCTAGAAAGCCAAGGGAAACATTTATTCACATCTTCCCAGAACTTGTGAGCTTGCTTCTGGAATATTATGCCTGGTTTGGGGCATTACTGTGAATGATAGATATTCAGAAGCTAGAGACAGTCTAGAGGAAAAACATTAAAATGCTTAGGAGGCTGGGCATGGGACATACGAGGAAAGCCTGAAGGAACAAGCTGCACAAGGGAGTCATGGAGTCTCCCTCTCTGGAGACATTCAAAACCCACTTGGACACATTTCTGTGTCACCTGCTCTAGGTGACCCTGCCTTTGCAGGGGGACTGAATTTGTTTAGCCTGGAGACAAGTGGGAGAGAGAATGATCTAACTGCCTAAAGAAGGTGATAGAGAAGTTGGAGCCAAGTTCCATGATAGAGAAGATGGAGCCAAAAGTACAGTGATAGGATAAGAAGAAATGGTTGCAAGTTACAGTGAAGAAAATTCAGACTGGGTACATGGGAAAGACTCTTCACCTGAGAGTGTTTAAGCCCTGGAAGGGCCTGCCCAAAGAGGCTGTGTAGTCATTGTTCTTGGAAATATGTAGAATTCGATTGGACAAGGTCTGGACAGTTTGGTCTAATTTTGATGTTACCCTTGCTTTGAGCAGTAAGAGGTTATACTAGATGACCCCCAGAGGTCCCTTTCAGCCTAAATTATTACATGAATCAGTGAATATTTAGTGTAATCCTTTTTCCTCTGTTGAGTTCCTAGCCAACAGATTATAATAGTCCAAATTCCACCAACATTCGAAATGTCCCTCTGTCCTAAAGCAATGTTGGATTTTTCTCTGCTCTGTATTTGTTCATTTCTTCTTGCTACAAGTTTTTCTGTGCTATTTAGAGTCACAAAATGGGTCAGATTGGAAAGGACCACAGTGGGTAATCTGGTCCAACCTCCCTGCTCAAGCAGGGGCATCCTAGAGCACATGTCACAAGATTGTACCCAGATAGATCTTGAATACCTCCAGCGAGGGAAACTTCACAACCTCTCTGGGCAACCTGTTCCAGTGCACAGTCACCCACACAGTAAAGTTCTTCCTTGTGTTCAGTTGGAACTTCCTGTGTACCGGTTACTGCCCATTGCCTCTTGGCCTATTGCTTGGCACCACCAAGAAGAGCCAGCCCCATCCGGTTTGACACCCTCCCTTCAGACACTTATAGACATTCTCGAGGCTGAAGAGGTCCAGCTGCCTCAGCCTGTCCTTGTAGGAGAAATGCTCTGGTCCCTCAATCATACAATACATTTACATGATACATTAATTATCATGAAATTAAACTGGAGGGGTAGCAGGGAAGAACAGGAGAAAAGATGACTTGAATCCGTAGCATGGAGGTTAAGGTATTCTTCTGCCTGTTAGGAACATTTATCCAATACTTTAAAAAGACTCATGGGAGAAGGCATTGGAGCTGTTGAATAGTCATATCTGCCTTTCTGCAGTCTCTGCCACATGAATCATAATTTCATTGCTGCAAAATACCTCAGCTCCAATAGGAAAAGCCTCCCTTTATTTACCTTTAATGCCACCTGCACTTTCCAACATCTGTCACAGATGAATTCTCAGTGCCCAGGGCAGCCTTATGGAACAAGTGGTTTGAATTTCTTGAGGTTGAAGAATCAATTAAACACAGGTTCTTCCACTGTTGAGTGACTAATACAGCAGTTGACTAATATAGGAAGCAGAGTTACTGTGATCTTTTTAAAGTCTGCTTGCTAAAGGAGCTTAGCATGTTAGAGAAAATCTATAGATCGAACCCTAAAAGAACATGTAGTTTCTGACTCCAGTTAATATTACGCATTCAAGACACTTGGGAGGGATGTACTAATCCAGGCAAGGCGAGACATCAAAGCCAAGTGGAGACATGGAGTTTTGGGTTAAACAAAGATCAGTCAGCAGCTGGGTGGTTATTTCTGGATATAAGAACCTCAGTTCCATTTCAGTCCTGTACTTTTAAAAGTATCTAGTTATAAAGTGACATTTTCCACACCAGGAGTGATATATAAAAAGCACATTTTTTTTGGTCAGAAATATATAGTGACTCCTAAGAAAATATGTTGTGCTTTACAATAGTGTGTAGATCCCTGCCTTCTGATTGATTATGAAAAGAATAACTTGTCTGGTTACCTCGTACTCTGAACTACTTATAGAAGATCTATGGGAACAAAGAGACTTTTGATTATTCTTATCTGCATGCTCCCAGTTGGAGTCCCTGCTAATGTGACATCAGTGGTGTTTGTGTCCACTGTTTCTTGAACCATTTGCTGAGCTCACTTTTCTTTTTGGTAGTAGACGAGTGCACTTATCTTGCATAAAACTTGTGTTTCATGTGGGTATCTCTTTTTTGCCATGTTTAGTTAAGCCATAAAGATAGAATTGATCTAAACTAACACCAGGGACATAGTGGAGTTAGGATTTAGGTTGTTGTGGGCTTTCTTAGTAACTGGTGGAGAGAAAAGCTGTTCCAGTGAACTACCGGAACTGCACTAAAATCAAGTGGATAGGATCTCGGCTAAATCTTCTGAAACTATATCAGGACCAACATTATACAATCCAGTGTGTTGTACAACTTTACAGTGCCACTTGCATTCTGTTCTGTTCAGGACTCAGATGCAAATAGCTGGAAGAAGATTTGCTTCATGTGGCAGCAGAGTGACCATCATTATGTGATATGTGTCTCCTCTAGAAGCCAAGACTGATTCCAAATGTCTTTTGCAGATACTTTGCAATGTAATCTTCCCCACACATGGTTTATCATGGTGAAATCCACTGATATACAGCCCACACACATCCTAAAATTATTTAATACCAAATCCTAATTAATATGATTCTACTAAATACAGAAAGAACAAGTAAAGTGGATTGATAATAAATATGAAACACGAATAACAGGGTATTTTTTTATAACAGAACAAGAAGTATTATCTCTACACAGAAACATTATTCAAATTGATATTTATTTTTTCCTATTTGTACTGGAAATGAAACTCTACTTTTTTTTTTTTTTTTGCTTGTGTGCCAAAGCATGATGTCAGAGAGGAAAAAGGAGATGCAGGGGCCAGGTTTAGAGTGTATTCATCTTTTGTGTTTACATATATGGCCTATTTTCAAGGTTTGATAAATTCCCAGAATTTTCCTCAGATCTCTTCAAATTTGTTATAGTTATTTTGTAGTCTATCGATAATTCTCTCATGTGAGGGTGCCTTTGTTAACCTTGTAGTCTGTTCTCATTTTGTGAACCTTGTCTTGCCCTTCCAATGCTTTGGTGAGGTAACTTTTGCTCTCAATTATTAACCTCAGAAATTCTTTCCTTGAGAACAGTATGAAGTCCCACTGTGACTTGTGTGATGTGTTGTCTGTTCAGTACACAGACCAGCAATCATCTGTTGTACTGGACACTCAGGGTTTTTTTACTTTTCTTAATTTATTTTTTTAAATTATTCAGCTTTTCTGGTAGATGTTCATCTAGTCTTTAAAGAATGTAATTTAGATGGAAGCAGCAGTTTTTCCACAGGGCTAACTGTCCCTTCAGTTGGACCCACTGGACGAAAACCAGACAAACTGGACAAACAACAAGCCTGAAATTATTTGGACTCAGTAAGTGAAGTCAGTTGAGTACATAGCTCACAGACATGTACCATAGCTCTTTTAGTGACAAGGTTTAGTAGGAGAACACAAGACTGGAAAGACTTTATTGGCATATATTCTTTCAGGGATGCTTAAGAAAATTCTGGATCATCTTTGCTTTACAAATTAGCAGATTCTTTTCTTTTTCCAAAGGTCTTTTCTCAAGACTTTGGGACTGAGGACAGAGTTCAGAGGAGTTTTCTGAGCTTATTGCAAATTTACATCTTATTATCCCCACCCATTTCAGACATTATCCCACTGTTCTTTAGAATGGACCACAGCCTGAATGATATGCAGAGAAGAATTAATTTTAATTTTCGCTCTAGCATCTCATAAGAAGCTCTGCTAAATAATTAACTTTCATCATATAGATAAAATCAACATACATCCAGGTGAAACTGCACTAGGTCTATGACATATTTCATAAGATTCCTTATCTTTGGATGAATCTTACTTTGTCCCTTCCCTCATAGAGAGAGACAAATCTCTTTTTCTGAGAAAAGAGATACAAATTTTCTTCATGCATACCTCTAAAATTCCTTTTTTTTTTCCCCCCTGTGGAAAATGTTGCACAACTCTAACATTGCTTGCTCCTTTTTTTTTTTTTTTTTCAAATCAACAGTTCCTCGGTGATTGTTCTAGATGCAGAAATGAAGAGACTAGCACTCACAGGAACCAATTTCTTTACTTCACATATTTACAAAATTCTATTCCATCCAATTTATTCTTGACTTGTAGGTCTGCAGAGACTGAAAATTGACTATCTAGAAATAAATCTGATATTTTAAAAAAACTTTTCCTTTTCATTTGGTCAATTTTTATTATTATTATCAATGTTACATCTCAGATCATTCCATATGATCATTTCATATTTATTTGAAATGCAAATAGAGAAAGAAATGAAAACTTCAACAAGTTTTAATAGTTTTTTTCCTCAGACAGAAATTGGTAATATACAGAATTGTAAAAATAAACAGATGGCAGAACAGCTTTTTGTATGTGATTCTTATACTTTCCCTTTGTTACAATCCACCTCCCAGAGGAAACTGTGACAAAGGGCAATTAACTAATTTCACATAAAACTTTCATCATATGATTTGCTAATGAGGTTCGAACCATATTTAAGAGAGAGGAAGCATGAGGAAATTATTCTGCTTGGATTTTTTTTATATTTACAACATGTTACTCCCAGGCTGTGATAACATTCCCATGTTTCTGCTGTTGGTCTTGCAGCCACGGTTGCTGTACTAGCCATCACATGCAGTGTCACACAGCAAGGAGCAAACTGCACGAAGCCAGATCAAATTATTCCACTGTGAATGATTCAAAACGTTTGTGACTGGTAACAGTACCTCATATCTGGGCCCCTTGCTGGTGAACTTCTCCAGTCTTCTGTTTTATTCTGGTAGCCATACATGTAAAACTACCAGGAGATATTTTTGAAACACTGCAGTGAACAGTGTGTTACTGACTCTCAGTTCAAACCATCTTGCACATCATACCCTAACAGCACTGTTTCCCATCTGCCTCAGTGCTTACAGGAGATCAGCTTCTGAATTGGAATTCAGCTGGCTGAAACTAAATCTGAATGAGACAGAAATGAGGTTAGAAGGAAATGGTAACATTTTGAAAAACTAGCCAAAGCCCTGACAGCGTCCTCAAGCAAGGGGTCTGTTTTTGACTGTCAAGGGACCTCACAGCCTCAGGGTTAGCTGACATCCTCCCAAGTATGAAATCTGTCAGAAATAAATTCTTCAATCCAGGATGAGCCAGCAGGCTGTTCCTATGAACATCCTCTCAGATGCTGACTTGGCAATAGCATTGTACATATTCGTGGCTTCCAGGCTCCACAGCTATGGTATTCTGCACTGGCCGTGCCAATGATAGCCTTCAATGGGCAGCTGATCAAAACTTGTCACTCTGCTTGCTAAGCAAAATAAGTCAATTTTGGTACATCATTCCAGTGCTGTGAATGCTACATTGGCTCTTGAGTGAATGGTGAATCATCTTAGTTGTTCTAATCCTGATCTTTAAAGCCCTAGATTCAGATTACTTTAAGGATAATAATTTATCACTGTGTGAAAAGACCCGCTCCTCAGGGGTGGTGGAGCTATCAGCTAGGCAGGCAATTATGCTGACAGAAGGAGCTTTGGATCACTCTTCCACATCAGGAGGATATGGAATTCTCACGCATCTTCAAGGCAGAATACAAAATTAATCCCTTCAGAATAATCTTGTGAGGAAACACCATGCGCCCTCACCCCAAACACCCAGCTGAAGTAAAGACAGGAGTCTAATTACAAGTGTATTATATTACAATTGATTTAAGATAGTATCTCTTTAAACAACCTTATGAAGTATCTAGCTGTGGGTCAGTCTGAACAGTAACTTATATGGAATTCAAGTTCTGTACCCCAATGATGGTGGAAAATACAGTATAAACATATGGTATAAATAGATTAGACAACCTAGGTAAGGATTTTGATCTCAGTGTGAGAAGAAGCGTCCCATTGCAATTGTTTTAATGATTGAGCTTCTTAAACAGCATGTTTTGCGTTTCTTGAAGTAAACAATCACTTGAACAATCCTTGATTTGTTTTTCCCAAAGGTATGTCACATTTCAGCCCACGGCCACTCAACAAAAGAACAGAGTGAAACAAGAATCAGGCCTAAAA